>OX415250.1:13226024-13826024 GCA_948329865.1 Linaria vulgaris | reverse complement strand
ATCATCAGCGTCCCCATCATCACCGTCCCCAACATATCCGTCCCCAACATCACCCCATCATCATCTCCAGGAAGTCCACCCTCAACATCGCTAGGCGGATACTCGACCCCCTCATCACCAGAACTCTCCCACAATCTATACATCTCATCTAGGTTCTCCTCACCATCAACACCGGCCTCGGGATCCTCATCACCATCAACACCATCACAATCACTATACCACTCATCAGCCTCAAAATCATCAACATACCGAGAGGCGGTAGAAGTACCTGGAGCAAAAGGATCTGCTCTCTGACGGACCTTTCTCGGAACCCTAGATGCGTCTCCGGTCTTAATAGCATCCCCCATGAACAACTCACTAGGAAGCTCTCGCACTGGTCGGCCCTCTGCAATCTGGTCCTCGACAAAACCATGTGCCCATGTCGTCAGTGCGTCGACTCTCGGGTCCGGTGTCGTCCTCAACTCTAGGTTCTCGGCCTGGACCTGCTTGAGCAAATCCCGATCCCAGTTTCTCGCCCGCGTCATCTCAATGTCCCAGTCACTTGGATCGGCATAAGTCGGTAAACCCTTCGCCTTCCCCTTGCTGATCATCCCTATGGCCTTCTTCCATGCCTCGGGATCCCATTCATCCAAATCCTTGTCCTCCACGGCGTCGGGATTTTTCCTCCTCAACTCCCTCTTGTATAATTTCTGTTGAATTATCAAAAATGTGATTAAAAATCTATTAATTAGTTCGAAATATAATTTAAAATTAAATTAGAATTCATAAGCGGTAAACAAGTACAAATCTCGAAACACTTACGTAAATCAGTCTCGTCGTCTCTGACTTCTACATCCGCCTCAAGGGTTGGTTGGTACCTCTCCCAGTCCCCGACACCTTCTTAGTATGTCCCGCCTTGTATATCTCATCGTGCCTGATAGGGTGCGTGCGACCGGGCTGATTCCTCATCTTCAAATTAAAAATAAAAGTAGGGTTAAAATTATCTTAAAAATACTAATCAATGGAACTCTTTTTAAACAATTAACATCTTGAAATAAATAACTTAAGAATAATTAAAAATATATAATTTTAAAAAAATTACCAGGCGCTGCCGGATTTCCTCGTAATCAATAGAACCACCGTAAAAGGTGGCGGGCGCTGGGCCATCCTCCTTACCGCCTCTCCTAGCTTTCTTTCCCTTGACAGATTTCTTCTTAAATTCTTCCGTCTCCCAATGCTTTGCCGCCGCCTTCTCAATACTATCGCTCATCCACGACGTCTTTGTCTTGTTGCGATACTTCTCCATATCCTTCCTCTCCATGTAATAGCTATGCGCCTTGTTCATCGCTCGTTTGTAAAGCTCCCTCGCCTTCTCCTGGTATGCCCTGTGTACTGCACCCCTATCGGAGTAACGAATCCCAAACCTATTCTGCAAAAACAAATTAATATTCAACAATTAATTACGACAATAAATTAATAGAATAAATTCAACATAATTTTTTTGAAAAGGCCTTAATTTAATAAACTAAATTATGAGATATTAAACAATAAATTAAAAACTCACCGTAAATCGAGCATACATCTCCTTTCGTATCTCGAGGGGAATCTTTGTGTAGGAGGGCCAAAACTCAGTCATAAACTGACGAATGAGGCCAGTGATCACCTTCGCGATCTCACGACTAGGGGGCTTGGAAAAACAGCCCCGATGCATTTCTATAACCGGAATCTTCTGTCCCGCCGGGACCGTCGTACATGGTGCATTTGGTCCCCTTGGTGGGCAAGACTGGCTCGGTAGTGGTGTCTCACTCGACCTCTGACTCTGTCCAGCTCCGATGTCGTGTACAGGTGATGGAGTCTGAAGTCTGGTAGACTCGGCAGATGGGGGCACCTCGGACCTGGTGGACTCTGATGATCGGGGTAGTGGCACCTCTGCCACCTCTGGCGTCTCGGCGGTCTCAAACTCTGCTAATAACTGCCGCTGCAACACTGGTGTGCTCGACGTAGAGACGTCACCTGACCCTAGTGCCAAGACGGATGGCTCGGCTGGAAGGCCATCCGATGCACGAGTCGCCGATCGGACAATCCGTACAGGTCCGAACCTACCTCGACCCCCCCGACTGCCACTATCACCACGGCCAACACCGCTACCACCTACTCCGCCACTAGTACTGGCACCAACCTCACCACGACCTACACTGCCACTACCAATGGCACCAACCCCACCATGGCCAACACTACTCGTGACTCGTCCACCGCTACGAATACCCAACACCCCAGTACGACCTCCATCTCCACGACCTCGACCTCGACCTCGACCTCCAGTACCGCTAGTGTTCTTACATGACGTCATGTCGAAAATATGTATAAACTGTAAAAATAAAAATATAACATTAAGAAAATCAAATCAACATTTGAATCTAATTTAACAATTTCTATTTTTTTCCTTTAATCATTCATTAATCAATTTCACAAATATATTTCTATTTTTTTTCCTTAAGCTAATTTCTAATCTATTTCTAATTTCACAATTTCACAATAATATACATTTCTAATTTCACAATTTCACAATAATCTATTTCTAATCTATTTCTAACTTCACAATTTCACAATAATCTATTTCTAATCTATTTCTAACTTCACAATTTAACAATAATCTATTTCTAATCTATTTCTAATTTCACAATTTCACAATAATCTATTTCTAATCTATTTCTAACTTCACAATTTCACAATAATCTATTTCTAATCTATTTCTAACTTCACAATTTCACAATAATCAATTTCTAATCTATTTCTAATTTCACAATTTCACAATAATATATTTCTAATCTATTTCTAATTTCACAATAATCTATTTATATTTCTATTTCTATTTCAAATCTAACAACAAATCTAACAATCATAAAACAAATCTAACAATCTAACAATACCAATTTTCGGATTTAAATTAGGCAATTTTTGGATTTAAATTACAATATTATTAAAACACAAAAAAAGGAAAAACTAAATCGAGCATTTCATTACCGAAAATGGGCGGAGGCGGCGCAAGGAGGCGGCGGAGGTTGCGGAGGCGGCGCAAGGAGGCGGAAATGATTTAACGACCGTTGTGTGGTCGCTACGTGAGCTCAACGGTCGCAAATGAGTGAAATCGGCTCGAAATCGGGAAATAAATCCGGGGAAATCGCGACGACGGCGACAGTCGCTGCTTTTGGGGAAGAAGATGGCGTGAAATAAAAAAAAATTATTTATTTATACCCTTAAATCAGCGACCGCTTAATGGTTGCTGATTTGTTTAGGGCCGAATTAGGGTAAATTCGACCCTAAAATAGGCCCACATTTTGGCCCAACTCGGGCCAAAATGTGTGGCCCAGTATTTTTGAACGGCCTAGCGACTGCTAAGCAGTCGCTGATTGTGCATAAGGACAACATCGACTGCTTAGCGGTCGCAAATGGGCCCACGTTTTGGTCCAACTCGGGCCAAAATGTGTGGCCCAGTATTTTTGAACTGGGTAGCGACTGCTTGGCAGTCGCAAATAATCTAGCGACTGCTTAACGGTCGCTGGTTAAATTTGGCGACCGCTAAGCAGTCGTTGTTGTCTTAAGCAGTCGCTGAAGAGGAGCGACTGCTTGGCAGTCGCTAATTTGCGGTCCCTAATGACCCATTTTTCTTGTAGTGTATGAGGTAATTACGCAAACTACCCCTAGTGTTTGAGAAATTATACAAACTACCCTTATGGCCGATTTTTTGCATAATTATTTTTTACATTTTATTTAATTTGAGTTCATGCTTTTCATTTATTTTACAAAGGAAATACAAATTAAATCAAAATTGTTGCATTAAACCTCATTTATCTCGTTCAAAAGGACAAAAACAATTAAAAACAAGTAATATCCTAAAAACAAAATCTGCGGATTTTAGTCTCCGCTATGACTTGAAGTTGAAAGGATGTCTTAATTATTTTAATTTTTTCGGCTATAAGGGTTTTTTGTGTAATTTCCCAAACAGTAGGGTTAGTTTGTGTAATTACCCCATAATTGAGGGGTAGTTTATAAAATTCTCCCTAATAACAATAGCAGAAGTAATAACAATTTTGTAGAACAACAATAGGCCGAAAATAGAAGCATTAATTATTTGGGCTATAACTTAAGACAAATGATATAAACAGAGCAAAATACATAAATCCAGAACAAAAATATATTGTTCTCTAATATACCCTTTGTGCATTAGTTATCTAGTTGTATCTTCCTTAATTTATGCATGTCAATAATTATGGAATCTATGATAATTGATAAATTGATCTCTTGTTTCCTATATTTAAGATGGAAACGTTCATTATTAAGATTTGAGCAAATCATTAGGATTTTTATTCTACAAGACATGACTTCTGATTTTTTATTTTATTTTTATTGATTTCCTACGTTTGTTCTTCATCCCATGTATTTCATACCTCTTTTTGATAAGAAAAAAAATCCATTAGTTGATATGGGTTCGTTCAACATTAAATTAATACTTTTTTTGTTCTTTACAAAATGATATGGTAATAATGCAAAAAAAAAAAAAAGAGTAAGACAGACACACAAAATATTTTAAAAAACAATGATGCATTTCATTCTTTTAACGTGTCCAATTACTTGCATAATGAGTACGTGCTCCGGCCAAAATTGAAGTAATCACAAATCCAAACTTCTATTTGTTTACAGTAATTTTTGGATAAAAAAAAAAGTTTGCTGAAAAAAAATTGTTTAATTTTAAGAACTAAAATTTGAGAAACTTATGAGAGTAAAATATGAATTTAATTTAGGAGAGTAGATGAGTTGTTTCTACATATAAATATCTCATGGATATGTAGAAAAGAAAATATCAATCAACATTAATGTGCGAAAACATTTTGTGTTAATAGTGTAGGAGATAATCAAGGAAGATAAATTAGTTAGTAGATTCACAAAGGGCAAAATAGTAAACAATACATAAATTTGCTCTGAATTTAGGGATTTTGCTCTGGATATATGAGTTCCCATAACTTAAGTGCGTACAAGTCTTAAAATAAACGTGTACAGAACAAAAGATTTACAAGCACATTTTCCTGAAATACGAGAAGACAAAAAATTCATTTATCCGAGCAAAATATTGCACATTGATCAGAATAAAACATCTTAATATGAGACTACTATATATGCATAAAAAAAACAATATAACATATAATAATTTTTTGATTCATATCTAATCATTTTTGAGCTACTTTCACAAGTGGGGGACGGAAAGTTTTGTTAAACATCTCAATTGTTGTGTTATACAATATTTTGGTCTTATTTCGTCACAGTAATAGAACACAGTAATACAGTACAATGGAAATATAAATAACCAAAATAATGTTAATCCAATACAATTAACCGGACTAACTTTGTCCGAAACACCTACTATCTATTATAGATCTTACACTGATTTAAATACACAGATAACACTAACTACTCAACGCATCGAATTGTGGTCGTTCGATGTGCGCCTCGAATAGTGTTGGTTCGATGCCGAGTCAATTCGATATGATCTTGATTACACGCTGGAGCGTATCGAACAATGAGGCGTCTCGAATAAAGGAGCGTATCGAATAGTGAGATTCGATGTGGTTGGGTTGGGACTCCAGTTCGATCTGCCTCTAAATGCTCAAAACCGGCATATATATAGCAACCTCGCTATTCGGGGTCCGAAGACAGCTGTAAAATACGCATCGAATCATACCGATTCGATGCGGGCATCGAATAGGGAGTATTCGATGCGCTGAAGGTATCGAATTGGGCCAATTCGATACGATTATGGGCCGGCCCAATTCTTATTGTTGGGCCAGTCCTAAAATACCCCCATCACATAGTCCCCCCAGTTTGGGAGACGTTAATAGAGTGATGACGACTTCCAAATTCAAATCATATTCGCCATAATAAATTATGGGCATCGAATTGCAACAATTCGATGCGTCAATTTGCAGGCATCGAATTTGACGCGTTCAATGCGCGCATCGAATTATGAGAATTCAATGCGTTCAATACAGTGGCGGCCCATGGGCCTATGTATAAGGGTCCACATGTCTGACATTTCTTGTTTTTATTCACAGAAGGAATTTTTTGTTTGCTTCTGAACCGCATCGAACGGAGTCTGTTCGACACGGTCCGTATCGAATCATTGGTATTCGACACGCTACCGATTATTTATTTTTATAGAAAAATTATTAAAATTTGTTATTAAGTTGATATGACTCGTATAAAATCTCGAAGTCGCGGCAAAATTGTGTTGTCACCTGAGAACATTCACGATGCTCAAGGAAGAAGTGAGCGAAATGAGCAAAATGAGCCCTCAGGCGCGGGCCCATCTAATTTATCTTCCCCAAATCATTCTACCATGAGGCTTGGTGGTATCAGTGCTGGCACTCGGGTGCCCATAGTGAGCGATTTTGAACGCAACGAGAATGTTGACACGCGTAGAGTGGTGGTAACACCTACCGTTACTGGTGGACGGATAAAAGTCGGGACTAATCGTCAAATCCGAATAATGGAAGATATCAATTCTGAAGACGAGAGAATTGCCACTAACTTGGCCAGATTTAACGCAGCGAACCCTTCATTCAGACAAAGGCGAAGTGCTGAGGAAGCGAGCTCCTCCCGCTCATTTGATGAGGATTGGTATACTTCTGCTAAAAGAAAATTAGCGGAGGAAGAATCCGCTCGCGACGCTCAGGACATTCCGTCGCCTCCCCCAAGACGACCTCGACCTTTGGGGAATCCAAGACCTGCCCCTCCTGGAAGTCTTATTAATTACGATTTTCTCAATGATGAGAATTCAGAATCATTAAGCGCCACATTGGGTGGATATAGACTGAGAGAGGAGCAAGCTGGAGAGATAATGCAGAGTTTATGGCATGAGTTGGATCGTCAAAGCGTAATAAATCGATTGGGGTATCAGGATTTAGCGCGCTTCGGGCGCTTATTCTTTGCTGCCGTCATCTTAGCAGTATATCGACTATGCAGGGATTATAGCGGGTTAGCCGAGGTGCAGAACCAACATAATAGTGTTGTCGATAATCTTCGCACTACTATTCGTAATGGGAATTATAGTTGCCAAAACGAGTTGAAACGTGCTAAAGAGGCAGAAGCAAAAGCATCGAAAGCTACCCGCGACAGACATGATGCCGAAGTTAAGGCTAAGAAAACAGAAGAGGACGCCGAGGCTCTGCGTGCTGAAATTATTGCGCTAAAAAAGGATAATGAATCCCTGAAACGGAAAAACAGTTCTCTTCAAGCTTCAAATACGGATGCTGAAAATGCCATTTCCAATTTGCGTCATCGAATCCAGTATTTCGAATCGGAAGATTACAAATATGCAATCGTTCGAGATTTTACGCAAAGTAACGTATATAAATTTTTGGAACTACTCCGCGGTTCTGCTGATATGAAATACGGAATGGAAGTCGGTGTTGGTCAAGTTGGACATCTTGGATATCTCGGAGATGGTTTCCGGAAGGATATGCTAGATGCAACGCGTAACTCTAAAATGGAGATCCCAGAGTGTAGCAGTGATGATGATAATGACGATTTACATACTCCTAAGCCTGGTGATCCATTTTATGCTGTGTGGCGCGATCGTAAAACACCGAATGTGAGCGGTTCAGATTCCGTAAAATCAAGCTCACCTCAATCCCATACGGGAAAAGAGAAAACCAGTCCTAGCGCAACTATGGAGGATTCAGAGAGTATCAGAAAAGCTCTTCACGATGCTTTTGGTTCAAGCGATGATGACTCAAAATTACCTCCGAGAACTTCTAGGTCTACAATCTTCCTCCAAAGTCCTCCAAAGAGAATGGGTTTTGTAAATGTTCCCCCTGCAATCTTGGACAAAAGAAGTAGGGCATTAAACGCACCTAAGACTTCTGGTCCTAAATGAGTTTTACCAGGAAGAACGCGTTCTACTCCAATTGACAAGGTTTCTGTGCTGGCCAGTAGTGTACCTGATCCATCATTAAGTGCACAAAATCTTATTTCTCCTAGTAGATATCAACTTCATGATCCCTCTGAAAGAACTGAAGTTGTTTTGCCTGATAATTGGGCACAAGAGAATGAATTGATTCTCACAGAGGATCAAATTCAAAGCAACTGTGCTAATTTTTCGCGTTCGGTGGGTGTGGTTCTTCTTCCGGAGTCCCCCCATTTATCGAATGAGTAGTGATATCTTGCTAATCTATATTTTGGATATCAGGCCTTTTGTTTTGTATAGAGTCTTGTAACTTTAATCAATTGCTGTGTAATGAGAACGACTCAACTGTTTAACATTAGCTATGTAATTCAGGTTTACTCCCATATTGCTTCTTTGCGATTATTTCCAAACACAACATTTAATTTATTTGTTTGCTGTTGAGTGAATATTTTTCTGATGTTTAATAATGGTGTTTGATGTCATGGTGCATGTCTAACACTATGACTTTACTTGCCATGAAAAATATGAGTACTTTAAGCTGTTATTATTATCTTTAGGGCATTCATGTTTTACTTTAGAGATCAGATCCCTTTATGTCGGTGTTTTGGTATGCGGGGATGAATCACGTTGGGCCTTCTTGTCCCTTCGTCTTGTTTTTTCTTCTGGCATGCGGGGGTGGACCACTTTGGGCCTTCTTACCCCTCCGTCATGTTCTTCCTTCTGGCATGCAGGGGTGGACCGCTTTGGGCCTTCTTACCCCTCCGTCATGTTCTTCCTTCCGGCATGCGGGGTAGACCGCTTTGGGCCTTCTTACCCCCCCGTCATGTTCTTCTATGTATCATTCAACGAATAAAAATTTGCAGTTAATAATTTTTGAAAAATCAATACAAATTAAAGTGTGAGAAACATATATTTAATGAAATTTCTTCAATTTATGCGTAATAACGCCTGAGATGTTGCACATTCCATGGGCGTTTTTGTTGAACTCCTCTTAGAGTCTCCAAATAATAATATACTCGTGAACTTGCTCGTGTGACTCTAAAAGGCCCTTCCCATTTGGGTTCGAGCTTTCCGATATGTTGTTTAGCTGCAATGCTCCTAAGAACCAAATCTCCTACTTCAAAATTTCTGAATTGAACTCTCTTATCATAGCTTTTGGCCATTGCAGCTTTATAAGCAACAATACGCTGATAAGCATCCTCTCTTGTGGATCCAATCATATCCAGATCCATCTGTCGCAACCGGGCCGATTGTTCTGGATCATAGTCAGTAATTCTGCGCGTTGGCATACCTATTTCCGCAGGCAATACAGCTTCAGTGCCATAAACAAGAACGAGTGGGGTTTCCCCTGTTGATGTCCTCGGAGTCGTTCTATATGCCCACAATATTCCTTGAAGCTCTGCTAGCCATGTTTTTCCTGTGGCTCTGATTCTCCTTTCGAGATAATCCTTCAATGTTTTGTTAGTGGATTCTGTTTGGCCATTGGATTGTGGGTGATATACTGACGTGAGATTGTGTGATATCTTTAATTCCCCAAACCACGATTTAATCTGCTTCCCAGTCAATTGCGTGCCGTTGTCACATACAATGGACCTCGGTATGCCGAATCGGCATATAATGTACTTCCAAATAAACTCGATCATATTATTCTCCGTGATCGTGGTTATAGCTTCTGCCTCAACCCATTTAGTATAATACTCAACTGCTACTATTAAATATCGTTTTTGACCTTTGACAGGTGGAAACGGACCCACACTATCAATTCCCCACTGATCAAACGGACACACTACGTCTATGGGTTGCAGTTGACGTGCCGGTCCGTGAATGAGACGAGCATGGTATTGGCAACTATCACATTTTCTCGAGTAAGCTGTCGCATCTTAACGTAGAGTTGGCCAATAATATCCTTGACACAATATTCGTTGAGCTAATGCTCGTCCCCCAGAATGATTTCCGCAGCAGCCTGCGTGGATCTCTTCCATGACATATTCAGCTTGAGTAGGAGTCAAACATCTTAACAATGGTCCTTCGAAAGATCTTTTATATAACTCTCCATTAATGATAGTAAATCTGTAAGCCTTGTAAGGCATTCTGCGTTGAGCATTCGGATCCGCTGGTGAAATGCCCTGTTGAAGATAGATCATAATTTCATCCTTCCAAGACGGGTCCTCTTGTATTGTCATTATAAATTCCACTATGACTTTCGTGGTAATATATTTTGATATCCCAATTGATGGTTTATCAGCGACCATAAGTGTGATTCGTTTCTCTGCCAAAGGTATATCAAAAAATTTGAAGCTCTTTGCCAACTCTTTAACCTTAGCGGCATACAGCTTCATAGTTTCCTCACGTGTCTCATATCTTCCCGAGAAATGATTTGCCACCAAGAGCGAATCGGTGAACACGTCTAGATGTTCAATGTTGAGTTCGAGTGCCATTTTGATCCCTGCAATTATTGCTTCGTATTCAGCTTCGTTATTCGTTACCATGTAATTCAGGCTGATAGCAAAATTCAAATTCCCTCCGCTCTGGGGACAAAAAATGTATTCCAATTCCCCCTCCATGAGTTGTGGCAGACCCATCTGTGTGTAATATCCATGTCGATGTTGCCCTACTGGTGCCCACTTGATTGGATATAGAAAAAATACAGCTTGTGGTCTCAACTACACTGTTTCCGAGAGTTTCGGCCATGAAATCTGCTAGAGCTTGCGCTTTGATTGCAACACGCGGCTTATACTCCAATCCGAACTCACTAAGTTCAATTGCCCATTTCACCAATCTGCCCGATGTTTCTGGCTTTGCCAACACTTGCTTTGATGGTTTATCTGTCACCACAGTAATTGGGTGAGATTGAAAATACGGTTTTAACTTCCGAGCTGTAACAACAATTGCTAACGCAAATAACTCTATTTCCAAGTAATTTCTCTCTGCCCCCTGCAGTACTCTGCTCACATAATGTATGGGTAATTGTTGAGCTCCTTTTTGCTTGAGTAGTACCGTACTGATTGCATTTGCAGATACTGCCAAATAGAGATACAACATTTCATTCTCTTCCGGTTTTGCTAATAACGGCGGGCTTACCAAATAATTCTTCATTTGTCTAAAAGCTTCTTCACATTCCGGCGTCTAAATAAAATCTTTGTTCCGCTTCATCACCTTAAAGAAAAGGAGGTTCTTTTCAGTAGATGTTGATATAAATCTCCCCAAGGCCGTCAGACGGCCCACCAAACATTGTACATCCCTCACTGTCCTTGGTGAAGGTAAGTCCAGTACTGCTTTTATTTTATCAGGATTGGCCTCGATCCCTCTCTCATTCACCACATATCCTAGAAACTTTCCAGCCGTTACTCTGAAAGTGCATTTTTTAGGGTTTAGTTTCATTCCATATGTCCTCATTATGTTGAATGCCTCATCCAAATGTTGCACATGTTCATCAGCTTTAAGGCTCTTTACAAGCATATCGTCAATATATACTTCCATCGACTTCCCAATTTGATGGTAAAACATTTTAGCCACCAGCCTCTGAAATGTTGCTCCCGCATTCTTCAATCTGAATGGCATTACCCTATAACAGTACACTCCGGTATCAGTTACAAATGTCGTTTTACTCTGATCTTGCACTACCATGAAGATTTGATGAAAACCACTCTTTGCATCCATCATACTCAATAATGCACATCCTGCTGTAGAATCCACAAGTAGATCTATCCGCGGCAAAGGAAAAGGATCTCTCGGGCAATGCTTGTTTACATCAGTATAGTCCACACACATTCTCCATGTAGCTTCTTTCTTTAAAACCAACACAATATTGCTCAACCATTCTGAGAACCTTATAGCATAGATATGCCGAGCTGCTAAGAGTTCTTGCACCTCTTTTTCAGCTGCTTCATTATTTTCCTTGCTGAAATTTCGTTTCTTCTACCGTATCGGTTTCGCACTCTTGTCTACATTCAGATGGTGTACAATGATTCTTGAGTCTATCCCGAGAAGGTCAGAATCGGACCATGCAAATATATCTGAATTACGACGAAGACAATCTACCAACGCAACCTCTATCATCCAATCCATTTCTGCTCCAATCTTGATTACTTTCTCAGAACTTTCTTTGAAAAGCTGTACGATTTTGAATCCTCCTAAAGGTTCCATCTTACATTCTTGCCATTGCTTCAACAACTGACTTTCTATTTTATCTTGCCCATGTTCTTTAGGCTCAATCCTATCTTGACTCAAATCTGTCTTTGTTTTAATCTTTTTCTTCGTTTGTTGTTTTTCAACTACATTCATGTGCCTTTTATATGTCATCCTATAGTTGCCCTATCTAAAAACAGTGTTTACGGTGTTCCCACAGACGGCGCCAATATTTTGGTCTTATTTCTTCACGGTAATAGAACACAGTAATACAGTACAATGGAAATATAAATAACAAAAATAATGTTAATCCAATAGAATTAACCGGACTAACTTTGTCCGAAACACCTACTATCTATTATAGATCTTACACTGATTTAAATACACAGATAACACTAACTACTCAACGCATCGAATTGTGGTTGTTCGATGTGCGCCTCGAATAGTGCAGGTTCGATGCCGAGTCAATTCGATATGATCTTGATTACACGCTGGAGCGTATCGAATAGAGGAGCGTATCGAACAATGAGGCGTCTCGAATAAAGGAGCGTATCGAATAGTGAGATTCGATGTGGTTGGATTGGGACTCCAGTTCGATCTGCCTCTGAATGCTCAAAACTGGCATATATATAACAACCTCGCTATGTGGGGCCCGAAGACAGCTGTAAAATACGCATCGAATCGATGCGCGCATCGAATAAGGAGTATTCGATGCGCTGAAGGTATCGAATTAGGCCAATTCGATACGATTATGGGCCGGCCCAATCCCTATTGCTGGGTCAGTCCTAAAATACCCCCATCATACAAATACAATAATATTTCTCATACGACAACACAACTCTTCTATAAACAAAAACAAAAAAAAATGTTATATCAGGAAATTTTAAAAGGTAAAAAAGTAAAGCTTATATAACAACTTTGTTTTTCTTGAGTAGTTATTAAACTTTGTTAAAGATTAAGCTCAATTAGTTAGTATATGTCGCACAAATATTTGCTTTAAGGTGAATTATATTATTATTATGTATATAATAATTTATTCCCGTTCAGTCGGTGCCAGCTAGTGATTCACACGGCGTCGTTGCAGTCGCTCGCCCAATTGCCCATTAAAGATCTAGGTCGAGGTTAATTACGCGCGTATGTAATTGATTTTCCCGCTAAAATTGAGCTTCACCGTCGTTCCGGCGATTCCGGTGAAAATGGAGGAGAAGGCATATGCCGATATGATACCGAACACGGCGAAGAGAAGGAGGCGGAGAGAGAAAGAAGAATCTTCTCGTTCTCGCATGCTTGTTCGATTCTAAGGTAATTTTAAAAGTTGATATACTAATAGCTCGATTTCAATTTCATATATATATACCTAATAATAATATATTTAGATATTAAAAGTTGATCTACTACTCTTATTTGGAAGTATAATCTGATATGTGAATATGCATGCGCTGCTAAGTTGATCTAATCTTACGACAACGATATCATATATCGATCTATCTATCTTAGCGAGTCATTGATCCAACTGTAGTGTATTATTTTATTTTTTATAGAGTTGAATGAACATTTGACGATGATAATCATACCAGAACGATATATTATTGTATGGTACTCTCCTGGTGCTATGTTTTGATTTGGTTGATAAATTTGGGTGAGAGTTTTCTCGTTTGATGTGCTTAGTAGGCCGATGATTTCGATAAAAATCGTATCCTTTAATATACGAGATGTACGAGTTCCTTAGCTGGAATTTAGCACGTTGGTAATTTTTGGGCGCTTTGTGTGTAATTTTTGATTTTTGGGCATTGGTGACAGATTGTAGATGCGGAGGTTGCGAGGCCGAGTCTCAGCTGAATGAAGCGGAAGATGTGATAGTAGACTCAGTCTCGGGAGCAGTTGAGTGAAAAGAGAAAGTTGATAGCATTACGGTCTTCGAGACAAATGGAAAAGGCGGAATGCACATCGAGGACTGAGTGTGGTGGTTATGATAGCTGTGTACCTTCGTTGGAGTCTGGATCTCGACTAGTTACTTTCGATGGCAAGGGTTTATGTGTGAGTCTTCGGAAGGTGGTGCAGTGAACTACTCGGGATGTTGTCCATCTCGATCAACACTGTAAATGTGCAACAGAGGCAGGCTTAGTGAATGAGAATGGGTCCAGTCATTTCAATAAGACTCTACCGGTAGTGATCAGGACATGTCTGCCATTGGGAGTACTTCTGTATTGGAAGAGAATGGTCGACATGGAAGAAATGAAGCTATAACTATGTTCCGCAGAAGCAGTAGAAAAAGAAACCTCAAGTTCTGGGATAATGTTATTGCTGCTTGTGGAAGGCGCCCGTATCATCAGTCCAAAAAACCTTCTGCAGCTTTTACACATCTCTCTCAAGTTGCAAGTATAACAAAGTCGTAGAGGGTTCGAGAGGTCAAAATGAGGTTCAAATAGAAGTTGAAACTCAAAACGGAAGAGAATTGTGATTGTGTTAAAAAAACACCATGGTACAGAACTGAAACGCACTGGTAGTTCACTAGAAAACAACTCGTGAGTTGTACGATGTTATATTGCCAAAGATGAGCTCGTTGACTAGTTTGTCAGCTAAAGCATTGAATATATGTTTCACAGGAAGTGGAATAAGTTCTTGAAGTGGTTCGGCAACACAAAGAAGGAAAGGAAAGTCGGAGCAAGGAGGTCACCGCTGCAATTTAAGAGAATGTGCACATTGGGCTGCCGAGTATGTTTGAATGGAAGATTTGTGCCATGTGCTGAAAGTCTGCTGAAAACACATCACAAAATGAAGAGGTGTTTCATTCCCAACATATAATTTTGTATCTTCTGGTAAGTCATAATCTGTGCATGTACTCAGTTTTATGAAGCTTGGGTTGGTTTTAGCTGTTTTAGCTTACAATCGTAGCTGGCTTCTCTTACGGCAGATGCATGTAGCTACCTATGTGTTGTAGATATTCTCAAATTGTGGTTGCTCTAACCCTTTGTATATTAGTCTACTAGGCCAACGATTTAAGACATTTTCTGGCATCAACTCTTAACACACAAGGGATCTACCTTGTATCTCCTCTTCTGTGCGCATGAGCATAAGGACTTCTCTCTCTTGTCTGCGTAACCGCATGCCCAGACTAACTATGAGATGTGATTATCCTGGGATTTGATTATTCATCATGTAACATGGTAATAATGGTGGCAAGGAAAAAAAGAAAGATCTAATGAACCAAGAACCATTAGTTGAAAAAAAAAATTGGCAGCACCCTTGGCCAAACGTACCCCTCGAGCTCTATACCTAATGGGGCAAAAGTAAGACGCCTAATGGGTAGTTGTGAAAATCACATGGATGACTTTGAACTCACATTTACGCAAAAGGTGTCACATTGTCGTAAAGGGTCGACCAGAGTTTGCGGTGATCGATCTATCAACTAAATTGGACGTACAAGTTGTCATGCAATAAATGACAACGATCGTCGTCCAGTCGGATTGACCATCACCTTGGAGCCCATAGATTGTACAGTCGTGGGACAATGAGATATCCTCATCCTCATAGGTCCATTAATTATCATCTTGCAATGCGTCATATCCAATAATTTCACTTCATGCTTTATATTTCTTTTACCAGTTTCTGTATATTTCAAAAATTTCCATTTCGGCACAATCATTTGAAAATCAGAATAAATAAATTAAAGAATGCGGAGTAGTGGCCACGAGCAATGACTCTGATGAGCGTGTAAAAAGTAAAACAGCCTACACAAGTCGAAAGCGTGGAAAACGAAACAAAGAATGTCGAAGTGGACGTTGGCAAATATGAAACGCTAGAGAGTAAGGCAGTTATCGCTATGTTTAGGCAGCATTTTGTTACTGGTGGGATTGCGTTATAATAAATTGGTTCACCGAAGAACCAAAGAGAAAACGTTTATGTTTGAACCAAAATAAAGTTTATGGATTGTATTGTAATGAAATAAAAGAAAATAGAATACGGAAGTCATGTGTCTCTTTTGAAAACAAAGGCTGAGAATTATCTTACAGAACAATATCCGACTTGAATATATATAGAGAAGTTTGGAATGATTACAAAAGGCACGACTCTTCAAGAACAAAGGTGTCTGTTCATCACAAAAAACTTGGATTGGAGGGAAAGTTAACAGTTAATATTCAAATGAAAGCCTTTCACAATAGAGTGAAGTTAGTTTTAAACTTTTATAAAAAACAAAATAGTTTATTTATAAATTCTTGAAAATTCCTAACAAGTATACTATGGCCGCCTAATTATAGTTTATTGGTGATGCATTGTTAACAATTTTGATGATGTATGCTACAGTTTCTTAAATAACATTGTGGATATATTTTTATGTTAATTTAGAAATGTATAGTTATGACGGCTATGTTTTCTTAAATTCACGAAATACATAAACATTTTCAATTGTTACATAGCTTAGCTTATCTTTTTTAAATTTTTTTAGGCACAACAACATTACGAGTGCACAATGGCTACCTTTTGATTGAGAAGGACAAAATTTTGTAAATAAAGTACTAAGAGTACAAGGAATACTTACAAAAAGGTACACAAAACAAATTAATATGCAAATATTTTTCTTCAAATAGCTTAGCTCCCAAAAAAAAAACAATGAGCAACAGATTTCAAACATTGCCTCCCGCGCGCCTCAACAATGCACAATGGATACCATGTACCACTTTCGCGTTAAATATCATGAATATACACTAGACATCCAATATGCAAACAAAATTGGAAGCATAGAAACGCTAGAGGAGAGGCTTTAGGTTACAACATTTCCTTTGGCTGTTAGTTCAGGAGAGGCTTGCAACTAATCTGGTCCGGTTTCAGAGACATGCAGCATTGACTCCAATGTGCTCTCTTTGTGACCATCAGGAGGAAACTGGCATTCATCTCCTGAGAGCCTGTCCAGCAGCAAGAGAACTATGGTTGCTGATTCTCCATCCTGAAGATCTTCCTCTCTTCGATTTTACTTCTGATGATCAGTGGCTTCAGGAAAACCTTATGCGACTTCAACTCAGAAATGTTCTTGTTCCAAATGCGATTTCTTGGAAGCATAGAAACGCTAGAGTCTTTCACAATAAGGAAATCAATGCTCAAGGGAGACTGTTCCTGGTTAAGAAACTCAGCTTTGATCTCTTCGCAGGTAGGAGGAAACAGCTTCCTCATCCACGTTCTTCTACTTGGCAGAAGCCTAACTCGGATTGGGTCAAGTTGAATACTGATGGTGGACTGAACATTGGCATGAATGCTGGATCCGCAGCTGGTGTTCTTCGCAATGATGATGGAGGGTGGTGTTGGAGTTATGTTCATCACATTCAGACCCCCACTGTTGATGAAACTGAACTTACTGCTTTACTTAAGGGCCTTCAGATTGCATGGACTAGAAAGATTCATAAGATTGAGGTCGAAGTCGATTCCTTGATGGTGGTTAAGTTTGTGAAGGATGAAGCTGAACCTGCCGAACATATTCGAAGTCTAGTCGATCAGTGTAAGACCTTGTTACATATGCCGTGGACTTGCAACATTCGTTGGATTCCTAAAAGTGCCAACAAAGTGGCGGATGCCCTTACTAAGTTAGATATTAGTTGCATGGAAGGGGATCTCTTTTGGGAGGCTCCTCCTTCCTTACGTATTCGTAGTTTATTGTTGAACGATTTGATGTAATTTCTATGTTCTTCCTTTATGTATCAAAAAAAAAAAAACAAAATTGTACTAATTCGCTCCGCTTATGGAGATTTCATAGTGAAATCTTATGTCCAACGGATATCTTATGGCTATAATATTCAAATGTACTAATAGAGACCAGAATTACTTACGTAATTAAATATTACAGCATTTCAAAATATTAGTTGTAAAAGTATTTGGACAAAATATATAAAGTTGAATAATGAAGAATCTTATCCTCTAACTCTTCTCAATTAAATCAAATTACAAAAAAAACAAATAATATTATTTGTGGCTTTTGAATGAGAAATCTAATTTAGAGTCTTCAAGTATAATATAATAAAATTAAAAAGAACAATATAATCGTTATCAGTGTTTTTGAAAAGTCTCTCTCTCTTTGAGGGTTTTGGTCTCTTGCTTAGGAGTTGCTTACTTTTCCGGGAAGGCCTTCATCGAGCTCGGGGTGCGGTTCATACTGGTTTTGGCGTCAATCAACTAATAGGGATACTAACTTCCGTTGTTTTGCTTGCTTTGTTCGCTACAGATTGCTGTCTGGAAAGGAATCGTTCACTGCCCGACTTTTGGGATCGTTACGTACGTAATACTTCTTCGTTTGTGACCCCGTGCGGCAGTATGCATGGAAGACATAGGTAGTCAGTTGCGCAAGAGTTTGGTCTTTACAGACGTCAAGGAAGGGATCACAATCTTGGCAGAATGTTAACAAATCCTCAGAGCTGGTACTCGTCGGTCGGCTAATGGCGGGAAGAAACTTTAACTTGGTTGGAAGGAATTTGTGTCTTGAAAGTAGGCGATGTCTGTGTCTTTGAAGTGGACGAGAGAAATAAATTGGTATGGGATGTTACCATATTCCGCAGTTGACGTCTGTGAATGTTAGATTGGCGTTTGGACTACAACTTTTGAATTCCTTGTATTCCAGTAGTAAACTTTAGACCAAACATAAAATGTGTCTGTCCATATTCTACAATTTTATTTTCAAATCAAGAGGTATAGTAATTACATTAGTCTACAGAAGGAACAAATCACACACAATCAACTAGGAGGGAGACTGACAGTGACCTCTTAGTATGATGAACTGCAAAATTAGGGTCAAGTTAGTGAGTAAAACAACAAGGAGAATGCTAAATTTTGGAATCCTTTTATTCCTTCCATTAATAAGCCTACTAACAGGAGATGGGAAGTCTGTTAATGTACATAAAGCCATGATCATTTTCAAGCCTTGTGGAATAATAGTCAACAAAGACTACAGGCTGTGCTCTGCTGTGACAGCAAAATCGAATAAGAAGGATAATTAGTAAACTTACCTTTGCATGAAATCTTGCCGATCCTCACCAGCAATTTCATCGTCACGTGGTTGTGGGAATGAGAAGTCCATGCACTAAAAGGACAAAGCGAAGCCCTCATCCCATAATATATCCATGCGTTAAGGCTCATAACTTGTTCTAAATACTTCAACCGCCTAAAGTTTGAAAGTAAGAGCTAAAATCAGCCGGATGCAACAATTCTCCAGTTCAACAGAAATTAAAATAAATCCAATCGATGTACCCGAAGCAAGAAAATATTATAGCAAGTGCTGATATGACATTTGCTATTTATTTGAATTAGGAACATAAAATATAATCTTGGAAATAATTAGCTACAGGGGGCAACCTTCCCAGTTTCTTCGAATATTTCCTGGAAAGCTGAATCTCTCCACAAGTTCACAACAAGTAGGTCACATTCCTGAATAAGAGAACTGGAAGAAAAATCAAACCTATCTGATTCCAGAATATCATGAAGCCAATTAGAGAACGCCCTTGATCCCGGACTACTTGAATGTACAATTTTCCCCCTAACTGCATCAGTAAAGCCTGTCATAAACCACAAAGAGCTTCACGTCTGTCAATCTACAAATTTATATTGAATAGAAACTACAAAAGTTGACAGGTCGATGAGGTCAGATTGTAGAAAAAAGAAACTATAGAGAGTCAACTTTAATACATTGACGAGAGTTATGGTACACAGTGATCTAGGATGAAAAGAAGATGCCAATTAACAGGTGAATTCTATACCCACAACCCGTTGCTAAGCAGAGGACTGGCTACTCTTTGACCAATTCAAAAAGTTGGCGAGTTTCGAGAAGTATATGAAGGTAGTCATATATGTTGCTTCCTATGGAAAATTTGATGTTTTCCAGCTCATCCTCCATGAAGGGTACGTGTTTGTAAAGAAACTTGTTCTAACAAAAGAACGTCCAATCTGATTAAAAGAGTAATTTATCATGCGTACAAACATCGCACAAAAAGAAAATTCAATTACAGTAATTATGTGTTAGCTAGAGATTACTGCAAAGAATGGAAATGCTTATACAAGAGTCATGGTACAAAGAGAGCACAAAATACAACCACTAGCAAGCATAAATCTGCAAACAAAGGACAAGTCTAGTCAGAATTCTTTATACTCAGTCTGCTGGCCGAAAGATCATCTGAAACTTTGTTAACCCCAACACCGATTATGATACAAGTGGACCAGAACAGAATAGACATTTAACTAAATACACGAGAACCAAGTAATGATTTCGAGAAGCCTAGAGTTCACCAAGTCTAACTGGGAGATGAAGAGCATTATTTCTCATAAACTTCAGGGATCTAGTGATTTTTTTTTTTTTCTGATTGCCATGGTTCCACTAATAATTTTGATGGTCTCATGAGAGTTGCTACATTTGTTTAATGGATGAAATATTTGGTATTATTTGACTCAAAGAGTAATTTGGAATGAGCAGTAAAAATGAGTTGCCTCCAGAATATTGTGAGGGAAGATTATGTTTTAGATGTATTATACAGAGATTCTGCAAAAAAACAACAATTTTGACTAGCGGTTTTTCTACGTGAAAAGCCAGATGTGGAAGAAATGCTTAAACCTCCGAGGTAATACTTTTTAGACATTCAACAGATACACTTTCTGGACATTCACAAGAGTTACAAATAAATTGTGAGATTGATGATTAAGCTCAAGGTTATGCTTTTGTATTCTTGAACTCTTACTATCAAACCAATTCTAATATAAACAAGTGCTTGGTGGCATACAGTAGTACTCCTATAAGCCTCATCATAGTGTAGTGATAAGTTCAGTAAAAAGCTCATGAGTCATGTCTCTTCTATGAGATAAAAGAGCCGCTTTATAAAATCAATCCTGCTCTACGTTCAAATGGAAAGAAACATTTTAATCAACAACCTGCGTGAAGATGGTGCTCGTGCCAGTTCCACTACATCCAATCAAAACAAACTTGTTTATGTCTCCTTGCTGGACGCAGTCCAGCACAGATAGGCCTCCATAAGAGGATTGAAAAGGCAAGAAGACCATGACATGAATTCTTAAGTTCTTTGTTAAGAGTTGCACTAGTGCACATTGTCCAATATCGCGCCTTTAACCATGTTATGTTCCTCTTCCTTCGTAAGAACTGTCATCGTTCATCCAGATGTTCGTATCTTGACTGCTAATCCAGAAGGAGCATAGAAGTGAGCTTCAGAAGAACTCTTTTTTTCTAAGTTGACAGCAACATCTATAACAACATTACGTCCAACATGAGAATCTCCAATTTCGTGATCTCTCGACAATTTAATTATGCCAACACACGTGTTGTCGTTGCTGGCTTCCCTCTTGAGGCAACCACCTACATCCAGATTAGCACCAATGATCTGTGACGGCTTGCGTCCTTCCTGTTAAATACACGACAAACAAAATACTTAAAATTAAAATGGCATACAAATACAATATCCTTGTTAAAAGTAAAGAAACTGTATATACCCGATCCCCCAGAAACCCACGAATTTGTCGTACCAATAGTATATCCAGGTTTGAGTTTCTTGGGTGGATCTCGACAGCATTGCAGAATGATGAGTTCCCTGCTATCAAGAGGCTTCCCATTCACAACAATCGACACCAAAAACGACCCAACTTCCAAATCATCAGAATTAAAGCTCCCATAATCAGAACGGGATAGTGAAATGGAAAATCTGGAATTAGAGAAAATGAACTGAAATCCGATGAACGAGAACTGATACTAATGCTTGGAGCATGACAAAGTTCCCAAATCTCTTGTCTTTTAAGAGTAGCAGCAACAAGCCTCTCCCTGTGCGAATTACACGAGCACGTGCGATATCGTTTGGCACTTAATTGAGCTTTCCAATTACATTGTCAAGTTTGTATATTGCACAATAACTTCTGAAAGGTATCGTGTCGTTATTACTAGTTTAATTCCATATATAAAGTGAAGTCGATGGAGCAATGCTTGGGGTACTCTTTATCTTTATTTGTAAGATACTGAATGTGGGTACTGTGCACTGAACAAGAAGGGAAAGGTGGCACCTGCTTGTTCTGCTAACCAGTCTCTGATTCCAAGGGATGAAAGAGTGAATATGATGCAAGAAATGCCAAGATAAAAAAGGAGGAACCAAAAGAAATTGGTTCCGCCTGAAACCTTGATATAGAGCCCACTGAATCCATCAACATAAAGATGTCAGGTGAAGCAACTCTGACGCTTCCGGAGATAAATGTTCCACTGCTCAATCCATCCGCCAGAGGTTAGATTTCTATCAACATTTTCACAAACAAAAATCCTTTCCGTTCTTGATTAGATGAATGTATGATTGCTTTTGTACATTAAAATGAAGAACTTTCAATCCCTGTGTTATCGTTGTAGTAGTAGTACATTTTAAGTTTTTTCCTTGAAATTTATAATGTAATTAGCATGTTACTTTAACTCGTGAACTTAATTGAGTTGTGATATGCAAATATAGCATTTTGTTAAAACGAATAAGCTGCTCCTGTATATAACCAGTGGCTTCCTTTCAAATCGTGTAATCATACGTCAGATTCTGTACACAATTACCGACTTACAAAGGGTTTGATTTAATTAGTGAAAAAATTTAAGAGTGAGCTAGAGAACAAATATAGGTCAACAAAGAGTTGCCTCTCATGCATACATGATGTGATTCAGTGTATTGCATTCCGCATTTCTTTTCTTCTGATCACTCCTTACACAATCAAATCTCCTTATATTCAGTCTGTTTCTCTGGTTGATTGATATGCATTCAAATGCGACACCTTGATTGTCTAAGGAGATTTGTTGGTTATTCCATCCACAACTTATACTTTTGGTTTTATCAATCTTCTTCCCGCAAATGTTATCAATACATAACATCAGGTTGTTGAATTAGTATGCGCTACTTAGTTCATCATAATGTGTATCAGATCAGGAGAGTTATCCTTGTCTTTTAAGAACTGTCTCGGAGTTGGTTCAAGTAATGGGACAAATGTTCACTTTGACTGGTTTTCGTTTCATTGTTTGGCACATCAAGCAGAAGATCATAGTCTTTGCCGAAACGTGAATATTTGGACGACGAGGGCATTAAAGACATTGATTCAAAGAATCAGGATCCCATGATGTGTAGCTTGTATGCAGCTGACATATACTCCAAATTACATGTAACTCAGGTTTGTAAAGATAAACAGTTTAATTACACCTACTACGTACCTCCTCTGATTCGTGAACTCTGAGAAGATAGTTACATAATTACTTCTGAAGCCTGATTTAATCAGTTCCACTATCCCTGTGATATTTTTTTCAACTTAATAGTTTAGAACTTTAGAAGTATCTTTATTGCTGCTTGCTGCAGCCAGTAGGTTGTTCAAAATATTCTCCTGTTTTTCTAGATTAATTAACTTCATTTGTTGCTGATTCAGTTGAATTTTGATCTCACAGCTTGACCGAAGGCCTTTGGGTGATTACATGGGAAAGCTGCAGCGTGACAAATATCATCTCAAGGAATGCACAGCAGTTTGATTGATTTGGCTTGTGGAGGTTGGCATTTATCCTGTTTATTGTTAATAAGAACTAAGCTTGAATTTTACCAAAAAAAAAAAAGAACTAAGCTTGAAAGCGTAGTCTTTTTGTCTGTGAAAGCAACGATTACACTTGCCAGTTCTCTATTAGCTCTATATGAATATCAAGGTTTTTTGGATTGCTCTTGGTATCCATCTGATTCAACACCTTTTTCTCCTCTGCTCGCTGTCAAGAAACTGTCCCCTAGTTTCTTGTTCTGCAGACAGCAATACATATGACTTGCCACTCTTCAAGCTTTTCCTCGTATCTCTTAGCAATGGACCTTATATTCATGTATATTACCTCTTTTGCAGGTATCAGAAGAATATAGATTGGTTCCAGATACACTCTACCTGACGGTAAACCTTATAGATAGATTCCTGTCAGAGAATTACATTGAGAAGCAAATGTTGCAACTTGTTGGAGTGACCTGCATGCTAATTGCTTCGTAAGTTATTGAACATAATTACGTCTAAATTAGTGAATTAAAATATCCTAGAATTTGTAAGTGGTTCTTGTGACTTGGAACTGCCTTCAGTTATTATATTTAGAAATCACAAAAATGATGGAGATCATTACAGCAGTTATTATGGTGATCTTGTTCCACCATTTATTTATGATGTAGGATTTTTTTTAACACGATAGATTAGTTGATAATTTGTGGACATTGCATGTGAGGTCTATTGAAGATCTCAATTCTTTATCGAACATGTTAATGCCATGGAAGTTCTCGTTTGTCTAGCAGAACTAATTATTTTATCTCTATCATGCTTGATTATGGTTAGGAAGTATGAAGAAATTTATGCGCGAGTGTAGAAGAATTTTACTTTATTACAGACAACACTTACACAAAGGAACAGGTGCAGTGGAAGCCTCTTTGTATGGCGGTTCCTGTTATATTCTGATTTTGATCAACTTGATTACACTTAGTTCCAACTTATGTTGTTTTTGGTTGCACTTCCTTCGTTGGAACTTGGAAGCATGAAAACACTCATTTTAACTAAAAGATTCCATGGGGTCTTGACTCAATAATTAACTCTAATTAGATTCCTCATTCGAATTACCTAGACGCGCGTTTGGACTATCAGTGGTAGGTGAGCCACTGCATATCCACTCATTACCTTCACCATGCTTAAGCATTTTGTTATGCTCATCATTTTCAGATCCCACCCAAAATTGAAGATATCATACCCTTAGTTTTGAGTTACTTAGCATTTTATATCACACAATTCTTCCTTCAGTTTCTTGACCTTACCTGAAAGTAACTGAGTGATAACTGTACTTTCTAAGGCCTCCGCCGAATCACTTGTGTTTCTGGTCAAGTAATAAAGTTGTAATAACGTATTCAACTAATTCTGGTCACTTTGCAGGTGGTTAAAATGGAAAGTTGCATTTTAAACTTATTGGGCTTTCAATTGTCTGTTCCCACCACGAAGAATTTCCTTCGGTATATTTTCTATCTATATGCAAGTTCTGTAAGGTTCATAACATTGTTTACTTATCTTGCTAAGTTCGGTATCTCTGAATTTTTCTTTTCTTCGCTTGCTTTATATAGGAGGTTCGTTCAAGCAGCTCATTCTTCATACAAGGTAGATAAGATAGTATTTCGCTGTTTTTCTGTTTATGAAGCTTAATTGAACTAAAATCAAATGCTCCCATTTCCAGGTTTCTTCGGTTGAGCTGGAATTTTTGTCAAACTATTTAGCAGAACTGACACTAACTGAGTACAGTTTCCTTAAATTTCTTCCATCACAAATCGCTGCCTCTGCGGTATTTCCGGCCAGATGGACACTTGATCAGTCACAACATCCATGGGTTGGGGCCTTCTTGCTACTCTTAATCTCACTCATCTTCACTAATTTCTAACTAATAAAAACCTTACCATATTTTCTCACAGAATCCAACTCTACAGCACTATACAAGGTATAAGGCATCAGAGTTGAAAAATACAGTTGTGGAATTGCAAGAACTACAGCTGAATACCGAGGGGTCCATGCTTAACGCCATTCGTGTAATTACCCCATAGTTGAGGGGTAGTTTGTGTAATTCTCCCTATCTTATTTTTATTCTTAGCTTAATCGTGAGTGTAATGTATGATAAAGTCTGCTCAAAACATATCGGTCAATGCAAAATTTCTCCGTTTTTTCTGTGAATAAAGCAGCAATGGCTGATGTGAAATGTAAGAGTATAATGAAAGTAAACCATCTTTGGATATACTGTGGTTAATATAATATGGAAAAGTACACAGGCAAACCTGAAGTTTGGTCTAATTACAGAAACTTCCTTGAGCTCCTCTTAGACACAGTCTCTCTTTCACACACACTTTCACATGTCAAAACCAAAAATCATCTGTTCCAACACACAACAAAGTGTGTAAAATTGACATAAAGTTGCATTCTGAAACAAACCAAACCAAAAATCACATGAACAGTCATTGGTTTCAACAGCAATCATCATCATCAACAACAACCATTGAACAGTCAAAAGAAGCGTAAAATCACACAGAATTTTAACAAAACAAGACATAGATAACTAACCTCATATTTTCTATGAAACAGGAAGCACATAACATCATGAATGAAGAAAGAACTACTCCTATTAGAGAAACCAACCTGTTTGAGATAAAGCAGAGCTGTGTGCTCTCTTTTGGCATAGCTAGCTAACCAAAACACACTTCACAAACTTCGATCCATCAAATACTCTAAGATCTATCCCACTCATGTACTAATCCAAGCACGTATTTGTCAATCATGGATAAAAAAATCCAGGTGTTACCTTCAACCCTTTAAACAAAAATGTAATATTTAAATGATTCAATACAATGCAGAAGCAAATTCATGGGTTATGAGTATTATAACTATATGCAAGTCCAAAATAATGACCCTCCTACTTCCAGATCACATTAAAAAGGCAAACAAGCGAAATATGTTCTAACACAGAAAGTACCGAATGAAGAACTAGAATCAGTTTTTACATACATAAACATCTACCTGCAAAAACAAATCCATAATTAGAAATTCACAATTATCATCCCTTACACAACCTCAACACAACTGAGTATCAAATTTCAGGGATATCCCCATGCTGAATAATTCTTGACCAAGTAACTAGGCACCATACGGCACATGCACCTTCACAACGTCTTCAACGGAATCACAAAACCGGCAGTAGGGTCCACGAATCTTCCGACCACCAAAACCTGATCACTGGATCACATTTGCCATATTCTTGCACTTTTGGCAAACGTGCATCTAGTAAGAGTCACTGAGGGTGAAGAGTCTCTCGTGAAGATTTGCGGCTGCACCGTGGGCTATGAGGCAGTCTCTTTCCATTTCACCAAATTTTATCCCACCAAACCGTTTACGGTCAGCCACGGGTTGACGAGTCAGAGGGTGATTGGGGCCAGTATTCCAGAATTTAATTTTGTCCTCGGCCATATGTATGAGACGTTGGTAGAATGTTGGGCCCATGAAAATAAGAGACTCGATCTTTTCTCCAGTACGACCATCATAGACCCTCTCGTGTCCCCACCTTCAAAATCCGAGCCTGGCAGTTGAAATACATTTAGATCTTGGAGCATACATCATAATATGATTCAGTAAAAGTGATATTTGTGAAAAAATAAGGTCCACCAGGAGAACAGATTTTGAGAACATGATGGATGGAATAATTAAGGGATAGTTACACCTACACTCATGATGTTTGGTCGTATCACATAATCCAGTTTGCATGATTACAGAAACATTGTTTGAAACTTAAGAAAACATCATAGTTACTATAGCTAGACACTACCAAGGTTTGAATATAAAAAAGCATAGAACCCCGGAAACTGTTGTGCATATTAAAGTGAATTTCAGGGGCTGTACGTGCAAATACCCCAAATTATTATTGATAGGTACATGGATATCATAATTACGGAGTTACAAGAAACTAGCATACCTGTGAAGTTGGGCAGCTATATCATCAACTGAGGGGGTTGAGAACGGTATGGCATATTTAAGCGCACCACCTAGGACAACTCCTTTGCCAAAAGCAGCCTCCAACAGTTGACCAGGCGTTTGCCTACAAGGAAATGCATGAGGGTTTATCACGATATCTGGAACTATTCCTTGTCTGGTGAAAGGAAAGTTCTCTTGTGATTCTAAGAAGCCTAGCACTCCCTTCTGCCCATGCATGCTGGAGAACTTATCTCCAAGGCAAGGTGTACGGATCTGAATTTCCATATATGCAACCATAAGTACCTGCAAGGTGAAATTATAACATAAAACCCAGGAAAGGCTTAAGCACTTTAAGACAGTAGTTTTAGTTAGCATAAACAGGTACCGTTTCTTAGAGTAAAACTAGCATAAGAAATAGTCATAATTAAATGATATGCCGCAATGGCTTAACTAAGTAATAATACCTGTCTAACCTGACAAGCAATCATATTGCCATAATGAAAGATTTGACATCTAAGCTAAAAGAAACACCATAAGTGTAACAATCCAGTATTCCGTTGTTCCCACTGATACAATTGCAAGAGTAGCTTTCTCAAATAGGGCACTTTGACTAGGGTACCAAATATCAGTAGTCTACAGATCTGAACGGTATAGTGATCATATCTGATCTATTAAGTGTATCTCGTGAATTTGTGAGCAAAGTAGTGGTCTCATGGATTTCTGAGTAAAATCAAAAATGCCAGCAATTAACACAAGATTCTACAATAGAGGAATACAACAGAAGTGGAGCAATCTGATACAACGTCACAACAACAATCTTCAGATCCAATTATAGTTTTTAACAATTTACCTGTCTCAATGATACAACAGCAAAATTCTTCCCATCCTCGTTCGCCGAGAGCACCAGTTTGTGAACCATTACTCTTTCTGTATGCTTGAGCTTCATACTGTGATCCACTCCGGATGCAGCATGCTTCCCGATGACAATGTCCCCAGTTTGAAGATATGCTCCAATATAGGAAAAACCATCATCATCAAGGCTGTCCACACGTCCGATCTTACTTTCCATCTTTCCAAAGCCAATCAAGTCTCGGGCTTCAGCTTTCTCACTGGTGTATCTGAATTGTCAACCTCAGCCTTGTAACTCCTCACATGTTCCGTGCGGAACATACCACGATCCGATGATGCACGATTCATCACAATAGAGTCCTCTTGATTGTACCCAAGATGAACATTGACCGCCACAATAGCACACTGGCCATTAAAGAATTTAGGGTGTGGTAGCAGCCCCTTCTGATGAGATGAATACGTTGATTTCCCAAGGGAATCTGACATCATAGTTCGGAAAAGTGGCCTCTGTGGGTAGTACAAGCCGTGTGTACTTGTATCCACTCTTATGCTTGGATTTGTGGTCGAGAACCCAATAGCTTGTTGCAAGTGCTTTTCAGCCTGATAAGAACTCTCCTTGCATGAGCATGGTTGGCAAAAGGGTTGATTCCACAGCTTAAGCCTAATAAAAAGGAACAATCAAGCTCACAATGTGTGTACTTTGCCGGTGGATTCTCTTTATCTGCCTTGAAAAGAAATTTCATGCCCCATGCTGCTCGACAGTCTTCTACCTCTTCTAGCCCAACAAGCTCGACTATTCCATATCCGGAAGACATTGGAAGGAAAACGCTCCTTTTAGATCCTTTAACTTCTTAACTATTAAAAGTGGGCGCAGTATCCTTCCGGCATCAGCAAATACACGCGCTTCTACGTGATGCACATCTCTCTTAAATTTCCACCTAAAACAAAAACAGAGCAAATTTAAAGAAGGCACTCTCAAACAATGTGAAAGATTTAAATAGTGCCAATGGTAAACAGAGAATAGGAAACTGGCAAGAAAGCCTTTGGAATTCCACCAAACCTTTACATATTGCAACTCTTACAAAGACAACTTTATGGTGTAAAACTTATTTTTGTTTGCTATTTTCAGTTCTGGTGAGCATGCCTAGCAGATTACTAACTATCACTACCAGCCAAGATAAAATATGCAAACCAGCGTGAATATTCAGAGAGATGAATGTGTACCATAAACAACAGAAGGAGATCTGGAAACTTAAACCACAAAAGGTCATTAACGGTGTGATACTCGTGCTCATTCATATATCTACAACTATGGGTGAGTGAAGAAAGAAAATAGAAGCACATTAAGATAGTCAAAGCCAAAGAAAGATCGGGCATATTTTTGTAATACAAAGTATTGCAACCGAGAAATCTACGACCATCTCACATGTTTATTAAGCTTCTACCATATGACTACTAAAGAATATAAGCAATGAACCCAAGCGAGATCCAAAGATAACCTGATAAGGAATTTCCATTCCGCGGCGTTTACGTCTTAGCTTAGCCACAAAAGATTTGGAATCTTTAAACACCCCTATCCATTCTCCATCCAGAAAAACTTTGTACTTCACGCTTGAGGTATCATCAACCAACTTTTCCATTCCGCACAAATGAAATTGGCTGAGTAGACTTTCTTGCTCCAGAACAGTAGTAATGACAAGACCCGTGCTCGCTAGATTCTTAACTAGTCCACAATGTTCACCATCTGCGGTAGAGAGGAAACATATTTTACCCCAGTGAGAAGGGTGCCTGTAGCATCAAAGATAACAACCATTAGATACTTTTCCACAGACTTACAAAGAAAAATAATAGATAACAAAAGAAAAACAAGCATCCTATATTATATGATAAGCCCATGATTTCCACCAAATAAACCAATTTGCAGTAGTCTCACAACCATATACAAACTAACTATGTGATTTCACATCTTGTGACAACTGCAAATATCTCTGTACAGCAAGAACCTAAGACTAAATATGAGGTAAGTTAAATAACATGTGTGCTGCAAGAACTTAAGGCTACATATAATACAAGATAGATGTCAAAAGTTGCTGCAATAGAGTGAGTGTAAAAAATTGGTTCAGAGTTATATATCCTCAAAAAATAAAACGGATATTAATGACAGGAAAACTTACGGGTATCTAGCATCACCAACTCTCCCTGTGTACGAAACCTGCTGCCGTGTTTTCCTCATATCAGCCATCGCCTGCAACGGATTTGTTCGCCAAGAAGTAGCAACTACACCTGAGATCCTCTCCATTCTCTTGTAAGCTCATGACCAACCACCCGTTGAAAAGGCTCTCGAAAGACCATTCGTGATGATTGAAGCATCTAACTACGTTTCAATTGACTGTATCTCTCTGTCTCTGTACAGGTCCCTTTGAAGAGCCTTGGTCATGCGCCTCTCAACGTGTTTGATGTGAACTCTCAGCTCTCGCGCGAGAAGCTCACTAGCCAACTCTATCCTCTTGTTCCTAAAATCGTCCCTGTTATCAACTTTGCATTTTCCTATGTAAGCCTCCAAGAGACATTTGACCATGTAGGCCAAGTATCTCGCCTTCTGCCCAACACTCTTTAAATTAGGAAAGAGATACATCCTAATGCATTCGTCAACTGATTCAGAAGGTGGGAATTTGCAGCGCTGCATCAGCTCCGCAATGTGATCGGTAGCATTCGAACCCCTGTGAAAACCCTCGAATTTTTTATCAGCATCATAGATTGATGCAAGAAGTATATTTGCAATTTTGCAGTCTTCAATGTTTAGATCAACCAACTTAACCACCTCTCTGTCATTGGGGACACCCAAAGCAAAGAATAGTAACCAGATTGGTATTTCTATCCCTGAAAAGTAGACGGTTAAGACTTTCTCGCTTCCAATGACATTCTCCAGCTTAGGAACTAACTTAACGTAAACCCATCCTTTTCTTGAAGCTCCTCGATATGAAACTCTCCAAGTAGGATCCTTATTCACCCAGAGTCTTTTTAGGCATAACTGCTCCTGTGCAATAAACGTCTGCACGAAGAGTACTAAGCAATAAGACAATAATGTTGCATAATGAGAATTGTCAGGAAACCAAACTGAAGAAAAGACATTCTATTTTAAGATATTAAAAAAAAAAAAAAAAAACTCATTCTGTAATGAGGTGCAATCAGTGAAATGCAATAATCTTGACATTACCGCATCAGCTTGAGAAATCTACCTGAAGGCCATCTAGCGAAACAAATAAGCCGCTGAAATTATATTCATGGCCTTTACATGTCATGTGGTTGTTTAAGAGATGCTAGAAAGGAAAAGAAGGGCAAGCAAAAAGAGAAAATGCAATCTATAAATTTATTAGATTCTCATGCAAGGGCAAGTCAAATACACATTTTAGTGCTTACTCACATGTGGTATATCACACGATTATTGCACGGACAATTTTTTTTCTCCATAAACATCACTAGTACAAATAATATCTCAATGTAAAGCTGAGTAACCCTTACCTTCTCAGTACCCTTTATTACATAATACCCTCCTTCATCAAATTCACAGTCCTTTTGATCTTTGATCATATTGCACAGGTCTGACTTCACCATGACTGCAAGTCTCCCGAAGTTCACATCGTTGGGATACTCATCAACTGATTTTCTGAACTAAATCTTCCACACCAGTTTTGAACTTGTCACTTCTAGAGCGACTTATGGTGAACACCTGTAAGTTTAAAGAGGAAAAGAATGAAAAACCAGCAAATATAAACAAAACTAGCCATGGGCATGCAGTACCCGCGCAACTAAAACATATATCAATGTAACGCAATACTTCTAAATAATTAATGTAAAACCCCACTGACTTGATAAACAATGGGAGACAATGAAATCACAAAAAAGGAATTCCGGCTTATTTAATAATTAATGCAATGCAAACAATTTCTACGTCTGTGAATCCATTTTCTCACAACAACCCGCATAATATTCAAACCATTGTATTACAAATTCAATTGAAGGCTTAAAAGCAACAAAAAGCTAAGAAGAAACACATATACCACATTCATGGAAAGAAGAATATTGAAAAGAGATGTACGTGGGCTGTGAAAAAATTTAAAGACAGTAAATAGTTTCAAGCAGGCGGCCATGAATGAAAATGATGGTGACGATGATCGGGAAACTTCAAAGATGGATTAATGAGAGAAAAGTTTTACAAAGATGGAAGGTGTTTTACTTGTATAATTAATTGTATACAATAAATACCAGAGTAGATGAACAGATCATATGTACAGAAAGATTACAGATTATGGGAAACTAATTCATCAATCGTCATAATCATTGCAGTTATTTAGTTCAACTTAAACTTTAAGGTTAGATTGGGATTTAAGATATAATTTAGTGGCAACATTAAAACTGTAAGGTTCAAGTTAAAGTTTGGTGTAACAATGAGTCCAAAGTTTTTTTTTTTTTTTTGTATAATAGTATATAGATACTAACCAGTTAATCTTCCAACTTCATGCACACACACATACAATAAGTACAATGGGCAGAATAGAAGTTTGTGAGTTGCCTGGGTAGCAAAACCAAACCACTATCGAAAAAGGGCATATAGTCAGGAAGTCTGAGGATGTTCAGAGCCCATAAAAAAGCCAAAATTATAGTGATACAACGGATTCAATGGGAGGAACCAAAAAAAATATCTAGGCAGCAAAGAACATACATAGAAAGTAAATGAAGAACATAACAGAGAATCGTAAATAGTTTCATTTACTACCTCCAGATGGACCTCAACGTTGATCTTTGAAGCATACGTCATATTCTGCAGACGTGCATGTCGAGGTAACATTACCAAAATCCAGTGCAGCAACTCCATCCTCTGAGAAGCTTTCACCAGGCCAAAGCTTCGGTTGTTCCAGTGTCACTTTCCCAAAATTTAAAGAAGCCCGCCTCCAGTCCTCTTCCTCATCCCCCTTTTTGGACGGATCATAACCCGGCTCGATGACAATCTCCCCAATCGAATTGAACAACCTCTGGATCCCATGCTTCGTTAACTCGTTGTACGAATTTATCTGGTGGCTTATCAAACTTTACTGGTCAAAAAAAGCCGTTGAAGCCTTTTTACAGAAAGAATTCAGATACCCTTCCTCTAGATCATTCAAAGAATCAGCAATCTCCTCGTCTGAATCCGAAGACCCCAAGTCATAATCATCATCATCAATCTCCATTCTGGTGGAACCATTCAAGAACTTATCTTTACCGCCGCTACTAGCTCCAGCTTCGTCCATAGAATCCCGAGTCCCCATCTGTACCATAGTTAGAAAAAAATAACCTTAATCTCTTTTTTTTCTCTGAACATGCACACAACCAAACCCCTGAACTGAAACCTAAAAACAACCATTTCACGAAACCAAAACCGCATTCAAGTAACAACCGTAATTTTTACACACAGTCTCACACACACTTCACATTTCAAAACCAAAATCATCTGTTCCAACCTCCGACACAAAACAAAAGTGCTTAAAAAGAAGAAGCATTCGCATTCTGAAATCACACGAACATCACTTCATTTCAACAAACTACAGTATATCATCATCATCATCATCAACCAAAACCCTAAATAAGTACACAAAATCCATAAAACCAACAACAAATCAACGATCTCTTCCAAACAACCACATTCGAGTAACAGCATGTAACTTTTACAAACACTATTAACATTTCAAAACCAAAATCATCCGTTCCAACTTCCAACACACCACAAAGTGCATAACTTGAACTAAGGTGGTGTTTGCAAACTCTAAAAAAAAAGCTACAATCAGCTTTTTTTTAATTTAAACATTTTTGGAGTGTTTGGTTCACAAGCAAATACCTAAAAAGTACTTCTTTTAAGCAGATAACTGCCACAATCCAAAAGTTACTCGGTACCAGCTTTTAGCTTGTGATACAAATTTTAAAATAAATAAAATAACAATTTGACACTTCTACCCTCAATAAACCCTTAATCATCGGACACTTTCACTCTCAACAACCCAACAACCCCATCATCTCTTTACTTGTGAAAGTGGGTGAAATTGTTATAAATTTCCAAATCGATTCCAGTTCTTGCCGTGTTGCTGTGAAGATGGAAAAATAGTGTGGGTTTCTAATCAATTTCATTATTCCATTAACATCTATCAAATTTCTTCTCTTTAATGATTTTCCTAATGTCTCCCTCTAATAATTTTACATTTTGGTAATCCTATTGATTGCAGGGAGCTCACGATACAAAGATTCTGCAATACTCCAATTTCTCACTACTGAAGGTTTGGCCTTTTACTGTTTCTAATGCTTTTGATTTAAAAAATGATGTGCACTATGTGCTTTTACTTTGAGAAAATTATGTGCTTTTACTTTGAGAATTGAAGTGGCCAAATCAATGATGTTAATGGGTGTATTACTTCCACCTCCACCTGTTGATTTTTTCTTCTTTAGCTCAAGATAGTAAAGAACCTCATAATTATGAGCAGATCTCATTTATAATTTATGGGGAGTGATTGTGTTGATAATCTACTAGATGGTATTTTACTGTATTTGAGAAATGGTGGTGAAATCAAGTAATTTACTTCCTTTATGATATTTTTGTATTTTTTTTGCTACTGTTGATGCATGAACTTCAACAACTATTATTGTTGACAAACTTTAACACATAAATTATTTTGTTTTGTCTCGTGTATGATTCTGCTATGATTGATGTAATTGGTGAACACATTTATCTTTTAATTTGACTTTGAACTACTCTAAACCTGATGTAGTTCAAAGAGAAACGAAGAAGCTATATTGCTTTGTGGTTTCTCTCTTTATCAAACAAATATTTTGTTCTGTGTCCTGTATGATTCTTTTATGATTAATGTAATCTAGTGAAAACATTTCCCCTACCGCATATGACTGAGCTATTATAAACCGGTTGTAGTTCAAAAAGGGATGAAGATGCCCTCTTCCTTTGGGGTTCCTCTCTTTCGTGTTTTCGTTTCCCGTTTGTTTTAATTTCCTTTGCGTACTACAAGTTAAAATTGCGTATAGGATGATAAATTTGGGCATGGTGTAGAAATTAGAAATGTCTCTGTATGTATTCTTTGGAAGGATTTTTTTAAGTGGCATCTAGATGACCTTGGATATTGGTAATTGCGTCTATTGATATAAAGGTGCTAGGTGGCACATTATATTGCTATTTTTAAGCATAAAACTTGCAGGCCTGGTTGAGTTAGAAATTAAAGTAAAGAGTCCTTCCCATTACAACTATCAGTAAAAAGTGTTGTTATGTTAGATTATATATTTTTTCATTGTTATCTTTAACCAACACTAAACTCACTTCACCTGTAATATGTGTACCTACTTCTCTGTTATAAGTATTATGATTCAATTATGAAGTTTAGACTGTTTTGTTGTTGATGTAGTTGCTCCAAACCTGTTAATGTTTTTTTCCCAGTAAACTTCATTTAGTTTTTGTTACATTGTTTACTGTAGTATTGGAAAATCAAATGGATGATCCCAGGGGATCAAGTACAAATTATGTATTTCAGTCACAATCCTATTCCCAAACATCATATCCAAACATAGAAACATGTAACAAATCTAAGGGAAAGAGTGTAGACACGGTAGAGAAGGCTAGCTGGGATACGAAGACTACTATGATATTTATTAGATTATGTGTTGATGAGCTAAGGGCTGGAAATCGTCCCGGCAAATATTTTAACAAGACGGGTTGGGATAGACTTGTGAAAAACTTTTTTAATGCAACCCAACGCGACTATAACCGAATTCAATTGAAAAATCGATGGGATGCATTGAAAAAGGAGTTTGGTATCTGGACCAAGTTGTTGCATAATGAAACTGGGATAGGGTGGAATAGCTAGAAGGGTACAGTTGAAGCAAGTCCTGAATGGTGGCAACAAAAGTTACAGGTAATACCCATTTTCTGTTTTTCTTTTTTATGTCATGCATGCTTTTATTAACATGTACCTATTAACTTGAATTGCAGGTTGTTCCTGAGGCAGCAAAGTTCAGAGAAAGAGGTCCTATAATGCTAAAGGAACAAGAAATATTGTTCGCTGATGTGGTTGCAAATGGCAACAGTGCCTACACTCCAAGTTCGGGTTTAGTCCCACCACATATGGAGAATGAGGAATCAAATGACTATCCTAACAACCACGGTGATGAGCCGGACAATGTTTCACGTCCCAACATCAATGTTAATCAATCAACAACAGATTATATTAATCTAGATGATCAGGGAAATCGAGCAAAGCGCTGTAAAGGATTTACTGCACCCATTCAACATAAAAAGGCAAAAAAAGTATCATCCGCTGAAAAACTAGCAAAATCTCTCGAGCGAATGACTGACTTAATAGAGAGCAGATCTGCACCGACACCAAGTCATGAAAGTCAATTCACTATTGAAGCTTGCTTAGACATATTAGAGAAGATGCCTGAAATAGAAGAAGGTGGCGAGCTATGGATGTATGCCACTCGATTGTTTCTTAAACCACCTATCAGAGAACTCTTCATAAAAATGAAAAAAGATCAATTTCGTGTGAAGTGGCTTGAGGAGCAGATGGAAGAAGATTCAGCTCGTAAAGCATTCAGACGCTATTCTGGCGAGCTAGTTACTTATATTCTCATTAATTTAGGTCAAATCTTATTTATTGAATTTGAAGTTAACTACGTACAAACTTTTGTTGAATTGATGTCAGTACTCTTCATTTATTTCCTTTCAATTTAGATTTCTCTGTTATGCTACTTGAACATGAAAATATTGGTTTTCTAGTGTGTAGCCTATTTGATTATATATTTAATTCATTCCTTCTTTTCTTCATGTTTTTTTTTTGTAATATTAACAGAATGGATAGCTCCGATTCAGATTCATTTTTGGATTCTCTAAGTAACTCGGAAATCAGTGGAACCTTAGACAACATGAGTAGTGAGGAAGAACAAGAAATATCATCTGCTACACACAATGACAAAAAGGATTTGGCATTAAGTGCCATAGCTGTTGGAGCAATGGTATATTACGTGAACTATTTACATAAAGTTCCATGTCGTACTAGGCCATTTGGCGGTTGGGCTGGATTGGTGGATATTTTAAATGGACATCCTATTAGATGTTATCAAAATTATAGGATGAATACTTGGGTTTTTTACGAGTTATGCCGACTTTTAGTTGATAATTATGGTCTTAAACCTATGAGATATGTAACTGTACAAGAACAAGTAGCTACTTTTATGATGATTGTTGGAGTTAGGGAAGGGAATAGGCAAATGCAGGAGAGCTTCCAACGGTCAGGTTACACCATTAGTCGTTCATTTCATAGAGTCTTAAAAGCATGTACGAGGATGGCTATTGACTGGGTGAGACCATTCAGCGACAACACAGTCACACACGACTACATACGGAATAATTCAAAATATTTTCCATATTTTAAGGTAATTGTATATATATAGTTAGTGGCAGACATAATTTTCCTCTAATTGACATTTTATAATCTTTTTGTTTTTTTTTTCTTTCTGTTGAACAGGATTGTGTTGGAGCAATAGACGGAACTCATATAAAAGCTAAGTTGCCAAAGGAAGATCAAGCGCCATATATTGGTAGAAAAGGAGAACCAACACAAAATATTATGGTTGCATGTGATTTTGACATGTGTTTTACCTTTGTTTTGGCGGGTTGGGAAGGTAGTGCACACGATACCCGCATTTTCTATGATACAATTAAGGATCCTCAAAAAAAAATTCCAAATCCTCCCCCAGGTATGAGTATATGTACGTCTAGATAATCATTTTAAAAAATTATTTTCTATGTTTATTACTAATATCTATATTTTTAATAGGTAAATATTATTTAGTGGATGTCGGCTACCCTAATATAAATGGGTTTTTAGCTCCATACAAAGGTCAGAAATATCATCTTCCGGACTTTCAACGAGCCTCTCAATATAGCAATCATTTTGAAATGTTCAATCATGTCCACTCTTCATTGCGTTCAACAATAGAAAGATTGTTTGGGTGTTGGAAATCTCGATTTGAAATTATTCCTGACATCCCCGTTAACTATCCTTGGAACGACCAGGTTGCTCTCGTATCCGCTACAATGGCAATTCATAATTTTATTCGTAAGACAGACTTGAAAGATGAGACTTTCTTGTATTATGATCGCAATACAGATTACATTCCAAATCATGATGCTGATAGTGGTGAATCTCATGGCATTCCAACAGATTCAAATAACAATGAGATGGATCGAGTCCGAGATGATATATGTACTTCGATAGCCTTTGGGAGAATTGGAATACCCACTATCTAGTTGTTTTTTGTTTTTTTTCTCGTAGACTTTGGACATTAACTTATGTAATTTATTTTAATGATTTATTGAACTTAGTTGAATGAATTAAGATAGCAAAAATATCCCAAAAGCTATTTCAGTTTATTTGCAAAAGTTCAAAATGATTTAAGTCCTCATATAGTTAACATATAAAGGTATAAAAATTAATTTACACAAATATATAAAGTTTAATCATCTAGGAAATAAAATAAGATACACAGGTTTAACAATTATACGTAAGAAATTATCCATAATGTATTATATTCATTTTATTAATTTTGAATATTTTGATGTTTACAAAACTAATTAGATATAAGAATACAGGTTGTTGAGGATATTATAGTCAATTTGAGAAAGAATCTAAAAATCACTTTTTTTCTTCCAAACACTCTACTACAAATTTTTTTTAGCTTTTAGCTGTTTTTCCAAACACCCCCAACTTGTGACTTAAATAAATTTCTGCAGCTTCTGCTTAGATTCTGAACTTCTGCTTATGAAGTAGAGTTTGCAAACACCACCTAAATAAGCTCACAAATCCACAAAAAAGCACCGATTTCTTCCGAAAAAACTGCATTCGAGTACAACCTCTAACTTTTACATACACACATACTAATCACCTTTCAAAGACCAAGAATCATCTGTTCCAACACACACACACACACACACACAATAAAAGTGCTTAAAAACGACAAGCAATCACATTTCCGAAACACAAAAAGCCAAAAATCACATAATAACATGACTTCATTTCAACAAATAACAGCATATACCATCATCATCAACCATTAAACAGTCAAAAAAAAGCCTATACTCGAGCAGAATTTCAACAAATGAGAAAGCATTTTACCCTAATTTTAGCTTTTAGCGACGAGAATTGAATTATGCAACATCTACGACCCAATTAACCGTAAGTTCTATTGTTACTTCTAGTATCACTAATGCATCACAAAAAGAGAAATTAAAACCCTCGAACTGCTATCCATCTTGTAAACCGAAAGTAAACGAATACTACAGATTGGAACATACCAGTAGCAGAACATTAAGAACACGACAGAGAATCTTTGGAGACAAATTGAACATTGGGATCCTCTGATTCAATTCCTGACTTGTAGATGCCTCCAACTAACAAACACCAACAAACAGCATAATTCAAACATCAGACAGAATCTCACAAGAAAAACACATAAACCTAACTCCAATCCATTACTCCACACCAAGATCTGAACTTTATACACTAATATATATACATATACATATACATATATCCCAAAATCCCTTACTTGTTCCAGGTGACCTTGTGGGAAATAGTAAACCCTTTCTCCTTCTTTAGGCACATCCACCAAAGGACCAGCACAAGCCTTCCATAACTCTCCATACAAGGCATCTTTTCCTCCACCACCACCTAAAATTCAACAAAAATCATTTCTTTGCAAAAAATAAATAAACCCCACAATTTTTACTACAACGCTTCAATTCGTAATTTCAGTAATTTTGTGGGGTTTATTTATTTTTTGCAAAGAAATGATTTTTGTTGAATTTTAGGTGGTGGTGGAGGAAAAGATGTCTTGTATGGAGAGTTATGGAAGGCTTGTGCTGGTCCTTTGGTGGATGTGCCTAAAGAAGGAGAAAGGGTTTACTATTTCCCACAAGGTCACCTGGAACAGGTTGGGATTTTGGGATATATGTATATGTATATGTATATATATTAGTGTATAAAGTTCAGATCTTGGTGTGGAGTAATGGATTGGAGTTAGGTTTATGTGTTTTTCTTGTGAGATTCTGTCTGATGTTTGAATTATTTGCTCACCGACTGATTTCTTCTGAACAAAATCTTCCACACCAGTTTTGAACTTGTCACTTCTGGAGCGACTTATGGTGAACACCTGGAAGTTTAAAGAGGAAAAGAATGAAAAACCAGCAAATATAAACAAAACTAGCCATGGGCATGCAGTACCCGCGCAACTAAAACATATATCAATGTAACGCAATACTTCTAAATAATTAATGTAAGACCCCACTGACTTGATAAACAATGCAAGGGAGACAATGAAATCACAAAAAATGAATTCTGGCTTATTTAATAATGCATGCAATGCAAACAATTTCTACGTCTGTGAATCCATTATCTCCCAGCAACTCACATAATATTCAAACCATTGTATGACAAATTCAATTGAAGACTTAAAAGCAAGAAAAGGAAAAGAAGAAAAAAGGAGAAACATATATACCACATTCATGGAGACGAAAAGATTGAAAAGAGATGTACGTTGACTGTGAAAAACTTTAAAGACAGTAAATAGTTTCAGCAAGCGGCCATGAATGAAAACGATGGTGACGATGAACGAGACACTTCGAAGATGGATTAGGGAGAGAAAAGTTTTACAAAGATGGAAGGTGTTTTACTCATTTGGAAAATTAATTGTATACCATAAAAACTAGAGTAGATGAACAGATCGTACGTACAGAAAGATTACAGACGATGGGAAACTAATTCATCAATCGTCATAATCATTGCAGTTATTTAGTTCAACTAAAACTGTGAGGTTAGATTGGGATTTAACTATCGAAAAAGGGCATATTATCAGGAAGTCTGAGGATGTTCAGAGCCCATAACGAAGCCAAAATTGTAGTGATACAACGGATTCAATGGGAGGAACCAAAAAAATATCTAGGCAGCAAAGAACATACATAGAAAGTAAATGAAGAACATATCAGAGAATCGTAAATAGTTTCATTTACTACCTCCAGATGGACCTCAACGTTGATCTTTGAAGCATACGTCATATTCTGCAGACGTGCATGTCGAGGTAACATTACCAAATCCAGTGCAGCAACTCCATCCTCTGAGAAGCTTTCACCAGGCCAAAGCTTCGGTTGTTCCAGTGTCACTTTCCCAAAATTTAAAGAAGCCCGCCTCCAGTTCTCTTCCTCATCCCCCTTTTTGGACGGATCATAACCCGGCTCGATGACAATCTCCCCAATCGAATTGAACAACCTCTGGATCCCATGCTTCGTTAACTCGTTGTACGAATTTATCTGGTGGCTTATTAAATTTTAGTGGTAAAAAAAACAGTTGAAGCCTTTTTACAGAAAGAATTCAGATACCCTTCCTCTAGATCATTCAAAGAATCAGCAATCTCCTTGTCTGAATCCGAAGACCCCAAGTCATAATCATCACAATCAATCTCCATTCTGGTGGAACCATTCGAGAACTTATCTTTACCGCCGCTACCAGGTCCAGCTTCGTCCATAGAATCCCGAGCCCCCATCTGTACCATAGTTAGACAAAAATAACCTTAATCTCTTTTTTTCTCTGAACATGCACACAACCAAACCCCTGAACTAAAACCTAAAAATAACCATTTCACGAAACCAAAACCACATTCAAGTCACAGCCGTAACTTTTACACACAGTCTCACACACACTTCACATTTCAAAACCAAAATAATCTGTTCCAACCTCCGATACAAAACAAAAGTGCTTAAAAAGAAGAAGCATTCGCATTCCGAAATCACAGGAACATCACTTCATTTCAACAAACTACGGTATATCATCCTCATCATCATCATCATCAACCAAAACCCTAAATAAGCACACAAAATCCATCAAACCAACAACAAATCAACGATCTCTTCCGAAAAAGTGCATTCGAGTAACAGCATGTAACTTTTACAAACACTATTAACATTTCTAAACCAAAGTGCATAACCTCAACTGAAACCAAAAACCCTAAATAAGCTCACAAATCCACAAAAAGCACCGATTTCTTCCGAAAAAACTGCATTCGAGTACAACCTCTAACTTTTACATACACACATACTAATCACCTTTCAAAGACCAAAAATCACCTGTTCCAACACACACACACACACACACACACACACACACAATAAAAGTTCTTAAACACGACAAGCAATCACATTTCCGAAACACAAAAAGCCAAAAATCACATAATAACATGACTTCATTTCAACAAATAACAGCATATACCATCATCATCAACCATTAAACAGTCGAAAAAAGCCTATACTCGAGCAGAATTTCAACAAATGAGAAAGCATTTTACCCTAATTTTAGCTTTTAGCGACGAGAATTGAATTCTGCCGTTACAGGTTCGGCTTGTGAGTGTGAAATTGTAATAATAATAATAATAATAATAATAATAATAATAATAATAATAATTCGAAAATGGTAGTGGAGAGTGGCGTTAGCTAATGTTTTTTACTTTTTTTGCATTATTGAAACAAATCATTTAATTTGTTGGTTATAAAGTAAACCACTCCTTATAAAAATCTATGTATTATTATAAAATCATTTTAAATAGTTGGTTAACCACTTTTTACTAAGCTTAAGTTTATCTTTTTACAAAATTGTAGTCCTCTCATTGTTAATATATATATATATATATATATATATATATATTACTATATTAAAAGCAAATCCCTCTCCCTCACAAAATGGCAGTTTGGATACCAAATTTTGAGTTTTCAAATATACCCTTGCTTTGACTTTTCAACAATTCAAAATAAAGAATTAAAATAAGTAACTACCACCACTTCTAAAATTTCTCCACATATTTAGCAAATCTAATTGTTACGTGATTTTTAATGTATACTTAGTTTCCTTATTATTTGTATCAATTTTATAAACTATATTAAAGCATGTGTTACATTATAAAAATTTATTTGATAATTTATATAGTTTACACGCAATTCAGCGTGTGTCAAAGTTGCTAATATATATAAAGTTATCTTCTATACAGGCAAGTAAAAAATGTACGTGTGTATACTTTATTATTTGTATATATTACTTAGTCTAAAGTTTTCGATAAATCTTAATTTACTATTCCCTCCCACTATATATAAACTTATTAAATTACCAAAACCCCCGTGTTTCACCAAATCATTACACAGTACATTCAAAATGTATCTAAACACGTATTATTTAATTTACAAAAAAGATAAAACACCACTAGTAAAAAGTCTTTGCATAATCCAAAGTCCAAACAAAATCAAATGATTCATTGTAAGTGACATAAAACATTAGGGGTTCGTTTGGTTGGTGTGGAGGATTGGGTCATATTCAACAAGAAATCTAATAAGATCCATATTGTTTTAGTTATAACTAGTTTTGGTTGCAAAAAAACATTGTCATATTAACAACATGGGCCAACTATATCCTTTTACCTTTGGTTATTAGTTCTCATCCATAACTTATCATTTTATGTTTAAAATGGCTATTATGCCCTTAAAACAACTCAACAAAACACCCCAACTCAACTACATTCAAATTGCCTCTTGTTATTCTTTTTGGAGAAATGTGATGATCAAATGGATCCAATTTTTTAGCATAATACAAATAAATGTATATGGGATTTTTTTAATTCAATATTTGGATAGTAATTACCGTCTCGACAACTTATGTTTAATTCCCATTAATTTGACTGGATAATACCTTAAAATAATGTGCCTAGTGGGTACAATTAAAACTTTTAAACAATCCCATTTTTGGTACTATATGGAGTGATTTTATGCCTTTTGGTACGTAGTGACAAAGTGTTTTTATTTTGCGGCCTACTACGAGCATTTAGTTTACATTTTCAGTAATTTAACTATATGATTACTGATTTCAACTCTCGCGATCAATTATATTTTGGACGTCTGAGTTTAAACAAATTGGATATTATTTAATCATAAGTTTTTCTAAAGTCAAAGTACAAAACATTGTTATTAACTTGATTGAATTTTGAAAGTCACCTAAACAAAGGCATTTTTCCCAATGCAGACTAAGCATTCTTAAAAACACCATGTGTAATAAAAAGTAGCACAATTTACGAATAACCAATAATAATAAGACTTGCCTTGATATATAGCAATCGAAAATATTACCACAATTTTCACAAATAATTGTTGAGTTGAATACACAACTAATACCATGGTCACAAAATGCGGATGATTGGTCGTATACAAAAATTCCAAGATGCATATTTAAGCCCACCTATGTCCCAAAATAGCAATGCAATACTGCCATAAACATAATCTAAGTTCTTGTAGCGATTTTAAGGGTGGTTACTTAATAATTGTTCCGTTGCACGCATTTAGCATAACACGTAAGCCTCACTCGGCGAGAATACTTCTAACAAATTTCTTCATACCTTCTTCGTCCATGCTAAAGAATAGGGCAATATGAGTTTGGGAGGACACTATCCCCTTTGCCGCACGAACCCTAGTGATAATATTAAATTCAGGGAATCTTGAAGGGCCGCAAATATTAAAGTAACATGGGGATCGACCTCTTTTAAAGAACGAATAGCACCTAAAAGTTCAGATATCGCCACCTCTGTTTTGTCTAGAGGGGAGCTAACCTTCAATAATAAGTCGTCCTCAAGTGCAGAAGAGCGTATCTTACGTTTTTTTATACCGGATGGCTTCCAAGGACCACCACCTTCTGAAAGTAGGGTAGCGGATGACTCATCTGCCGCTTCAGACGTCAAATCCTCCAGTCCAGTAGTAGGCTCATTTGGTATGGGATTGGCGGTTGGAGGTTGAGTATTGTTGACACGTTGTCTAGCAAAATTGAAGTCTACCGCATGATCCCCCGTCCCTTTAGAGAAACCGAACATCACTTCCCAGTCATCGGGAAAAGGTTTGTTTTGGAGTTTGACCAACTATGGGTTAACCTACAAAGTATGGAGGAAACAATAGTTATACCAGTAGGTGTGATTTTGCATATATTACTTTTAAATAGAAAACTTATGTACCTTGATTCCTTCTTCCCATATTTCGGAGCCAACGATAATTATTGTGTATTTGAAAGGGTCTAAAGCAATGTAATTACTGCATGTACGTCCAAAAATCCTTGATAACGCACTGTAGTCCTTACGCCATACCGAGATTTTTGAAATAACACGGGGATACTCTTGGACATCACTTGTAGGACCTTATTCTTAATCATGTTAGCAACCTAGTTGTTAAATCTTGGTTTCCACCCGTTCCCGGACTGCCACCCCTCTATAATAAGCTATTTCACGTCTTCAATCAAAGCCTCCTCCTCCATCCTACTCCAATATTTTTGACTCGCATTTTCACTGCTTTTTTTTTTTTGGTTGCTTACTAATGGCAGAATTCTTCATCTGTCAACATAACAAAGTTTAGTAGGGTGACAACATAAAAAGGAAATGTAAACTTGATGCTGGAACTTAATATAGGATATTTATCAGTTGAAAAACACTTTGTTTTGCGGCACAATGTAGTGATGCAGATTATGGTTTGCCAAGTCCACTTTTGAGACCCTCTATAGCATTTAAAATGCTGAATAAGTGTATTCAACATTAAATACCTGAGGTGATATGTCAAGGTATAGTACTTGATCTGGAGCTAGTAATCCTGCCTCTGGAGCCTGTAAATTAATACAACACCACATAGAGTGAGATTATGCTTTTTGCGACCAAAAGTAGAGTCATTCCGTGCGAGGCTGTGAATCAGTCTGAGAGACACTTTTATACATGACCTTTCCTATTCGTTTCATAAATCAATAAATAAGCTACTTTATGAAAACTCACTCTGATTAGACTGTTTGTTTGAAGCTCTGCCGAACTAACATCAAAGATGTATCTTTAGCTTATTAGAGTTATAAAATCCATATCTATTGTCTAAGTTGAATACAAGCAATTAAATCAGGCACAAGCAAACTTATAAGCAAGAGGGCAATTGAATCCTTGTCATTAATCTTGGAATTATTTCAACCTAACATATTGTATCTACACGGTAAAATCTTAAACGTACCGCAGTACTAAACTAAGGTGATCTAAGTCTGACTCTGGAGCAAACTAATCCAACGTAAACTTCAATTCCAAACTGAATCTAGCATTTCTTACTGAGCTTGGGACAGACTACAAGAGCAGATCCCTACCATCAAATTTTCTCACATAGTCATTGTTGGGATTTAACATGCATTTGACTACAGGCCTCTGCATAATATATACTCAAGCTAAAGTATGCATCCTTAACCAGAGGAGCCCAACTAATTCATACACATCTCCCTAATACACACAACCACAAATAACAGTGTCAACATACTGTGGCATTTTAACTTCTGCGAAATAAGTAAATAAACAAATAAACAGCTACGGCTACCAAAGATTTGCATCATCATGATTCACTAAAAGAAAACCGCAGTGACCATTTCAAGTTTTTCGACTTTGGAGAGTAAAAACATTTCGTATCACCATATTAAAGCTCTAATTAGTCCTTTGAGGACTTAAAATGCAGCTATTCAGATATTAAACTTCCTCGATCATCTTCAAAAAACGGCTCATAATTTATTTCATTTTGGATCAGCTGGTACTTCAGAATATGATATTAGATATGCAACCATGATTCTATGTGCGGTCTCCACTGCAAAGCCCTTGGGACTTACTGCTAAAAACCCTGTGGAGGGTAAATTTAATATGAAGTATGTATGCGAGAATATGACTGGTCAAATTGCAGTTCTGGTTGGCACTACAGATGAGGGCTTTAAGTTGACTGTAACCTCTGTTAAGAGAGAAGAGAATCATCCCTAGCACAGAAATATTCTTCTTGGGAGATTGGAAGAGCTGGTTAATGGTGGTAAACTCTGCAGCCACATGGTTCTATGTGTTACGATGGCTGCTCTAGTGAAGGATGCAACATCTACACCTCTGACATGGATTCATTTTTGGAGAACATTCAGAATTTTTTGGGGCCATCTGCTACTATTTCACCCGGCGGGATCATCACCATTGGCGGTCATTTCTGATATCTTTAGGGATCCGATCATTTGTTTACAGATAACTTTCAGAGTGTTTTACATGCAGCTTTTGGCCAGTTAAACCAGCGTAAATTCTCTTGAACTTAACAGATATAAAACTAAAGCCCTTCTAGCCTAGGCTGCTTTCAAGCGTATTGACCCCGAAATTTCTGCCACGATGAAAGTCTTTGAACCATTCACATCTATTCAGTGGACTCTGTTTTATTTTTTCCTCAAACAAACTATAATTTGTCATTAGTAGAAGAAAGCATGCCTGACTGAAGCTTGGATGAGTAACAACAATGCCTGCAAATGTCCAACTTCATTTTGTTGACAACGTCTCGTTCTCATCAACAGTGAACTGGTCGTATGTGTCTACCGAAAGACTGATTATAACAACTCGAACATCATTAGACATCTCAAGTGGCCGATATCTGGAGTGGAATAGATGTCTATATAGCTCTTGGTTTGGGCTCTGAATGACTAATGTTGAAATAAACATTTGTTTTCTGCCTTAATTCTTTTCATTTTAATACTGATTTTACAATTACATTCTAGAGGTAAACATATTGGTTTGTTTAACCTTTTTTTTTCTTTTTTTGGTCCGGTGGTGTTTAATACCTTAATTTTGAATAGGCGGTGGGTTTGTCCGGTCGGTTTGTCCAAAGTGGGTTCAGATAGTGGGTATAAATTCAAGAAGTTAAGTTCAATGAACGACCCAGATCAATCTAATCTAACGTCTCTAAAGGCTAAAGTAAGGTTATACGCTCTTTTTACAATAAAATAAATTGACCAATCTTAACTACGTTCTAGGGCTTCTATAGTTGGCCTATTACATGATCGAACCTAAGTGTTGGAAAATTTCTGGAGCAGCTCTAGAACTTTGGTTGTTGGATCGGTTAGCCAGAGTGACGGGCGCTTGTGCACGCGGAACGCATGTTATTTGATTTACTTGCGTGATGGCGCTCGCTGGATTCAACATGTTGATGAAATTTTACGATATGTGCAATTCTAGTTATGGTGGGTCTTTATTTCATTTTGGAATCTTTTTGAAGTAGGGTTGTTTTTGTTTTGGAATTTGAATTGTGATTTTGTGGAGAAAGAAACTTCTTCTGTTGTGCAAAGATGGTATTTTGCTTTTTATGAGTTTCGAAAATGGAAATGGTGGTATTGTAATGTGTATCCTGATAAGGGTAGAGTTGTGTGAAGTGTGTTGGTGCTAGACTCAGATGTAGCATAAAGAACCAGGTCTGGATCCATATCTAGTGTGCCAAGAATGGTAATTTGTGACTCAGCTGGAGAGAAAGGTTGCTCTTAAACATGATGATCTGGAGCTGCAATTTGTTGAGCTAGACAGAGTTAGTATCACGTGGACTAACATATGCTACAATAGAATATGTTCATAAAAGTGTTTGAAACTATTAAAATAATTTTTGACAGTAGAAAAGGAAAGTTTTGTGCAGGTTTTCAAACCAAGTCCTTATTCTATGCACTTGATTCCACCAATAGAAACGTTCTCTGAAGCATAGTTAATTCACGAGATACATTCGTTAGACTAGCAATTCCAAAGTGATCAGAACAATATATGCTTTAAAAGGTTAGTAGGTAGCAAAGTGAAAGTGAAATTTATTTTTGTTAATTGGCTAATTTTTTGCTGGTATATATTTATGTCTTTATTACTGTATGTCATAGTAATATAAATTAATATCTCGTTACTGTCTTTCATGTTTTTTTAGTGTTTAATTGTTTCTTTTGTACATGCAGCAAATCTATCTAAGGCGGGGAGATTGCAAAAGGTAGATGGCTGGTTGTTCAATTACCGACCTAATAATCTATGTTTGGAAAGCTTGAAGCAGATGATTTGCAGTGGACTTGGTGCCAAAAACATTGTAGAGGGTGTATTTAATATGAAACCCATATGTAAGAATTTGACGGGTCAAATTGGCGTACTAGTTGGCACCACCGATGAGGGCAATAAGGCGACTGTCACTTCTGTTAGAAGAGAAGAGAATCATCTTGGCTATGGAAATCTTATTCGGCAAAGTACGCAAGAGCTAGTGAATGAAGGGAAAGTCTGCAGCCACATGGTTCTTTGTATACCGATGGTTGCACAGCCTGCACTAGTGAAGAATGATGCAAAGTCAATAATTTTTGGCTACACACCTGACCTAGATAAATTTCTGGAAAACATCGAGAAACTTCTCGGGGCTTCTGTTACTACTTCATTCAGCGGTATCATCACCATTATTGGCCGTTTCTGATATTTTTAGGTATTTTGAGAACTATGATATTTCACTATTGTGTAGAATCTGATAGTACTTATTTGATGTTGCTTTAGCTGTTGGCATAACTTTTCTTTGATTAATGTTCGCTATCTGACTTTAAGGAATGGATCATTTGTTTACAGATAATCAACTTTGACTCGTGTGATATTAAAATTGTCTTGTTGGAGTACAAAAACCTGCTAGAAAATTATTAAAAGTGAAAACTAATTCACTAATACTGTCATATGTTGTGCTCTAGAGAATAATACATAAAATTATTAAAAGTGAAAACTAATGCACTAATACTGTCATATGTTGTGCTCTAGAGAATAATGCATGTTGTGCTCTAGAGAATAATATATGATGTGCTCTATAATTCATTGACACTGTGGTAGAAGTAGAATTTTGGGTGAATGTTTATTATTGAGGAAATTCATGATATCAAATTGTTCACCAAAATCTTTAGTGAATTTCAATGAATTGATGAATAATAATTATGTTGAAAACGTGTGAGCGTAAACATGGGAATTCATAAACGTAAACATGACCATAAACATGATTATATTTGGACTCAATTCTAAGTTCTAAAATTATATTTGGCTTCATGACAAATAATAATTTCCCCAACAAATTATTTAAGCGAGCAAGTTACACAGGGTTTGGTTAGTGATGGTATAGAGCTAGATTCTCTGTAAACAAATGATGCATTCCTGTAGTGACGTCCTTTAAGCTTTTGATCAATTGGTAGATCTAACAAAACATCCAACTTATAGGTTAATTGAGAGAAACACTAAACAATAACAAGCACGTTCGGTTAAGACCGAAATAAGCAACAAGAATCGAGATGTTATAAGTGTCAATAGAGTGAATATTTCCTTAAATTAAAATCAAAACCTAACCGTTTAAATGCCACCTCCACCTCCAAAAACTGGATAGCCCACCACAACATTTCTTTCGTTGCAAAATTATGTAGAATAAAAATGAATCTTGTATTTTAATATGCTCCTTAAGTAGTAATCTAAAAGTAGAAGATCCTCTGTTTTAATATTAACAAATAATGAAAATTAAGTAGGGTAGTAGAAAAATCCTACTAATTGTTATATCTTTGTCACAAAATAAACCTTCGTACTTCTTCTTTTGGATGAAATATGTATTGCTACGACTTATTACGTTTTAGGTACATACTACGATAACTAAAGTTGTACATATATAGACTTTGACTTTGACTATCCCAAAGGCCCAAAAAGATTGTTTCAACCATTATCTCTGCCAAATATTCATGATTACCACAACTGCATTGCAGCGTTGTTCAAATTTAATTATTAAATTATCTTTGTTTAAAAACAAACAATTATTTAGTTTCCACTATAAAAAGTAATTATATTTATATCAACTTCTCACTTATATATCATATCATGTGTATTTCTCAACAAATACATTGAAAAATGAAAACAAATCTGAAATTTGTTACTTTAACTACTAAAAAGAAGATGGTGTCTAATATTTCTACCAACAGTATTTACAACTATCTTACATGAACATTTATCTATATTACAAAAAGTCATCCATATTTCTTCTATATCCATATTTCAATTTTACAATAACAGTTCCTAATATTAAAACTTTTTCTTCAAAAAATAGTATTTCACCGTAATCCACTATCATTAATTATCCTTAATTTGGAAAATAAAATCCAGATATCATAAATACTCATTGCCCAAAAATCATTATATTTCACTTTTAAGACAAAAAAACTCAAAAGCAGAACAGAGTACAGACAGCAAACATTACCAAAAAACAACTTATAAAATCCCGAAAAACCAGTGGGCGACCCTTTGTCAATTGTACGTAAAGCCCTTCAAAGTTCCAATCTTTAGACAAACTTTATTACTGGAAAGAGGAAAGAAAAAAAACCCATCAAAGATTTTAAACTAAGAGGCCAAGTGTAAATTAAAACAAAAAAAAATCATTTTTTTTTATTGTAATGGAGGCTAGAATTATTCTTTTAGTTTCTCTGTGTTGTCTGATTGGATTCTCTCATGGGTATGTAAATATTTTGTCATTGTAGAATGTGTGTTATGAAAGATTTTGTATTTTCATAAATTAATATTTTTTGGCGTGTGTTATATTTTTTGCTTGATTACGTCAGCAGAGAATTGGGGTTGAAGTTGACAGCAGGTGGGTCATCAGCTTCGTTTGATCCGACCCGGGTCACTCAAATTTCGTGGAGTCCCAGGTTCTTTGTTTATATTTTTTTTTGAAGTAAAATGTGTTTTTATTAAAATGTGTTTTTGAAGTAAGTGGTCCAGAACAGAATGGACATATAAGCTAAATACGGACGATCAGGTAATGAATGTGAGAGGCCTAGTGTTCAGAATGTCTAAATGGAAGAGCAATCAAAATAGTATAAGGAGTTGAGAGCATACCCGTCAATAGTGTAGATTTGAGTCCCATCTACTCTATTTTTCATCGCCAATCTGAAAGCAATCAAAATTCAGTAAGGACAACTTTGACGACTAGGAATGAGAGCACACTAGAAGTTAAACACACACAAGTTCTTTACTATAAGCTTCAACACCCATTGATGCTCATAAGTCTATTCGACCTCGTTTTCCATTATTGAAATAGGAATTCACTATGACTAACATTTTACAAACTAGTCTTGTATAGATTTAACTAACTGATGATTCATGTATAGAAATTTATGAATAACACCTAAGTGGATGAGTAATCAGATATGCTTTCCCCGTTCAAACCACTTCAAAAAAAAAAAAAAAAGGGGTCCTTGTTTTGGATTGCATCATCTAACACCAAAAACTATGTCAAATTAACAGAGGAGCTACAATATTTGCAATAGACTAATACGTACTTTAAGACCAAACCTGATAAGTGTTAACTACAACGCATAGTTTAACAGCATTAAAAAGAACTCAACTGATATTTATATTCCACTACAATTAAGCAAATAACTAATCGAAAGTCCACGTTACATGCCAAAAAAGAATTAACAGCTGCCTTCACCAAACCACTCGTTGACATAATTAACACCTAACTTTCCACAACCACCAAATTTCAAGACTAATTAAACCCCATACGCCAAATAGAGAAAAATAATGAAACCAAATTACATAAAGTTATACATATCCAATGGTGGTCGTGGCAGAAGCCCGAATTGCCAAACCGCCATTGTTGGAGAATCTTGAATTGGGTACTTGAAAAGGTACAATTTTTATTATTACAATATTTGCCACAAGACATGAACTATAAGTTTCAGCATGATATGGTCCGCATTCGGCCTCCAATATACCCCTAGCTTCTTCAAACAAACCAGCAGCCTCATTTATCATGAAGAGTTGGACACAAGCAAGCCCCATTTGATTCAAAGCGACCCCAAAGAGTGCAGATTTCTTTTCTCCAGTGGCACGGAACTTTAAATTTAAGTCGCAGGCAATTCCACTTATTTTCATAAGGTGTTGATAATTTGCTAATTTTGCATCTGAAGCAACAGAGCGCAATATTATTTCATTATTTTATTTTTTTCTTGCTTGTAAAGATATAGGGTCGAATGATCTTGACATATTAGTTCTGCATATAATCCAAGTTAAACAATTTGCATTTCACAACTTCACAAATTTTTCTCGTCCATTTTTTGTTTTTAATTTGTTAAGATATTAATTAGAGGTCGTTTCTTTAACATTAAGAGCATCTTTATCCTGATTGCAAAATAGATGATAATTTATTAAGAAATTAAAATGACAAAAATAAGATATTGCATAAGATGCGTATAATAGACATGTGCAAATTATACACTGAAATGACTAAACATAATCAATAGTTTGAAAAGAATGTGATGCTTCTTCGAGAGAATGAGAGAACGAGATAATCTGGTAATTTGGTTCTTATGACTCTTAAATAACAATTTACGTATGGGTCCACATACTTAATTATCAGTTTATAAGACACGGGTCTATATGCCAAAGAAACAAGCACGAACTTGTCTATATGTAGCGTTTCATCATTTGTAGCATTTGTATAAACGACACTAGTATCAGAATACTAGACAAATATAAGACAAATGTCACACCATTGACAGTGTTCAAACTAACTTTAACTACACAATCAAATACCAAACAAAAATGAACAAACATTAACTACAAATATTCAAATAAGAGTCATGTCTTCTAGTCACAAAAAACAGTGGTGGTGTCGGGAACCCTTGGACCTACAGCCAATACACCATCACGTATAAATGTCACACCTCTGAAAATGAACGGCCCTTTATATACTTCAACTTCTTCAGCTTCTTCAACTTCTTCAGCTTTTGTAATCTCCGGCCTTAAAAAATCTTCAACATCACTGAATATTTCAGTGAAATCAGAACTTCCAACTGAAATTTGAGATTCCCCTTCTGTCACCAAAGAAGCTAATATAACAAGTAATTCTATATGGCTTGTTACACAACCTTTTTCAATCACCTCTACCACATCTCTAGCAAACCTCCGGCCATGTTGAAAACCAGAAAGTTCTCCGGATAACGCCGAAGTCACTACCAGATCACAGCCCGTAGTAGTCTTAACAATGACCACCCCATTTTGTCCTTGCATACCATGTGTTAAAGACTTCATATTGATTTTGATTTTATAGACGTATTTTCTTTTAAGAAAAGAACTGACAGCAAACTTCATAGGAGAGAGATCATGATGCCTACTCCTGTAATTATACAGAAATGCCTCTATTCCCTTAACTTCCCCCAATTCAGGGATACAAACGGCCTGGAAATAGAAGGCAAGCAACTAATGACTAATTGACAAGAAGATAGTTGCATTTGATATAGTCATAACAAAATAGAAGTTAACATATGAATTGTAACAAATTTATAATGTTCAAGTATAATAACATAACTGAGGCTAATTCATTTCCTGAATTTTAAAAAGAAACTAGTACAGTAGTTAAAGGTGCAATACACAGAAAAAAGCAATTGGTTACCTTAATTTGCTTTTTCAACATAGAGTTGAGGGTAAGTAGCATGCCATGCTTACAGGCCCTCATGGCATGCTTTGGTCCCTCTTTTGTTACTCGAGCATTCGCAAATACGCCAAATTTCAACAATAGCGGTACAACAGAGTTTTGAAAACTTGACACAAAGGGATACACCTCATGAATAGCGACATCTGTAAAACAAAAATGAAAAACATTATTAATGGATTAAAATAATAAAAGATGAAGGCAAAGGGAAGAGCAAAATATACCAGTGAATTCTACCGAAAGACCGATTATAACAACTCGAACATCATTAGACATCTCAAGTGGCCGATATCTGGAGTGGAATAGATGTCTATATAGCTCTTGGTTTGGGCTCTGAATGACTAATGTTGAAATAAACATTCGTTTTCTGCCTTAATTCTTTTCATTTTAATACTGATTTTACAATTACATTCTAGAGGTAAACATATTGGTTTGGTTAACCTTTTTTTTTCTTTTTTTGGTCTGGTGGTGTTTAATACCTTAATTTTGAACAGGCGGTGGGTTTGTCCGGTCGGTTTGTCCAAAGTGGGTTCAGATAGTGGGTATAAATTCAAGAAGTTAAGTTCAATGAACGACCCAGATCAATCTAATCTAACGTCTCTAAAGGCTAAAGTAAGGTTATACGCTCTTTTTACAATAAAATAAATTGACCAATCTTAACTACGTTCTAGGGCTTCTATAGTTGGCCTATTACATGATCGAACCTAAGTGTTGGAAAATTTCTGGAGCAGCTCTAGAACTTTGGTTGTTGGATCGGTTAGCCAGAGTGACGGGCGCTTGTGCACGCGGAACGCATGTTATTTGATTTACTTGCGTGATGGCGCTCACTGGATTCAACATGTTGATGAAATTTTACGATATGTGCAATTCTAGTTATGGTGGGTCTTTATTTCATTTTGGAATCTTTTTGAAGTAGGGTTGTTTTTGTTTTGGAATTTGAATTGTGATTTTGTGGAGAAAGAAACTTCTTCTGTTGTGCAAAGATGGTATTTTGCTTTTTATGAGTTTCGAAAATGGAAATGGTGGTATTGTAATGTGTATCCTGATAAGGGTAGAGTTGTGTGAAGTGTGTTGGTGCTAGACTCAGATGTAGCATAAAGAACCAGGTCTGGATCCATATCTAGTGTGCCAAGAATGGTAATTTGTGACTCAGCTGGAGAGAAAGGTTGCTCTTAAACATGATGATCTGGAGCTGCAATTTGTTGAGCTAGACAGAGTTAGTATCACGTGGACTAACATATGCTACAATAGAATATGTTCATAAAAGTGTTTGAAACTATTAAAATAATTTTTGACAGTAGAAAAGGAAAGTTTTGTGCAGGTTTTCAAACCAAGTCCTTATTCTATGCACTTGATTCCACCAATAGAAACGTTCTCTGAAGCATAGTTAATTCACGAGATACATTCGTTAGACTAGCAATTCCAAAGTGATCAGAACAATATATGCTTTAAAAGGTTAGTAGGTAGCAAAGTGAAAGTGAAATTTATTTTTGTTAATTGGCTAATTTTTTGCTGGTATATATTTATGTCTTTATTACTGTATGTCATAGTAATATAAATTAATATCTCGTTACTGTCTTTCATGTTTTTTTAGTGTTTAATTGTTTCTTTTGTACATGCAGCAAATCTATCTAAGGCGGGGAGATTGCAAAAGGTAGATGGCTGGTTGTTCAATTACCGACCTAATAATCTATGTTTGGAAAGCTTGAAGCAGATGATTTGCAGTGGACTTGGTGCCAAAAACATTGTAGAGGGTGTATTTAATATGAAACCCGTATGTAAGAATTTGACGGGTCAAATTGGCGTACTAGTTGGCACCACCGATGAGGGCAATAAGGCGACTGTCACTTCTGTTAGAAGAGAAGAGAATCATCTTGGCTATGGAAATCTTATTCGGCAAAGTACGCAAGAGCTAGTGAATGAAGGGAAAGTCTGCAGCCACATGGTTCTTTGTATACCGATGGTTGCACAGCCTGCACTAGTGAAGAATGATGCAAAGTCAATAATTTTTGGCTACACACCTGACCTAGATAAATTTCTGGAAAACATCGAGAAACTTCTCGGGGCTTCTGTTACTACTTCATTCAGCGGTATCATCACCATTATTGGCCGTTTCTGATATTTTTAGGTATTTTGAGAACTATGATATTTCACTATTGTGTAGAATCTGATAGTACTTATTTGATGTTGCTTTAGCTGTTGGCATAACTTTTCTTTGATTAATGTTCGCTATCTGACTTTAAGGAATGGATCATTTGTTTACAGATAATCAACTTTGACTCGTGTGATATTAAAATTGTCTTGTTGGAGTACAAAAACCTGCTAGAAAATTATTAAAAGTGAAAACTAATTCACTAATACTGTCATATGTTGTGCTCTAGAGAATAATACATAAAATTATTAAAAGTGAAAACTAATGCACTAATACTGTCATATGTTGTGCTCTAGAGAATAATGCATGTTGTGCTCTAGAGAATAATACATGATGTGCTCTATAATTCATTGACACTGTGGTAGAAGTAGAATTTTGGGTGAATGTTTATTATTGAGGAAATTCATGATATCAAATTGTTCACCAAAATCTTTAGTGAATTTCAATGAATTGATGAATAATAATTATGTTGAAAACGTGTGAGCGTAAACATGGGAATTCATAAACGTAAACATGAACATAAACATGATTATATTTGGACTCAATTCTAAGTTCTAAAATTATATTTGGCTTCATGACAAATAATAATTTCCCCAACAAATTATTTAAGCGAGCAAGTTACACAGGGTTTGGTTAGTGATGGTATAGAGCTAGATTCTCTGTAAACAAATGATGCATTCCTGTAGTGACGTCCTTTAAGCTTTTGATCAATTGGTAGATCTAACAAAACATCCAACTTATAGGTTAATTGAGAGAAACACTAAACAATAACAAGCACGTTCGGTTAAGACCGAAATAAGCAACAAGAATCGAGATGTTATAAGTGTCAATAGAGTGAATATTTCCTTAAATTAAAATCAAAACCTAACCGTTTAAATGCCACCTCCACCTCCAAAAACTGGATAGCCCACCACAACATTTCTTTCGTTGCAAAATTATGTAGAATAAAAATGAATCTTGTATTTTAATATGCTCCTTAAGTAGTAATCTAAAAGTAGAAGATCCTCTGTTTTAATATTAACAAATAATGAAAATTAAGTAGGGTAGTAGAAAAATCCTACTAATTGTTATATCTTTGTCACAAAATAAACCTTCGTACTTCTTCTTTTGGATGAAATATGTATTGCTACGACTTATTACGTTTTAGGTACATACTACGATAACTAAAGTTGTACATATATAGACTTTGACTTTGACTATCCCAAAGGCCCAAAAAGATTGTTTCAACCATTATCTCTGCCAAATATTCATGATTACCACAACTGCATTGCAGCGTTGTTCAAATTTAATTATTAAATTATCTTTGTTTAAAAACAAACAATTATTTAGTTTCCACTATAAAAAGTAATTATATTTATATCAACTTCTCACTTATATATCATATCATGTGTATTTCTCAACAAATACATTGAAAAATGAAAACAAATCTGAAATTTGTTACTTTAACTACTAAAAAGAAGATGGTGTCTAATATTTCTACCAACAGTATTTACAACTATCTTACATGAACATTTATCTATATTACAAAAAGTCATCCATATTTCTTCTATATCCATATTTCAATTTTACAATAACAGTTCCTAATATTAAAACTTTTTCTTCAAAAAATAGTATTTCACCGTAATCCACTATCATTAATTATCCTTAATTTGGAAAATAAAATCCAGATATCATAAATACTCATTGCCCAAAAATCATTATATTTCACTTTTAAGACAAAAAAACTCAAAAGCAGAACAGAGTACAGACAGCAAACATTACCAAAAAACAACTTATAAAATCCCGAAAAACCAGTGGGCGACCCTTTGTCAATTGTACGTAAAGCCCTTCAAAGTTCCAATCTTTAGACAAACTTTATTACTGGAAAGAGGAAAGAAAAAAAACCCATCAAAGATTTTAAACTAAGAGGCCAAGTGTAAATTAAAACAAAAAAAAATCATTTTTTTTTATTGTAATGGAGGCTAGAATTATTCTTTTAGTTTCTCTGTGTTGTCTGATTGGATTCTCTCATGGGTATGTAAATATTTTGTCATTGTAGAATGTGTGTTATGAAAGATTTTGTATTTTCATAAATTAATATTTTTTGGCGTGTGTTATATTTTTTGCTTGATTACGTCAGCAGAGAATTGGGGTTGAAGTTGACAGCAGGTGGGTCATCAGCTTCGTTTGATCCGACCCGGGTCACTCAAATTTCGTGGAGTCCCAGGTTCTTTGTTTATATTTTTTTTTGAAGTAAAATGTGTTTTTATATATTTTGTGTCGAATGATGACGTGGGTTGTGGTTGGAATTTTGAATTCTGCAGGGCATTTTTATACAGTGGATTCTTGACTCATAAGGAGTGTGATCACCTCATTTCTCTTGTAAGCCTCAATTTCTTTTTCTTCTTGTTAAAATTCATGAGATTTACCACTGATTAATCCTAGTTTTAAAAAAGCTTATTTTTCTTGTTTGTCACTGTGGAAATTGGACTTGTATGTTACTTATTGTCTGTATTTATATTCATTAATTCTCTTGTGGAGATTAAAAATGGAAATAAACACTTGGTAGGGAATGTGTAATTCGGGGTCGGCGATAGGCGAAGCTTCATGTAGTTACATGGGTTGGATTATAATACACGAGGCTACAAAGATTGTAATTGGAGATATACCATGTTACGAAACGTATATCTTTGATGTTGTTTTTGATTGTGGAATATGTGTATGTAGGCAAGAGATAAGCTGGAGAAGTCTATGGTTGCTGACAATGAATCTGGCAAGAGTATAGAGAGTGAAGTTCGCACGAGTTCTGGCATGTTTCTTTGGAAGGCTCAGGTAATTAATTAAGCAACATCGCAGTAATTCGTCCGGTCCAAACAAATGCCACCAAATTTATTCGTTGTATCATCTGTTCATGTGATTGTCTTTATATGGTTTCTGTGGATTTGGTTACTTGTTCCCATTGTTCAATGATATGTATAACAATTTAGTGTTAGTGTGCGTCTCTCTGAAAGTTGGCCAATGCTTTAGGAAGGGTAATTCTTTAGAACTATTTGTCACATCGTACGGAACACTTGATGTTAAATTCATGAGATAAGTGTAGCCATAAGTTTTGATGCATAACCAATTGTGGTCACGGTCCACCCTAGATCTAATCTAAGTAATATAGTTTCTTTAAAAGATAATTGCATGTCATTTTATGTCTTGCTGATGTTCAAAGAATCTCCAGTCCTCCATTTTTAATTGCAGTTTATGAGTTTTTGTATCCTTTCTTCAATACCGACTATTTTAGTTGTGCCTCATCTGTACTTTGATTTTAGTGTCACTTGATAGTTAATCACTTGAAGGAAAAAGTAACAAGTATCAGTTGAGATTTTGCTCTGTTTTTCTCCCTCAAACACACCCTCAAGGGCTGGATCTCTCCCAAAATCTTTACTTTCACAAACATTGGCAATAGATCTTGCTGTGTCTGGAAAAAAAAAAGAAGAAGAAGAAACCATTCCATTGTATGCTTGAACCAAATCTATGTCCGATGACTTAATTTTCATCTCAAGTTCGTACTTACTCATATTCTTTAGTTTGTGAATTATTTTGCAATCTTAAATTTCCAAAACGAGAATTTGTTCATATCTTCAGCTCTCTATATGTGCCACATTTAGCATTTACGATTACTCATTTTCGTCTTGATTCAAGGATGAAATAGTTGCTGGTATTGAGGAAAGAATTGCTTCATGGACTTTCCTTCCTCCAGGTATACTAGAACAACTTCTTTAATGTTCGGTTGCATTGCAATTTATTAACAACGACCTAATCTGATTTCGATATGCTTCTCTTCTTCTTTTCAAAAGAAAATGGAGAAGCTTTGCAGATTTTGCACTACGAGCACGGCCAAAAGTACGAGCCTCATTATGATTACTTCAAAGACGAGGTCAATCAACAAAGGGGTGGTCACCGAGTAGCAACAGTGCTTATGTATTTGTCAGACGTTGAAAAAGGTGGCGAAACAGTTTTTCCTGGATCCGAGGTAAGAAAAGTTATATGAGTTATATGAATATCCTTTTCTCTTGTTTTTTTCTGTGGTTGAACTGGGATATAATTATTTTTCATTGTTTGTATTGAACGTTGCAGGCTAACAATAGACAGCTGAAGGGTGACGACTGGTCAGAATGTGCTAAATCAGGCTATGCAGGTGTGTGCCGTTTTACAATGTTCTATATCTTAATATTTGAATCGCTCTGGGACAAGCTCTAGGGAGTTTCCCTATAATTTCACTCTTATTTTCAAACTTCAAGAGAGGATTCTATAAATAGATCAAATCTTTCGGGGGTGTCACATTTAATCCCTATAGAAATGAATAATTGATAGTTATTCCATTCAAGATAGATGAATTGAAACAAAAAAAAGAGTTGGAAGTATTTGTTACATGGTTGAGTGACTGCACTTTGTATCAAACTTGTTACACGTTCTCGAACATATGATAAAATTCTTTTTTTTTCGGACAGTGAAACCCCGAAAGGGCGACGCTGCGTTGTTTTTCAGTCTTCATCTCAACGCAACACCCGATACTTCAAGCTTGCACGGGAGCTGTCCTGTGATTGAAGGTGAGAAGTGGTCGGCGACAAAGTGGATCCACGTCAGGTCATTTGATGAGATGCCACTTCGTTCACGACTCCTGGAGTGCGTTGATGAGAATTTGAGCTGCGTGGCATGGGCTGCAGAAGGAGAGTGTGAGAAAAATCCATTGTACATGGTGGGTACTGATGAATTGAAGGGTTATTGCAGAAAGAGCTGCAAGGCCTGCTCATCTTAGTATATCATGTAACTGTGTTTGAGGGGCAAAAGTTAAATAGAAAAGTAGAAACTACATGGCATTAAAATTTGTGGTGTTAGCTGTTGATTGGACATCCAAAATTATAATAAAGAATAAAGATTCAACTTATATTAAAACTAAAATAAGGCTTCAAAATACTTACAAAACCGAGTTACTACATGGGGTTTAATGGTTCTTTCTTCTGTGGATTTATAAATCTGATGAGATTACTCCTATTTTTTTATCAAAGGATATAAATAGAAGAGAGATAAGAAATAAAGAGAAAACCAAACAAAAGATATCAGAAATTTATCAAAAAACAGAAAAGATAAAAATAGGAAGCTCAATAAGTACCTAGTTCCATACCGTTAAGACAGTTAACAGAAAACAAGGGACACATGCAAAGCCAAATTGAATCACCTTGATCCCCATGAGTACATTGCAGAGATCATCACGTTCGTTCCGGAGGCAGGGCTCGTCCGGCCTCATCTGGGACGGCACAAAACCCGCAAATTGCCACGAAAAATCGAGGGAATTAAATCTCCCCAATCTTTCCAATTCTGGTAATCTAACAATTGGTAATGCACCTCATCCTGATTCTAAAGATCTGCATCCTCCTCCTCCGGTTACTAGATCAGAACCAAAGGCCACGAGGTGGGCATTCATATCCGTTTTTGGGCGATGCGTGGGGTCGCCTACTGCCTCCTAGGACATCCTTTCTTGGAATTGTACATTTATTCTTAAAGTTTTAGTGTACGTAGATGGTTACGATTTATGTATGGAACATCTCAATATTTCTGTTTCAGATTATGTAAGGGTGTATCGTTTTCGAACTTTTTGTCCAATTTCTTGGAATTTATATATTCTTCTAATTTTTATGGTTAATCACAATATGTTTGTCAAATGGTGCATATCAGTGTTGGAATGTGCCTAATAATGCAAAGTGAATTTAGAAATGCATCAGGTTTTATTTGGGACCATCATTTTTTCATTTTTACCCGTAAGATTCTTTGAGTGGCATTGCAGGAACTTGTCATCTTTAAATCCTAGGATGACAAAAGAAACTTTACATATGTAAGAAGTACTAGAATTTGTATTATGTACTTTAATTTGAAGCTGCTGATAATGACCTTCTGGATTTACTTCCAAGGATAGCCCATCTTTCAAGTTATGTCATTCATGTTTATATGTGTTATCTGAAACTTATTTTTGTCAGCATGCAGTTACTTATGTGTACATTGATGCACTTGGGACCAGGCAACAGTAGCCCCAAATTTCGACATGTGGTAAATGAAATCTCGCATCTTTCAGGGTTCGACCACGCAAATTTCCCTCTGTAACATGCTACCTGCTGCATAGTTTCAGCTCTTACAAACATAGGGAGATTGAAATATGTTGAGTAAACTGTTTATTTACCCTTAACTGTACTAAAATGGCCATCACAGGTTCAGACTTTTTAGTCATATCAAGTCTTTCATATATTATAACCGACATTCATAACTATATCATATTCAATATTATAACTTTAAGAAAAACTCATAATTACAAGGCCTTAAGTGCACATTTTTGGCTATAATCACACATTTCTTGCTTTTAAAATGAATGGGGCGCCAAGCTCAAAGTCTTTTCCTTTAAGAGGAAAAAGAGTGAGTGCATGTTGGACCAATCAATGCAAAGTAATTAGGAGGTCCCCAACTTTAACAGCAGCTAAAAATCTTTTCTAACTACCTATTAAAATCTCCCTTACTGTCTAAATCCCATGCAATTCATCTCTGGTCTCTTACATTTTCTTGATTTCACCAACCCATCAGTTGGTAATTCTTTTGAGTGATCACAGCTACACTTCGTTGTTAGAGTCTCCTTCGAACGTGAGCACACTTCACGCAAAAGACTCAGTTTTGCACTTTTGTCACCCCATCACAGCTCAAATTCTTCCAAACTAACCACTGATCAGCATTTGAATCTAACCCGAGCTTTAGCATATGAAAATGATCAGTAGTAGAAAGCTTATGGGGGCTGCTTTCTCCGTGAGTTTTTTCGGGTTTTTGCTGCTTATAAGTTCTACAAACTGGAACAACAGAGGAACTGTCTCTATTATTCCATCAACCGCAGTTGCCGGCTTTTGGACAAATAGGGCTGCTCTTCATCAGAACCTCAACCTGATCAATAGTGTCAGCAAGAGAAGAATCCCTAGTAGGCCTAATCCTATCCACAACAGGTAATGTTTATATGATTCAGACTTAGTATTGCGTAATTCCTACTTTTCTTAATATTCTGCCTGATATCACATACTTTGCATGCAAAATTTAAGAAAAGGAAAAACAGTCCTAGATCCTCCAAAGTTCATGATATGAAAAATCTCGATAATCCGCTCACTGTTAAGAAGATCATGTTACCTTACCTTTGCATCATCATTTTGGAACTCTAATTCCTTAGTATTGTCTCATTTGGCCTGCAGGAGGACAGGGAGTACTAAATTGCCACCAACATAAATCTTTAGCTCGGTCGAGATGTACTATAGCTGATTCAACTCAAAGTGTGATTAGATACTCGTCCTTTTCATAGTGTGTGTGGGGCGGGTAATGTTTTTGCTTTGTTCATGCAACCAGGTTTCTTTGTAGAAAGTGTTAACAATATAACAATATCTGCAGGAAAGTAGCAGCCAGTTTTCTTGTCTAGAATCCATATTGACAGTTTCAGTTGTCCCATAATCTGTAGGACAAATCTTGTAAGGAGTTATATCGCTATACAACCTACTTGTTGATCTTTACAATTACGTTTGTCATTTGAAGTTTCTCATGCGTATAGTTACTTATCCTCCCATTAAATTCAAGTAAAGATTCACGAGTTGGAATAATTCGCTTTGCATGTCGATCGTGTTCCATTATAAATTGGAAGCCCGTTCCCCGTAAAAGTCTTTGTTAAGAGAAAGATTGAATATTTATAGTATGAACCATAATAGTTCTCAAGCTGTGTATCTCAACAAGACCCTCGTGTTTAGATTGAAATGAGCATCAAATCGTGTCAACCGTGAATAGTAGGCATACCGATCATCATCGATCTAGTGCATGTCTCTAAAACACATTAAAAATTGTAGGTTAAAAACAAGATTATAAGAGGTAAGCTTACTTGGTTACCAAGTAGAATCAGGTCAGTTTGGTTTATCCAAATTTTTTTTTTCTTTTCAAAAGTTGCATATTCAAAGCATAAATGGACATTCTTTGTTGGCGTGTAGATGCAATAAAGGGCTCTTGTCCTTGCCTTTTGATTTGAATTGGTTCTCTTTTGTTAAATTGGACTTTGTCTCCCTAAAGTGGGTTAAAGGGGCTCTTCTTTCCAAATTTCTTTTCCGTATACTCCGTAACCTGACATTAATGTAGGTATCCACAGCCTGAAATTTCGGTTTTTTCTGTTAACGCTAGTTGCTTATAGCGAAAGTAACTACATCAAGCATGCCAGTGATAACTTAATTTATTTTACTGTTAAAAAAGTTATCTTCGTGATAAAGAGTTAACACTTTCCTGATGTTGCATGCATAGATACGTATAAGATTTGAATACCATTGAAAGAACGCATTATCCAGCTTTATATTAGTTTCATATTGTGCCAAATACACACAGAAAAGTTTAGTTACGAAACCAAACCAATTTTTGGACATCAAGTATGCCTTGTCATCAAAGAAAAATACAAAAAGAAAAAAAATGAAAAATATAGCTAGTGTCAGATGTCCTATTGGGTCGGTTGGTGATTCTAAGAACAATGCATCTAATGTATGGACCACTCTCAAATCATGGCATCATACAAATTAAAAGTTGCAGCTCTTTTGATATTTATTGACAAAGAAAACGACAGAGCAAGTGTGTTCGTGTTTTCTTTCCTTGCTTTGCTTTCTTTCATTGCTTCTTTTTGAGGTTTAAATTTTGATTGTTTCACAGAACTGAGACTTGAATAATTTATAAGCTTACACGGAGCAGATACAAGTATGGAAATACTTACATGATTACTTGCAAAATCATGAATGACACAGAATTTATCTGGTTTTTTCAGATTTAAAGAGTGACTATAATATTCAAGCATGATACAGTTGATTTATATGGTATTTTCAAACTGAGGTGTTTCTATGATCAATCAAATCTCATTGCAGATTTTACAATAAAACGTACCGAACACACCTACTTCAAAACAGCCGAGCCAAAAAACAAAACCATAGCATAGAGTTTAGAGAACCAAGCATCCCAAAAGAACTCATAAAGTCAATATAGCAACATACTAGACTTTGTCATAATTCATTACCTGAATCATTGTATTTTACCACAATTAAGCACAGGGACAAGAGCAATATTAGAGCAGAACTTTTCTTATGGGATCTATTTGCAAAGTAAGTCACCGGACAATTAACCATGAGGAACGCGTTTCACACTCAGAAACCTTCAACTCTATGCAAATCTCATACATCAATTTTCAAACGCTACCATTAGAACGAATGACAAGGACTTCTCGTACAACAAATCTCAAGGAAACAGAACATCTTGAGTACATTTAATGCAGGCAAGCTATTATACAGATATATTCAGCAAATGTGGCAATGTTACTGAAGCAAATCAAAATGGATAAAACACGATCTGCTTGTTTGAACTTACCACATTTTTCAGAAATTCATGCAAGAAAATTTCCAATCATTTAACCTTGAGCATCTCGCGAAAATTTCTGTTTCCCAGATCATATGGGACTCGTTAACTCTTGCTTCCCATAGAGTAAGGGAAATTCATCATACTGTTCTGAGAAACCATGTTGCTCAGCCATACCCTTCAGCGACTCGTAGACCTGATACATAGACCACCTATCCTTGGGGCGGGAAATGACACAATTACACGCAATTCTCAAGAACCGAACAATGTCTTCATCGTGGCCCTTCCCACACAGTCGCTTATCAATAACATCTTTAATCCGACCAGAACCGACTAGCTGAGTTACCCAGTCCACTAAATTGCCCTTAAAAGTTTCGTCTGCTGCACTTACATCTAGAGGTTTCAATCCAGTCGCCAACTCAAGAAGTACCACCCCAAAACCATAGGCATCCCCTTTCACAGAAGCAATCATTGTACTCGAATACTCAGGAGCCACATATCCAATTTCACCCAAATCCCCATAAACAAAGTTACTCTCATTAGATTCCGAAGTAGTCAAGAGTCTTGCCAAACCAAAGTCCATTATCCTAGCATCAAAATCCTCATCAAGCAGAACAATATTGGAGCTAATATTCTGGTGTAATATGGGAGGGTGGCAACCATGGTGAAGCCAAGCAAGCCCTCTTGCCGCTCCCAACGCAATCTTAAACCTAGTCGGCCAATCTAGGACTCCCGCATCAACACTCAAATTCGAACCTAGAGTCCCACTCGACAAATACTTATAAACCAGTAGCTTCTCATCCTCCACCAAGCAAAACCCCAATAACGGCACCAAATTCGGATGCCTCAACTGCCCCAACCTGTTCATCTCCATCCTAAACTGCTTCTCCCCAATTCTACACGCACTGAGCCGCTTAATAGCCAGAACCGACCCATCCGCCAAAACCGCCTTATAAGTCGTTCCAGTCCTACTCGAGATAATAACATTCTCCAAGCTAAAATTACTCGTCGCAGTCAACAAATCCGCCAACTTAACCTTAACGATCGGCTTCTGAAACAACATAACCTGCGTAAGCTTATGCGCCCTCAACCTCTCCACCCAACTACTCAGATCCTCCGTTTGCCCAACACCGTAACCTCTCTTACTCCTGGACCTCGTAAAATACCACCACCACAAACCAAACCCCAACAACAACGAAGCCGCGGCGCCAAACACCCCCGCCGCAATAATAATCGCTAAACTCCTCTTACTCAATCCACCACATTTCCCCAACGGTCCACCACACAGTCCACTATTCCCTCCATAATCAAGCTCCAACGGATAATTAAACGACGGAACTCTCCCGGACAACCGATTATTCGCCAATGAGAACCTCCTCAGCCTTCCCAACGTCGACAACTGATACGGAACCTCACCGGACAACCGATTATCGCTCAGAATCAAGTTATTCAAATACGAACAGTTGGCGAGATCCTCCGGTATCTCACCAGACAAATCGTTGTTCGATAAATCGAGCGTAACTAAATACGGCAACCAGGTACATATTTGCGGGGGAATTGAACCGGAGAGAGAGTTACCGGAGAGATCTAGCGTTTGGAGGCTGTGGCAGAACTGGAGAGAATCCGGTACGGCGCCGGAGAGGCTGAAGTCGCGGAGCTCGAGTCCGATGAGGCGATTCTCGCGATCGTTCCAGCAGGCGACGCCGACGTATCGGCAGATGAATCCGACGGTGGAGTTATTGAAGGTCCAGGAGCTGAGCTTGGCTTCGGGATCAGTCAACGAGTTTTTGACCTCGCGGAGGCATCTGACGTCATCTTCGGCGGAGGAGGAGGTGAGGAAGAGGAGAGAGAGGAGGAGGAGGAGGAGAGAGAAAGTGGTGGATCTGCGGTGGTGGTGATTCATTATTGAATGTGGTGAAAGTGGAAGGGTAATGAAGTGGTGGTAATGGGCATTTGGGGTTTTGTGGAGTTTTCTTTCTTTTTCTTTTTTGTTTTCACTTTTTGTTGGGTTTGTTAGTGGAAATTTGGCTTTTGGTGATAATTAGAGTGTGTTTGACTGGAATTTTAAATTGAGGATGTTGAGTATGGATTTGATGATTGATGGTTACTTTTGTTAATGAAATAAATGGTTTGATTGGTTTGAATTTTGAAATGTGTTGAGTGTTGTCGATTCCTATTTGCTAAAAAAATTATTTGCTAATTGCTATTACACATGGTAAGTAAGATGGTTACTGGTTAGTTTGCATAATCGACAGGATTCTCAATGCAATTGAGGATCTATCTAAGTGTGCATTTCTGTATTTCGTAGTTAGGCTCAGTTTGCTTGCCAACAAAATGGGAGAAAGAAAAAAAAATGACGGGAATATATTTTTCTCGAGTCGTTTGACAAGTTAAGATTTTCCATGAAAATAAAAGAAATGTTAGAACAAATTTACAAGAATCTTTAACAATTTTCCAAGAAAATCAGTATATAACCAAACACATGAAAAATAAGGGAAACTTTTTATCTTCCACATTCTTTTTTCTTGGAAAACCTAATTTTCCCTTCTTTTCTCTCATTTCTTCTCATTTCTAACCTGGTCTCATTTCAATTTTGTTTTTTTCAATTTCAATCTTCTAATGTTGAAAAAGTCAGACTTTAACCGAAAAACGCCCGAATTTGGCCGGATTTGACCATATTGTAGTAGTACGTTATTTTCAAATCTCGCACATATCTTTTTATAGAAATAACATTTTGTGCAATTAATGGTCTGGAGAGTCTCTTCTCATTTTCATGCATTAACCATTTTTAACCAATTACTGGTTATATTTATTACGACATCATTTTGCATGAAATAAAACCTCATTCGCTAACACATACGTACAGAGGTTCAAGCGTGTCTATCAGGTGAAGAAACATAGAAATGTTATAAACCCTTTACCCAACTTTATTAAAATATCCATTGCTTTTTGCCCAAATTCAAATCTTGAGAAGTTCAGGACTACTGGATTTCATCTAGGGAACTAGGATTAAGATGCAATGCTAAGTTGCTAACAACAGATTATCATCAATTATAAATTTACGTCATAAAACATCATTGATTTTTAATTACAACCATAATGAACCGATTGCATATTGTTTTGAAGCAATATTTATATATACATCTCTGGTGCGACGAGTTGAAGATCTCGACTTAGGACAGACGGCTAGAGCTCGTGGGAGACCGAAAAAGACGTGGATGGAGGTCATACGGAACGACATGAAGCTAAAAGATCTTAATGAAGACATGCTCGTCAACCGAAACCTATGGGGGCAGAAGATTCATGTTCACGACTCGACGTGATTCATTTCTGGTTCATATAGTCTACCCTAATTTAATTGGGATTACAGGCTTTGTTGTTGTTGTTTGTTTGTTGTATTTATATATACATCTCTGACTGTTAATTCATTTTTCACCAACGAGCATAATGGCATCATTATTTTGGTAGAAAATATATATAATCTTTTTTTTTCTGGATACAAGTAAAAAGTGTTTGGTTTGTATTTCTTTATATTGAAACGTTTTAAAATTCTAAATACAATACCTAATAATTGCATCCAGATAACGATCGCTTTTGTGTTGTTTTTTCTTTTTGTTTTTGATAGGAAGATAACGATCATTTACTATTATTTTAGTATTATTAGAATATAACAACTTTCTCTTAGTAGTTAATAAACTTTTTTAATTTTTTAATATTTAAGCTTTTCAGTGGATTTTAATATGGTAGGCAAAGATTTGGTCAAGTTGAATGATGTATTTGTATACGTGATGTCCTTTTCAGTCGCTGGTGATGCACCTTTTCTGAAATCAAAGTATTTGATGTAAATTTGGATGGATGTGCTAAATATTAAAAGGAAAGTTACAAGTACAACTGTATTTAAGGTTTTTGATGTGTTTCAAAAATGTTATGCAAACATTATATTTATTTTCTGCAAATAGTATTTAAAATAAATAATTATTGTTTTTTCAGTCATATCTCAATTTTGAGATTCTTTTTTTGAAAGAGCAGTTGACGGATATATCTAATTTGAAAATGGAGAAACGTGAATATAATTGATGGAACAGGGTGGGTGGCGGTTATCTTAGACTGGTCAAAAGCATAAATTTTCCCTTTTTTTAATAAATATAATAGCTATGTCTGAGGTGTAGAAGTGAGGGAATCATTTCTATATTTGTCTATTGGAATAAAATATAGCAAAACTGAGCTTTTTACTAGTTCGACTTTTCGTTTTCTTATTATACTTTTATTTTTGTGATAATAAAATGGAAACAGAATATATGCATAAATATCTTACTATGTGCTATAATTTGACAGGAACATATGTTACTTACTAGGAATTAGGATCCATTAAGTATCAATTCGAGTCCCAAATAAATCTAGGAGAAAGAGACAAGGGTAGACACTTCCTAAAAGTTGAATTCAATCACCAACCTTTAAGAAATTAAGAGTAGCGATATTGTCAAAGCATAAATTGTTGAAACCCGGGCAATAATTCTAATATTTTTAAATATCTCCATTTCGATGTTTAGTCTATTAACCTATGCGAGGTTCATCCTAACATAAGCCAAGCGTATTGCTTGAAATGTAAATGAGTCGAAGTCTAAGCTTATTTGAAACTTTGTAGACTGTTGAATAATATTCATAGTGTCCATTTAGTAAGGTCGACTAAAATACAGAACGTCACTTATTGTTGTGAACGAACTACTTTTGGAGCTAGTTTCAAAACAACTCAAACACGACTTTATGTAATGTTTCCAGGTTTAAGCTCAAGTTTCCACATCTTAATCATTGAACGAATTGCAAAAGTGGGCCAATTAGATGCTGGTGGTACCACCACTGGTGGTACCACACTCATCCCCAATATACATACACATGTGTATGTATATTGGGGATGAGTGTGGTACCACCATTGGTGGTACCACCAGCATCCAATTTAGGGCAAAAGTGTACAGCATTCTAATCTGATGTTTGCTAAAGCTAATTATATATTTATCAAAGAGACTTACACAAATACCATATGACAAATACCATATGAAATGTGGGGCAACGCAATTAGAAGGATACCGCTTTACGTCTAAAGAAGTACACAAACACTTTTTCCTGGATGACTTTTGTTTGAAAGTTATTAAACTTTTCTAAATATAATTTTACGCCTCTCTTTTATTATGCATAAAATGGAATATAAACCAAAATACTTTAAAATTTAGAAAATAAGCTTCACTTATTCTACTCAAAATATGAGGTGTTCGTAAAGTTTCTCAAAATAGAGAGGGTATCCATATTTCTATAGTCATGAATGGGTGTTTGTGTGATTTTCTCTTTATATTGCCGAAAATTGTTGAATTAGGCTTTCATTCACCTCCGAGCTAACGTGCACGTCAACATCACGTAATACCTTCTAAATAACATCCCGGAAGGCTGCGTGGATCCAAAGATGGTCCGAAAATAATCTGTTGCGATCAAGTCAATATCACCCGGTGCAAATTTAAGCACCCTCGTTGCGCTTCGTAGGGCGCTATCTGGTTCTTTTGTCTTCTTTCATCAGCTCTACTATGAAAATACGTAGTATTTTGATCCCCTTTCCGTAGCCATTGAACCTTAGCCCGTTGTTTCCAATAAATTTTCGTCATATCCAATAATCCTCTAATTCAGCTTTCAGTTGACACTCTTCTTCCATCGACTCCTACGTTATGCACCCCCATGCCTCGATACGAGTTTGGTTTGGTTTCAACGAGAAGAGCGAGGTGATCAGAATGTTTAACTGCGATATAATTTACACGTGCTGGTTGAAACTGGTCCCGCAAATTCGTGTATGCGCAAGTCTTGTCCAAACGTTCCCAAATCGTCGGTTACAGGCAAACTATCGTACGAACAGGTTGGCCAATCGGTCAAAGCTAACTATAGAGTTAGGTGGAAGATTGGTAAACCAAGCTTGAGCCTTCCCTCCGAGGGTAACTGGAAACACACAGCATAGGGCATGGTTGGGGGCAGAGGACAAGTCCATTCCTGCCAAGTATTGGTGGATGTAATCTTGTGGATCTCTCCCGTCAGTGTCTCATGTATACAAGGGGACGTTGATGGACCGTATCACCGAAGGGATCGAGGCCAGGGTGATCTCGGGGACGAAGTGGGAGGTCTTATATGTCAGATCCTCCTTGAGGGCCATAGCTTTCTTGATGTCGCCCATCTCCTTGCATAGACCGTTGAGTATTCCCCATAGGGTGTGACCTTCGTTTGTAGGGGGAAGGGCGTTGGGCAATCCGAAGGATATGGCCTTTCCTCCCTTTGACCGGCCCTCGAGGCCTCCTCGTAGTTATAATACATTCGTGTGTCCCGCAGAGGTTCGCGGTGCCAAGAGGCGGGGGTAAGGCTCCATCTTGCACGGAATTCCCTTCTTTTCGAAGGGTAGTTTCTCCGATAGGGCGATTCAGAGGGCCAGTTACGGGAATTCTCGGATCTTTGTGGTGTTCTCCGAGTTCTAACTTCCACGAGCCTTTTGAAGACGGACCGAGGGACGTTGATAAGATCTCTTTCCTCAGACCGACGTACTGATGGGGTAGTTTCTGAATTTCCTTGGTGGGTCCAAGGACTATTGATGTCGAACAAGTCGTCCATAATGTACAACACTTTCTAAAAGTGCTCAAAGACAGGTTTTATGTTGTTCCCACGGACAACACCATTTTGTTAATAGGCTTGTTATTTTAACCTAATTAACGAGTTTATAAGGGTTGGAACGCCTTATCCGGAAGTTCAGAAGTGTGCTTATGACGAAAACATCACTCTTTTTATTCACTGAGAATTATATGTCTTGCCTGTGTTGAGTTGAATCGAATATGAATTGAATTGACAGTGGGGGTACCCCTTATATAGAGGTATTTGGGGACATGTGTCACTATGCATGATTTTAGTAAAGTACATGTGTCGCAATGTGCGTGAGTGGATAAGTTATACTTTATCTCGGGGTCCTTTATCTGCTAAGACATGACTAGGATGAACTTCTATCCTTTCTGATAGCTTTCAGGGGGCTCTAATAAGGAGATTCTTGGATTCTTTCTCCGATAGGCTAAGGCTCTCGGGAGAGCTTTATAGATGAGGCTGGGTGCTCGTCCGATATCTTTTTGATCCCGATACGGGTCCATTTTTGTGTTTTAGTTTTCGTAGTATGTACTCCGATGGTATGTGGCCCTTGGGTTTCTCAGCGTGGGGATGTTCTCGTATTTCGGGGACTCGGGGTCCTTATATTTGCAGTGGTCTCTCTTGGCATCTTGATGGATCTAGAGTTCACGCGGACTTATCGTGATTTATTCTTTTTTCGATGCCGCATGGATATCTTATTTGTAGTCATCATGACTTTTCAAGGGATGCATAAGCGCCTCTTCGCGGGTGTCGCTTTTTACCACTTTGGGTTTGCGGCACTCAGTAGGCCCTCCCGATGCTACGTGGCATCGGGAGTTAGGTGACGGTAGTATCATCCTTAGGTTAATCCCTGTTTTTTAGGGTTAACGCTTCGGTTAATCCCTATATTACTTATTCGATTAACAAAATGGCATTGTTAAGATTCATAAACTTCAAAATTTACCGCCTAATTGTTTCACAATAGCCACAATATAGATACATTTTGGGTCTAAGTCCTCATAGAAATTGTTTTGGTGATAAATTTTAAGAACCGAATCCGACAGACTTATAGAAAAATCCAATATAAGAACCTGCTAATTTTTAGAAAGTTCAAGTCTAAAATTGAATGATGGGCTCAATGGACTGCCTGATCCTACCCCGTAACCAATTGCACAGCTCCAATTTGCTAATTTTTTGCAACTTGCTTCATCTTCTTCAACTGATTCAACTTTTATAATCTCCAGCCTAAAAAAATCTTCTACATCACTGAATATTTCAGTGAAATCAGAATGTCCAACTGAAATTTGAGATTCTCCATATGTCACTAAAGAAGCTAATATAACAAGTAATTCTGAATGGTTTGTTACACCACCTCTTTCAGTCACCTCTACCACATCTCTAGCGAACCTCCGACCATGATTAAAACCAGAAATTGCCCTGGATAACGCCGAAGTCACTACCAGAACACAACAGGAGCACCCCGTTTTGTCCTTGCAAACCATGTGTAATAGACTTCAAGTTGATTATAAATTTACAGTCGTATTTTTTTTAAGAACAGAAAGGACAGCAACCTTCATAGGAAAAAGATCATGATTTTTACTTCTGTAATTATAAAGAAATCTCTATATTCCCTTAACTTCCCCAATTGAGGGATAGAAACGGCCTGAAAATAGAATTCATAGTCAACGTACAAAATTAAAAGACAAATTAACGACTATCCAACAATTGTTTTCTCTTTTGTGATTTTGGTGAACCACAACCCGTGGTACTAGTATAAATTTTAAATTTTAGGCCCATGTATATGCTTCGAACAAATGTTGCAGTAACGGTTTGCATTTACTTTCTTGTAAGGTGGCATTAAATTATTTTGCATTTCCAAGAATGATTTTTCTTTTTGTTCCTCTTGTTGCGGAATATGGAGTTAGATTAAACTATATTTTGCAACACCAGAGCAAAATTGCATATTTTAGCTTCTTGTAACCAACGTGGCTCTAAACAGAAAACAAGTGATCTAGAGAGAGAAAATTCAGAGTGAGAAAGGGACAAGAAAGCTATGGAAACAATGCAAATAAGCTTAAGGTTCTTAATGCCTTCATATGCTGAAATCAAGGGGGTATATAGAAAAACGTGAGCTCAATGAACGGCTCAGATTTAACTAATCTAACAGTACATTCCTAGGATTAGGCACTATTTGGTTATTATTACAAGGTTGTAGAACCTTAGAACAGAGCGGAAGTGCAGAACGATACGTTTGCAAGTCAATAGAGCACAAAAGAGAAAACAACTTTTCAAATCAACACCATAATCATGCTATGAACAAATAATGCTTATGAAAACAAACAAGCCACACTTTGTTTACATGTAACCAATCACTAAACAAATCTGAAGAAACAAACTAAACAATATATGCATCAAAAATTGGTTCACCTTCTTTACTAAAAGAGTAATCGGCTCCGGCAGAGAGGCTTTCTACAATACTCAACATCATCAGCTCTGAATCAGCTAGAAAAGGACGTCCTAAGTCATTGCAAAAGGTCTACCCGAAATGCACGAAAGTGTGAATTTGTAGTTCAGAAGTTTGGTTTGCCCAACCATTGTTTACCTTGCTACACTGCTATATCTGTAAGTTGTCATTTCTAGTTAACTTGTCTTTGTAGATATTACCCCACTTTTGTGTCTCGGTTAAATTAAAACAATTTGCTGATAACTTTGGTCTATATATATTGGGTTTTGTTTAAGTGGACATAATTCTCGATCTTGTGTCGTCTGTTATACCTTAATGAGTTTTATCTGACTTATTTTAGCATTCTAATCTTATTGTTTTTGGTATTTGCTTCCTTCTAGGTGGCTAGTATTCTTAATATTTTGGATGACCAGCTGATTCAAAATGTTGGAGATTACATCTTAAGGTTTGTTTGAAACTTTAAAATTGCCCCTGACCCAAAACGTACGAAAAGAATGAGAAAGGGACAAGAAAGCTATGGAAACAATGCAAATAAGCTTAAGGTTCTTAATGCCTTCATATGCTGAAATCAAGGGGGTATATAGAAAAACGTGAGCTCAATGAACGGCTCAGATTTAACTAATCTAACAGTACATTCCTAGGATTAGGCACTATTTGGTTATTATTACAAGGTTGTAGAACCTTAGAACAGAGCGGAAGTGCAGAACGATACGTATGCAAGTCAATAGAGCACAAAAGAGAAAACAACTTTTCAAATCAACACCATAATCATGCTATGAACAAATAATGCTTATGAAAACAAACAAGCCACACTTTGTTTACATGTAACCAATCACTAAACAAATCTGAAGAAACAAACTAAACAATATATGCATCAAAAATTGGTTCACCTTCTTTACTAAAAGAGTAATCGGCTCCGGCAGAGAGGCTTTCTACAATACTCAACATCATCAGCTCTGAATCAGCTAGAAAAGGACGTCCTAAGTCATTGCAAAAGGTCTACCCGAAATGCACGAAAGTGTGAATTTGTAGTTCAGAAGTTTGGTTTGCCCAACCATTGTTTACCTTGCTACACTGCTATATCTGTAAGCTGTCATTTCTAGTTAACTTGTCTTTGTAGATATTACCCCACTTTTGTGTCTCGGTTAAATTAAAACAATTTGCTGATAACTTTGGTCTATATATATTGGGTTTTGTTTAAGTGGACATAATTCTCGATCTTGTGTCGTCTGTTATACCTTAATGAGTTTTATCTGACTTATTTTAGCATTCTAATCTTATTGTTTTTGGTATTTGCTTCCTTCTAGGTGGCTAGTATTCTTAATATTTTGGATGACCAGCTGATTCAAAATGTTGGAGATTACATCTTAAGGTTTGTTTGAAACTTTAAAATTGCCCCTGACCCAAAACGTACGAAACCCTGTTTATGTATGTATATATATATATATATATATATATATTTTATGCTGGAGATCTTGGAGCATAGACAGTCTAACAAAGTGAGAGTGTTTCATCCCCTTTTATTGAGCGCATACTTTTCCAAAGTCATTTTTATAATGGCTTGGCCCGGAGTGTTTTCTCAATTATGGTTGCTCAGGCCAAACTTAGTTACCATGAACGAAAATTTCCAGACTTTTCTGCAACTTCTAAAATTTAATCAAGTGCTTATACCTGTAGAGATTCTGTCAACGTGAGAGAACATGTTCCCCAAAAGGATAGACCCAAGACATATACTCACATATGATGTTTCTTCACCTTCAATGTTTCTTAGTCTTGAGAGGAAGAGAGATAGGAAGTTAGAAGGTCAAAATAGATGATTAAGGCTGCTTGCCTATATTGACTTACTAACATGCATAAAAGTCACTGGGTTCCCTACTTTCAGCTTTATGAAGTCTTACCAAAAAACTTATGCTGTTAAACAAATATTGGTGCTGGAGAGGAATTGCTTCACTCATTTTTTAGCAAAACTACTCTTGGTTGCAAAGATTTCAAACTAAAACTTGTAGAGGCGTTTAACTTATATGAATCAAGATGTGAATGTTTCTTCTTATTATCCATAGTGTGAAATTGGAAAAGTTTTTTCGATTCTGTTAACCATACGCTGAGGCCGTGATATTACTTCTTGCAGTTGTCAGACCTATGAACGTGGAATTTCTGGTGAAGCAGGCACATAAGCACATGGTGGGGAAGTGTCATTGCAAAACTGCTTTTTTCGCCCATTATAGTGTATAATTACACTAGCTTGCTTTACTAGGTGCTTATTAACTTGATGATGAAGTTGTAAGCTTTCTTAGGTATACCTTTTGTGGTTTGGCCGCAATGGTTTTGATTAACAAGGTTGACCGTTTGGACTTGCCTCGATTAATTGTAAGTATACCTTCTTTTATCATGTGGTGGTTCTATTCTTACCCTTATACATGACTAATGATGTTCCTTATTATAGATTGATATTCCAGAACTGGGTTATATTCAGACAAGGAGTAGACAGTGGGTTTCAAGGAAGAACAAATAAGTTGGTTGATGGGTTGACTTTGGCGGAACCTGGAATAAACATCTGCCTTTGGTAGAGTTTGCCTACAATAACAGTTATCAGGCGTCTATCCAAATGACCCCATATGAAGCTCTATATGGTAGAAAATGTAGATCACCGATTCATTGGGATGTGGATGAACGCCAAACTACTTACGAGGCATGATATTATACATGACGCTATTGATAAAGTCCAACTAATCAAGCAGTGAATCAAGGCATCTCAAGATCGCCAGAAGAGTTATGCCGACAAGCGAAGGAGAGACCTTGAGTTTGAGGTTGGAGATCATATGTTCCTCAAACTATCACCTCGAAAAGGGTTTAAAAGAATTGGTAAAGGGGGAAAGTTAAGTCCACTATGTAGCACCCTTTGAGATCTCAGAAAGGATTGAAAACTTAGCTTATCGATTGATACTTCCTCAAAATATAACAGGAATTCATGACATGTTTCATGTATCTCAGTTGAAGAAGTATTATCCTAATGAATCTCATATAATTACTCTTGATGCTATTCAAATCGAGAGTGATTTGTCCTACGAGGAGAAACCCATCAAAATTCTTGATAAAAAGTTTCAAGAACTCCGGAATCGAAAAATTCCAATTGTGAAGGTTCTATGGAGAAACCATCAAGTTGAAGAAGCTACCTGGGAGCCTAAGCAAGATATGCGGAAACATTACCCATACCTCTTCGAAGATTCAGGTTAGAAATCTGGGGACCAGATTCCTTTTAAGAATAAGTATTATATAGATACTTCTTAAAAAAAGAAAAAAATAAATTATTTGGTTAATTGCCTTTAAGACCTTCATCTTTTAAAAATCATTATTCGGCTCCAACTGTTTTAAAAATTGATTTAACCCTTTTAATTTAAATTTAGATAAAATAATATAAAAAAATAATTATTGAAATCAAAATTTTTTCTTCACTAAGGCCCAAGAAGTAATGGTTGGGACACGAATAACCATAATATGTCCAAACATTAAAGGCTTGAATGAAAAAGTCGTCATATAATAGTTTTATATAATTAATAATAGGATATATTTGAATAAATATTGTTACATCAAACTTGGCTGAAAATTCTGGAAAAAGCACAGTAAAATACTTGAATATAATAATATAAATAGTATCTAAGTAGTTGATGACTTAATTACCTCAATCATGTAAGTTTGCCTATAAATACAAGTCATTTTCTTTGTAAAAATTCTACACCAAAATCTAAGAGTTTGCTTATGCTTTCTTCACCAAAGTTCTCCCATTTTTCGTCCTCTACTCATATAAAATTTTTCCAAAAGTTCCTAAACTCAAAAATTGTGAGAAGAAGCTCAAATTCTAATTCTTCCCAAAAATTTCCAGTTTTACCCATGAACTTGAAAAATATAGAAAAAATTACCAAGGCTTAATATCTTGTAAAGCTGCTCTTTCCACATCTTCCTAAGTGTGTCTAGTACGAAATCCCTCAAAAAAATTAGGAATTGCAATTTATTAGAATGGTCGATTAAAGGTAAATTTAAGCTTGCTGCAATTTTCAACCCTATATAGCATATCTCTTTTGATTCTTCAAATTAATCTATGCATAATGGTACTAATCTTAAAATTGATCATATGTAGTAGTTAATAAAGTCATGAGGATATGTTAAAACCCATTTATTATAAGTATTAGTCAAGTATAGGTAGGAAATATGATTTTTCTTTTAATTACATATTGTAGGAAATATATTCATAATTAATTTCTCCTTAATTCCAAATCAAGATGTGAAATTGTGTTATGATCTAATTTATAACTTGATTATATAAACTTGTTTCCAAGTTAATAATTAAGCTTCACCTTAAATTAGTTCTACGAAATTATACCTTTGTGATTCCTTATATAAGTAACTATATGTATTGTTAATAGGTAATAAGCATAGGAAATTCGATAAATTATGAGATATGAGTCACATGTTAAAATAAAAGTTATTTGTGTTATAACTAATAGGTAACCGTAAAATAAATAAGTTTTCCTAAATAGTTCATACATGGATTTTAACATAAACTAATAATCTTAGGGTGAAATAACGAGAACCGAGTTAAAATGTGATTCTTTGTCATATTTCTATTTCTTGACTAGGTTGTAATTAAAGACAAGAAGGACATACGAGAAAACATAATAAATTATAGAAGTTAATTATTATTTTAAACTTATTAACGCATTTAAATTTATTTAGGAGACGAAGCAGAATTTCCCGAACACGAAGTTATTGTCGCATGTGAGATTTATAATACTTTTAAGCCCTGTACCCTGCGTGAGGAACTTGGACTTAGTACTTGTGATTCTTGACTCTAAATGGAGAACAACTGATTCTTTCAACAAATCGTTTTCATTTATGATCTCGTTTCGTAACCTAATCCTTTTGATTAATGTTGAAATATCCTTGGAGCATGGATTCTTACTTATTTTTTATAATTATAATAATTTCTCCAATATATAATCCACATGTTGGTTCTTGAACTGTGCAGCGAATAACGAACTATGTTCGGGACATGTAGCTCAAAGAAACGGACACTTTCCAGGTTACTAGCTTATTGTTTATCTGTTATACCCATTGAGACGCCTTTGGGAAGTTGGGCCCAGGGATTGAGACGGTTTACTGCTGGACAGCAAGGGTTGTCGGTTTAAGTAAATCGATACCCATTTATCTAGGCGCCGCTTGCAGTCAGGAGTTAATTGTAACCTCGTGCTAGGTTGACATGTACTCGAGCATGTCTCTTGATCTATTTGCGAGGTCGCTCCTCGTTGGGATGTACAAGGTAATATACTGGATGAAATAAGGTTGAATAATGAATATGTTATATGAGATGCACGAGTTCATTATCTTGTTATTCGTTTGTTATTCTTTAACTTTCATTTCTAATTTTTTCCTTTTCATACCATATCAAATTTCACATATTTGTTACATCTATTATTGTTACTGAAAATCTCACTAAGTCACCAAAGACTTACATCTCTTGTTATTTTCTCTGTCAATTCCTCAGAATAAACAAGGCTTAACAAAGCGGCTGGATCAAACTACGGTGGACGTGTGAGATTTAAAATAAATCTAAAGTGTGTGAAAATAAAAAAAAATCTCTAATAATTGTGTGTTTTATTATGTATTCGATGTTTTGAATTTCGTGTAGATTGTAATAATAAACCCTATGAATATTGAAAGCTTCCGTTGTAATAAATAAGTTTGTATTTGACTTTATTATGGTTCCATTTTAGTGAGTCTCTCCGAGGTAGCGTTAAGGTTCGAATTAAAAATTTACAAATCCTATTCGGAGACCTAAACGAGACCTTAGAGTTTGGGACCTCACAAATCTTACACGAGGCGTTCCATCGAGGCGATCTTCTAAAATGGGGGTATTTTGGTAATTTTTTAGTATCTCGATTTATTTATGCATTATCAAACATGTATGCCATTTAAATTTTGGAGTAATTTCATTCGGCTTAGCAGGAGCTTCAAGGATCCAATTCAACCTTTGGTCTCGATTTCAGATATGCATTGAATTTGACCTCCAAAGGCTTTTGCACCTTTCGACCTCTATTGAATCTCAATCATTTTGACCCTGAATTTCGATATTTATACTTGTACACTTAGTTTAAGTATTGACAGGGCCTACGCACACTACGCCTCGGCCTAATTAGCTGAGTGTTGCTTAAAGGGCAAATGCATCGAGAGTTCAAGTTGGTTTAACACCTTCTAGCTAGATTACTGAATGTCTGAATCATTCCCACGTGGTACATTATATCACTTCCTATTTTGAGCTAATTATTTTGTTTTGAACCAATTGTGAGACAACTTAAACGAGACTTTATTTATATTTGCAAGTTTGCTCAAGTTTCGATTCTTAAACATTAAACAAATTGTAAAATGTACAACATTTAAATACGATGTTTGCTATAATTAAAGCTAATTGATTTATATTAGGAGGAATAACACAAACACATCTAAGGTACCCAACACTTACCAGCACCCTACTTCATGTTTGAGAAATTCTACAAACATTATTCATTATGATTATATTTGTTTGTAGTCTTACTAAAAAAAATCCTCATTTATTCTATTTACAAGAATCGACAAAAAGAAAAAAAAAACAAAGTGTTTCTCTTCACAATTTTAAATATTATCATCACGAATATAAAATATTTTCATGTACAGAATCTAATTTGATTATTAATTTAGAAAAAAAAGTAACTAGATTTTTACATTTACATACTGGGCGCGCCATTGGATCCAATTCTTGGCGCTCACAAAACGACATCGCAGCTGCCAGCTACTCATCCACACGACGTCGTTTCAATCGCCCCAATGCCAAATTAAAGATCTAGGTCGTGTATTTTCCCGCTAAATTGAGCGGCACTGTCGTTCCGATTGCTGGAAAAATGGAGGAGGCACTGAAGAAGGCATATGCTGAAATGATACTGAACACGGCGAAGGAGGCGGCGGCGCGTGTGTTGGCGGCGGAGAGAGAAACGCGGCGATTCGAGCTTGAACTAATCTCCGTGAAAGAAGAATCCTCTCGCATGCTTCTTCGCTCGAAGCAATTGATCGATTCAAAGGTATGATGATCTTTTAGTAGCTCGATTTCAATTTCATACCTAATATATTAAAAGTTGATCTTCTGTTATTTGGAAGCATAAGTTGATTTTTGAACTACATTGTTATCGAATTCAAAATTTGCCGAGAGTCATACGCGAACAATGTAATGGTACTCTCCTGGCGTTTCGTTTTTGATTCGGTAGATAGATTTGGGTGAGAGTTTCCCGTTTGATGTGCCGTTGATTTCGAGAATCATATTCTTTAGAATACGAGTTCCTTAGCTGGAATTTAGGTTACGTTGTTAATTTTTGGGCATTGGTGACAGATTGTAGACGTTGAGGTCGCGAAGTCGAGTCAACAAGGAAAAATAGATGAGCTCGAGTCTCAGCTGAATGAAGCGGAAGATGTGATAGTAGACCTCAGGGCAGAACTTGCTCAGGCTCGGGAGCACTTGAGTGAAAGGAGGAAGTTGATAGCGTTACGGTCTTCGAGAAAAATGGAAATTGCGGAATGCACATCGAAGACTGAGTGTTCTGGTTATGATCTGTCCGTACCTTCGTTGGAGTCTGGATCTCAACTAGTGACTTTTGATGGCAAGAGTTTATTATGTGGTGAGTCTTCAGAAGGTGGTGCAGTCAACTACACGGGCTGTGGTCCAGCTCGATCAACTGTGAAGGTGAATTATAGTAGTGATGTTCATGCTGGTAAATGTGCAGCAGAGACAGGCTTAGTGAATGAGGGATTGTCTCTTGGAGATGGGTCCGGTCCTTGCAATAACTCCACTGGTAATGAAGAAATGTCTGCCATTGGGAGCACTTCTTTATTTGAAGAGAATGGTCGGCATGGAAGAAATGAAGCTATAAATATGTTTCGTCGAAGCAGTAGAAAAAGAAACCTTAAGTTCTGGGATGATGTTATTGCCGCATGTGGAAGGCGCCCGTATCATCATTCCAAAAAACCTTCTGCTACGCTTTCACATCTATCAAGTTGCAAGTATAACAAAGTGGTAGAGGGTCAAAATGAGGTTCAAATAAACGTTGAAACTCAAAGTGAAGAGGATTGTGATTGTGTTGAAAAACACCATGGTGCAGAACTGAAACGCACTGGGAGTTCACTAGAAAACAACTCGTGAGTTGTTGGATGTTATATGGCCAAAGGATGAGCTTGTTGAATAATTTGTCAGCGAAAGCATCGAATATATGTTTCACAGGAAGCGGAATAAGTTCTTGAAGTGGTTCGGCAACACAAAGAAGGAAAGGAAAGTCAGAGCCAGCACTTGACTGCTGCAATTTAAGAGAATGTGGACATTAGGCTGCCGAGTATGTTTGAATGGAGGATATTGTGCCATGCGGTGAACTATTCTGAGAACACATCACAAAATGAAGAGGCGTTTCATTACTTTATTACTAACGACAGTTGTATCGTCAAGTGAGTCATAATCTGTGCATGTACTTTGTTTTATGAAGCTGGGGTTGGTTTTCGTTGTTTTACCTCACAATCGTGGCTGGCTTCTCTTACGGCAGATGCATGTAGCTACCTATGTGTTGTATATATATATTCTTAAAATGTGGTTGCTCTAACCTTTTGTATATTAGTCTACTCGCCCAACGTTCTAGAACCTTTTCTGGCATCAACTCTTAACACGCAAGGGATCTACCTCGTATCTCCTCTGCGGAGTGAAGTAAGGTTAAGTGATCTCAAGCATTAACTTCCAAGAGGATAAGTTGGTGAGTTTTACTTGCACCTCTGTTCGCATGAGCATAAGGACTTCTCTCTGTTGACCCTCCCGTACCCGCATGCCCAGACTAACTATGAGATGTGATTATTCTGGGATAGATTATACATCATGTAACTTGGTGATAATAGTGGCATGGAAAAAAAAAAGATCTGATGAACCAAGAATCATTAGTTGCAAATGATTGAGTTTGTGATCTTTTCCTTTTTGGTTTTTGGTGCCTTTCTCTTCTATACTTTTCAATTGGCAGTATCTTTGGCCAAATGTAAAGGGAGGAAATTTGAAGTAGAAAAAATTTAAAAAGTTAAAAGTATTTGATGGTTAAAAAAAGAAAAAAGGAATATTTTAGTATTGTACTCTGTGGGCTCAGGTTGTGATGGTAAGGTATCAGCATTGGCGTGCAATCACGTTGGGTCTCGACCGGCACGGTTTTTATATGATAAGTCAGTTTTCAATTTCCGGCAAAAAGCATGCGGTCTTGAGTACCCCATCCCACACTCTTCAATGTATATAGTATCTGCATCTTGAACTTGTACTTTTCAATTAATTTAATAAACAATAATTAACTCTATACTGTTTGATTAGTAGTTACTAGCCACTAGGCCGCACGTATAGGTAGCTTTTTAGTATCTATAAAGAAAAGTTGATTAAAAAGAAGCAACTCAACGAAATTGAGATTTGATACATCATAGTCTACGTTGCACGGGTACGGCATTACGGGTACGGTACGGTATGGATACGCCGATACGATATTTTTTAAAAACAGCCGATACCGGTACGGCAATGATACGTCTATATATAAATAATTATTAATATTTATTATATGTATTTTTTATTTTTAACAAACAATAAAATTTAAAACTTAAACAAGAAAAATTAGAAATACACAAAAAAGGTATAACATTAAAAAAAGTCATGCATCAAATATGAAAAAAGACATAAACGTGAATTATTTATGACTAATAAGTTAAACAATAACATAACAAGCTTGAAGATGGCGCATGATGGTGGTGGTGATTATGAATAAAAAAAGAAAAGTATAATTGTGGTGGCGCATGGTGGTGGGGTGAAGATGGTGCATGGTGGTGGTGGTGATAGAAAAAGAAAATTATAAGTGTATAAATAATGAGACTTGAATCGTGCCATTGATAAAAAGATTTTCATTTTCTTATTTCATTTTTTTGGTGGAATTTATATTTAAATATTTAACCCATCAAATATTAAAAATTTATAAAAAAGACCAATAATAGTTCCGATACGCCTAAAAACGTATCGGATACATATCGAGATTTTTTTAATTTCAAAATTAAAGGATACGCCACGTGGCATATCGGATACGTCAGAACTGATATCGGTATCTGAATCGGTATCGATATGTATCGGGTACTGCATAACTGTCTTGGTATCGGTATCGGTGCATCACATATCATAGTAGATAGTTTTATTTGGCTGTTTAGTACAACACGCCAAGATTGATCAAAATCTCCTTAAAAATATATGCATTGAACTTGTTCAATAGTAAACGTCGTCAAAAGCAACAGGCCAGGCTCGTTTACAGTTGACCTGTTGAGCTCTATACGTAATACAATGGGGGCGAAAGTAAGACACCTAATTGGTAGTTTTGGAAATCCCGATGGATGATTTTGAACTCATCCGTACGCAAAACGTGTCACATTCTCGTATGGGGTCGATTGGAGTTCGAGGCGATGGATCTATCAACTAAATTAGACAACTGTGTCATGCGATCAACCACTGCGGTCGTTCAGTTGGATCGACCATCACCTTGGTACCCACAGATTGAATAGTCATGGGACCACGAATTCTCCTCAACTTCATCGACCCATTACCATCTTGCAAATGCGTCATATTAAAAAATTTTACTTCATGAAATATATTTCTTGTACCAGTTTGTGTATATTTCCAAAAGTTTCCATTTCGGTACAACAATTTGAAAATCAGATTAAACAAATTAAGTTCCACCTTATGATTATACACGCGTAACCTATATTTAATCAAAATCTAGAACTTGGTCATGATTTAACACACCAGGCTTTTGTTCCTTTTGAGAAACTATTTATAATTGGCGCATTCTAGTCTTGAAAAAGTCATTAGCTAACACCTAATGATGATTTAATTACCAATGTTTCTTCACCAATCCAGAGTGCAATAAAAGTTGTGAAAAGCCGGTGCACGCCTCACCCCACCAAACACTAAAAAAAACACACTAAGGTTGTATGTAATAAGAATTGGAAGCAATAATAAGGTTTTCTGCACTGATGCTGCCATAACACAACCCCAATGTTTTTTTGTCCCTCCCACTCCCATCGTCACGTCTATTGATCATTACAAAACATGCTTATTCTATTCTTTTTTGTCCTAACCACAGTAAAAACTAAAAAGATATACATATTCACATTACAATCTCTATAAAAGGCCTAAAACTTTACCCCATCTCAATTCGAACCAAGTAAAAACTCATTTCCACCAAATTTTTTATACACGAAATTACGAGAGCTTTAATTTATTAAAAAAAAAATGGCGAGCGAGAAGACGGGAGAAGAACAACTAAAGGCAGTGTGGTTTGCAGCCGGAACGGCTGCCTTCATGGCTTGCGTCCAACGTGCTGTTGTTGTGTCCCTATTCGCACATTGGCGTGTTTGGGCGTTCCTAGCGCTTAACCTCGTACTCCTAGCAATTCTCTTCACTTCTAAATCCCAGACTACTCCTCCTCCATCTGACGAAGTCGAACGAGACGAAGATACGAGCAAGAAGAACAAGAAAGGGCAAGAATGCGGAGTAGTAGTGGCTACGAGCAACGACTCTGATGAGTGTGGAAAAGTAATACAGCCTACACAAGTGGAAAATGAAACAAAGATTGTGGAAGTTGATGGTGGCAAACAAGAAACGCAAGATCAGCTTTCGAAGGAGGAGTTAAACAAGAGAGTTGAGGCGTTTATCGCAATGTTTAGGCAACACTTAGTAACGGATGCAAGGATCGAAAATCGATACAGATCGAAACGTTCGTCGAGGTCGGGATTTGTGATGCAGAAGAATCAACTGAATTCTCCTTCCCGAGCATCTTTCTCATTGTGACAAGTAAACTAGTTATTAGTGAAGGGAGTTATCATATATACTATTTTTGCTCTTGTTATCTCTTTTTTGTTTGTATTGTGGTTCTTTTAAGGCTAATGCCTAATGCTTAACTTTTTAATGGACTATATAGTATTCATTTTTGAAAAAAATCAGACTGGTTTTTGCTTAGCGTATGGTTGTTCTTGAAGTTTTTCACTGTGATCTAATTTATTAATTTTCTTTCTATCCTTCAAACAAGAGATTTAGAATTTTGAATCCAAAATACACGATAATAAATAAATAAATAAATATTATATATATATATATATATATATATATAAGCTTAAAATTTTTTGAATCGTTAAGGTTATATCAAAAAAAAAAAAAAACCACCTTAACGCAAATTAAATGGGATTCTCAGTTATAGTCGATTGGAATTCACCTTTCAGCGGCTTTTTCGAATTTTAGGTGAATTCCGTGAATAACACATCTTGACCATAATACTAAAAGCCCAGTAAGCGTTCAAATATTTCTTTTGGGCCTCTTTACAAAATCTGTAATTTTGAACATGTGTGTATAATGTATTGCATCTGGTTATTTCTTATTATTTGTGCTTTTGTCATTAAGAAATAAAATATTATTAAACAATTCATTGTTATCTAATGAAAGTTTGGTAATTCATTGTTAACAATTCCGATAATGTTTGTAATACTATAGAGTGTTATTTTGGGATTTATTTCACAAGAATGTTATTGTGGGAATTATTTTTTCTAAGAGTGTTATTATTTTAGCAATTCACTCGTTAATTAATTATATGTGGGTCACGGTGAAATTTTCAGTTTTTAAATTAGTTAGACAAATAATTATGGAGGCTGAAATCTTTTCCAGTTATTAGGAGTGTACTTCAACAAATAGGAAAGTAGAATATTTGTTTGGAGGTGAACATGTCTAAGTTTGACAACAATAAATTACACATAACCTTTTTAATACAAAGCAAACATACTATATTAGTATTAAGGAATTCTCAATTATTTACACTTGTCATTCATTCGAATAACGTAATATAAGATATAGCACCATTTTAACTTTGAATCACATATCTAATTACTACAAGTCTATAATCACGGAAGAACCTAGCTATTATTATACAGTGGTTCAATACAAATACCGTTGTCATTATTAATTCTTTTTAGAACAAACCCAAAACCACTTAATCCCTTGTTAATTCTTTCTCCACCATCCCTCAATTCATTGAAGAAAAACCACAACAAATATTTCTTCACAGCAACATTAAAAGAATAAAAGAACCTCTGACGATATATATCACATTGTCGATGGCCACCTGGAACTGGAGAAAGGTTAAGGATCCCAGCTATGCTGATTTGGTGCACTTACCAAGTTTGTGCATGATCTAATTTCTTGGTTTGATTACATCTCTGTTGTTTAATTTGTTTTGCTGTGGGGTTGGAGGACCCCTTTTCCTCCTCCTTTGAATCCAGTTTTATTGCTTGATCAAACAAAAAAACAAAAACATTGTCCATGGCCACCAGCTTTGAGGGTATTGTTCTTGCAACTATTTTGTTTGTATCATTTTTATCCAATGCAACAAATGCGACAATAGGGATAAATTGGGGCAGACAATCTCCTACAAAGCTGTTTCCGTCGATGGTGGTTGATGTTTTAATTCAAAACAACGTTAAAGAGGCCAAGATTCTCAGCGCCGAGGAGAGTATCATTACAGCGTTTAGTGGAGCCGATATTGGATTAACTATTCAAGCCATAGCGATCGATTATGTGTCGACGCCTGAACGTGCCAAAGATTGGGTTCAAAGGAATGTCGTGAAATATAAAAATGTTACTATGAAGTAAGTTCTGATTTGTACATGCATGTTCTGATACTATCTACTTTAATGACCTATTAGTAAAAACAACACCCTATATATGTTATCATCCTACTGGTTTCTTCATGTTCACATCCTATATATGGCAAAAAAGTATTTTGTTAAAAAAAAGTCATAAAGTTAGCCTTGTTTAATTTCACTATTATTCGTGACATTTCTTCGATATATAGGTACGTTATGATAGGATACAATCCATTTGCAACAGCAAGGTCAGCAAACCAAAGTTTCTTTGACATTGTGAATGCTGTACGGTACGTACAAGAAGCACTTGATGAATTTGGAATTGGTCGGAAAACAAAAGCCATCATTTCAAATTCTTACAGTGGAGTACTTAAAGATGTCATGGTTAAATCAAACACAACATCTTTAAGAAAGCCGTCGGAGACAGTGTTTCAAGATGATATTAAGGAAGCAATGGCGGCCTCCGTAAAGATCGCCGCGAATAACGATTGCCCCTTTGTGTACGAATATTTCCCGCTCGCATGGGTTCAGAGATTCGAGATAGACTACAATTTTGCGCTCTTTGACAGCAAATCGACCTACATTATGAAAGATGGCAACTTGGTATACAAAAACCTATTCGAGTATGTGCATGATTCATTCGTTTGGGCGCTCAAGAAGGTTGGTGCACCGGACAATTTAAAGATTGTCGTGGGATCAATCGGGTGGCCAACTGATGGTTTTCCTGGGGCCAACTACTCCACCGCAGAACGTTACTTCAAGGGATTGTTACCTTTTGTGACAAGTAATAAAGGGACGCCCATGCGGCCAGGGGCACCAATCGACATTTATATTCATAGCTTAACGGACGAAAAGTTGAATCCAGCTCGCCTTCCTTTCACTAGACATCAGGGAATTTATCGATCCAACGGGGAACCTAAGTACAAGATTGATCTTAGTGGACAAGGACGCGATATCTTTCCAGTCCCGGCTAGAGGTATCCAACTCATGCCAGAGAGGTGGTGCGTGTTGGACGAGAAGTTCTTTAACTCGACAAAAGTGAGTAGAGTATATAACGAGACTTGTCAAAAGGCAGATTGCACTAGTTTGTCGCCCGGTGGTTCGTGTAGCATTCTAACGCCCTACGAGAGCGTATCGTATGCATTCAATTCCTTTTTTCAGTTCAGCTTTCAGGCGGAGAAGGCTTGTGATTTTGAGGGATTGGGGAAAATAACGATTGAAAATCCATCAAGGAATGGGTGTGTTTTTTCGGTGGAAGTGGTAAAAGGCATCACAAAAAATGATGGAGGACATGGTAGAAAATTTGATGGGATGCTTAATTTTGTGATTATTGTGCTTTTGACATTTCTGTTGTAAGTATATATTCAAGAGTATTGCTTATATCACAGAAATCCACCCTTACAGTCTTAATTACAGCAGGTATAATTCTTCAATTCCAGTTTTCCTGATTTTTTACGGATTTTATATATATATATATATATATATATATGTTGTATAGCAATTGCAAATGCATCACATAGTTATATGAGATATTAATTAAAGGGGAAAATGAGTTAACTATATATTGAACTTTAACCAAAGCATGAAAGTTGAAATTAATCGATGTAATTAAATATATGTTAACTATATATAGATGTAATTAAATATTTCGGCAAAAAATGACCGAAAATGCACTGAAAGGACAAATCGCACAGATAAGCATAGTTTACGGAACAAAACCTTATTAAATTTGCTAAAAGGACAAATCGCAAAAATGTTCATAGCTCAGGGGGCTTGATGCTTTTATCCCAAATATTATTATAACACTACAAAAAAATCGGGCCATTCCCGACCGCAAAGCCGGTCGGGAATAACCCTTTCCCGATCGATTTTCGGTCGAAAAGGGCCGGTCGGCATTGCTTCGGTCGGAAATACTTTCCCGACCAAAGTTCGGTCGGCCCGGGCTTTTTCCGACCGCCTTTCCTGACTGAATTTCAGTCGGAAATTTTCCGACCGTCAACCCCGACCAAATACCGGTCGAGAAAAGTCCCCACCGGTCAACGGTCGGGAAAACATATCCCGACCGATTTTCGGTCAGGAAGTTTTTTCAAAAATCCCGACCGATTCCCGGTCGGAAGTTCCTCAATTTGTTTTCCGACTGAAAATCGGTCGGTAATACTTTTTCGTATTCCCGACCGAAATTCGCTCGGCAATATTTACGAGTAATCCCGACCGTGGACCGGTCGGGAATTATGTTCATATTATTCCCGACCAAAAATCGGTCGGGAATAATATTCATGCTATTCCCGACCGCACACCGGTCGGGGATAATATTTATATTATTTCCGACCGATTTTCGATCGGGAATAAAACTCATCAGAATAAAAAAAATAATATTCTCGTAATAATTACCGAAATATTAATTTTTTTTCCTATTTTGAAATATTTTAAAACATTATTTAGCTTTTTTGTGTTTTAGATGAGCAATTAAATTTTTGATTCATTGCTCAATCTAAAACACAAAAAAATTAAATAAGTGTTTGATTATTGAAAAGTTGAATAAAGAAGTGAAAAATTTAATTTTGAAGTTGAAAGAAAAAAGTGTTTGAAGATGAAAAAAGTGTTTGCAAAAGTTTTTGGAGATGAAAAAAGTGTTTGGAGATGAAAACATGAGGAGAATAATGAAGTGTATTTACAGAAAAAGTTAAAAAAATTGAATTTTCGTCAAATTTGAATTTCCCACCGAGTCCCGCCAATTTTTTCGATTATTCCCGATCGAAAATCGGTCGGGAAAGTTGAAAATTTTCAAAAATTTTCAAAAAAACGCCAAATTTTCAAACATTGCAGACCGAATTTCGGTCGGCAATACTATGCTGCCCAGAAACGCGGCCAATGCCGACCGCATTTCGGTCGGGAAACGATTAAATATTATTCCCGACCGAAATGCGGTCGGGAATAAGTTTAAATATTATTCCCGACCGGTTTTCGGTCGGCAATAAGTGTCAATGCCGACCGAAAATCGGTCGGGAAAAATAGTAAATTTTACTTTTTTGTGATATTTTGGAAAATCTTGATGTGTTTGTTAAGTATAACTATAGAATCTCACTAAATACATGATTTGCACTAATAGTTAGTTAGTTTAATGTACTTTTAATTATTAAATTAGTATAGATTACCAGAATATAAGTTAAGTTAGTTTGTAGTTTTACATATAATAATCATACGTAGTATAGAAGAGTATTCACAATTGGCGATTAATATTTGTTACGAACGTTAGTATAGAGAGGCTAATTGTGATATATATATATATATATATATATATATATATTAACATATGTTTAACATAATCGTAAGTAGTTACATTATTAGCAGCTACATATACCAATCTATTTATAAATGACAATATGAATCGACGCTTCAAACGATTCATCAACGTGCAACTAAATTTAATTTTTTTTGAGATTTTTAGTAATATATAACTAATATTGATTTACTTGATCATTAAATCAACGATTTATCTAAAATTGAGAGCGAAATTGTGAAATTAAGAATATGAATATTATTCCCTACCGAAAATCGGTCGCCAATACCCCTAAACCCTAAACCCTAAACCCTATTATTCCCGACCAAAATTCGGTCGGGAATAACAACGGTCAGTATTATTCCCGACCGAATTCCGGTCGGGAATAACAGTTACCGTTGTTATTCCCGACCGAATTTCGGTCGGGAATACTGTTAGCCCCCCTATAAATACCCCTCCCTATTCTACTTGAGAAATCATTCCAACACTCATCACTTGGTAATGTATCTATGATTTCCTCTTGTTATAACAATTTTTTGTTAGTTTTTCTCAATTAAGATCATCTTTATTAACTTTTTTTTCTTCATGTTTCTTTATTTTAGATATTGCGGTAAATGCAACGAGGGGCGTGTGTTTGCAAACAATACTTGATCTAAATATTTTTTACGCTACAACAAGTAAGTATTAATTGCCTTGGCTTCTATGTACTCGTGTTTTAATTTTTTTTATATAAATGATAAATATATTGATTGGTGAAATTAATTGCAACAATTTCTTTTTAATTTTCTTCCATTAGAAATGGATTATCGTCCCGATAGATCTTCGATGTACGATAGGATAGATAGTAACACTGGTTATTTGAATCAACATTACGTGGTTGGGGTTCGTGAATTCATACAATATGCATCACAACAGAGAGATTACGTAGATCTAAGAAATCGTATTAGGTGCCGGTGCCAGAGATGCGTCAATTTAAAGTTTTTTGATTGAAACGTAGTACATGATCATCTTCATAAGTGGGGGTTTGGGTATCAATATTGGATATGGGTGTTGCATGGAGAGAAAGCGAGCGAGGCGTCTACATCATATGTACCTGAATCACCATATGCTAGTATTCACGTTGATAGTCCGGTTCATGCCGATACTTCGTTTAGAGAATTGGTTGTGGATGCATATGGGGGTCGATTTGTTGAGGGAGAGGTGCGCAACGAAGATCCAAGTCCCGAGGCAAAGGAGTTCTACAAATTGATGCAGATGGGAGACATAAAAATGAACAGTAAGAAGTCGAAGACTGTGCTCCAGTGGTTTGCCGAGTTCTTAACTACCAAGACGATGCACAAAGTAGTTAATGTCGCTTGCGAAAAGTTCTTAAGTTTGTCTAAAGATATTATGGACCCAAAGATTGAGGAAATGCTACCGAATACGGTTCCAGGCATGAATAAGATGCTCGCGGGTTTGGGTTTAGGGTACAAAAAGATCGACGTATGTTGGAATTTTTGTTTCTTGTACTACGACGATAATGCCAACAAGAATCTCACATCGTGTTCGATATGCAAGACCGATAGGTACGAGGCTGGTAGAAAGTCCAGGGTCGCAAGGAAGAAATTGTGGTACTTCCCCTATGCCCTCGATTACAAAGGTTGTTTTATACTGTAGGCACTTCGAGACATATGACTTGGAATTTGAAGTGTCGAGAGTCACTAATAGAATGATTCACCCAGCTGCAGGCGAGGCGTGGAGAGCTTTTGATCGTACGTATCTGGACTTCGCAGCAGAGCCTAGAAATGTCCGACCCGGCCTATGTACTGATGGGTTCACACCGTTTGGGCCATCTGGGAAGAACTACTCTTGTTGGCTCGTGTTTGTTACCCCTTATAACCTTCTGCCGGATTTATGCATGCGATCGAAGTTCATTTTTCTGAGCCTTATTATACCCGGTCCAAAGAGTCCTGGAAAGAACTTGGATCTTTTGCTGAGACCGTTGATTGATGAGTTGAATGATTTTTGGAGTAATGATTTGTGGACATATGACAACTCACGAAAGGAAAACTTTCAAATGCGAGTGACCCTAATGTGGACTATTAGCGATTTTCTTGCTTATGGAATGTTGTCCCATTGGAGCACGCACGGTAAGCTGGCGTGTCCTTATTGCATGGGTGAGACAGATTCTTTTACACTTAAGCATGGTGGAAAAGCCTCGTGGTTCGATTGTCATCGTCAGTTTCTACCAGAGGGTCATAAATGGAGGTACAACAAGAAGGATTTCTACAAGGGTAGGGAGGTACTTGAAGCGCCCATTCCAAGGAAGACAGGAGCGGAGATGAGGGCAATTGTGGATAGGCTATGATCGGTTAGATTTGGGGCAAACTCCACAAAGCTTCCAGGATTTAACACAACTCATAACTGGTGTCGTCGAAGCATCTTTTGAGAACTACCTTATTGGTCCACGAACTTGATTCGCCACAATCTAGATGTGATGCATTGTGAGAAGAACTTTTTTGAGAACATCATCAACATAGCGTTGGACGATGCTAAGTCAAAGGACAACATTAAGTCGAGGCACGATCTTAAGCTGTTGACCAACCGTAAAGAATTGTTCTTGAAACCCAGTGGCAGAGGAAGTGATTATATAAAGCCAAAGGTAAAATATTGTCTTACGAGGGATCAAAAGAACATGGTGCTTGATTGGCTGACCGAACTGAAGTTTCCTGATGGATATGCCTCAGACTTGGGACGATGTGTGCAAAAACAACAAGGAAAATTGTATGGAATGAAAAGTCATGATTGTCACGTCTTCATACAGAGATTGATCCCGATTGCATTTTGCGAATTCTTGGAACCCGAGATTAGCCTTTTTTAAGGCGATTTGCGCCTCAGAGGTGTCGGCTGAAGATATGGAGCGATTGGAGGAATCGTTTATTGTTACCATGTGCAAGATGGAAATGATATTTCCTCTTTCATTTTTCGACTCTATGGAGCATTTAGCCATACACCTTCCGTACGAGGCTAGAGTTGGTGGTCCAGTTCATTATAGATGGATGTATTAATTCGAGAGGTACGATTTATATTTTTAATAACAATTATCTTTTACAAATATCGATTCTTTGCCTAATCTTTCGTTTCTATGAACTAGGCGGATGTTTGACATGAAGGGTTCAGTAAAGAACAAGGCAAGGGTGGAGGGATCCATAGCCAATCAATACCTACTTGCTGAGCTGTCCAATATGTGTTCTCAATATTTGGATGTTTCTTTTCAGACTAAATATAAAAAACTCAACAGGAACGAGACACTAGATAACACGGAGTGAGATGATGAGCTTACAATATTTCAAAAGAAAGGGGCGCCAATAGGGCCACTAAACAAAAGGTGATACTTGACTTTCGATGAGATGGAGCAAATAGAGATTTACACGCTTCTAAACTGTCAATAGCTTGACGAATGGGTGGAGTAAGTGGTCGTTAATTATTTTTAATAACGAAATGATTAAGCGCTTTAAAGACAACTAACTTATGATGATTTTCCTATGCAGACTGTTTGTAGAAGAGGAGTGCGGTGGACTTAGTCCAATGGAGATACAATCCAAGAGGAACCAAGAGTACGTAGCATGGTTCAAGCAGACATATTCAAGTGGGAAATACGAGACCGGCGTACGAATAGATCCTCTAATCACATGCCCGGCTTATTCAGTGGCAACCTACGAGAGATACATTGTGAATAGGTTCAGATTTCACACTGATATGATTTTGGGCCCGAAGAAGAGTAATTGTAGCGGTGTTTATGTGAAGGGAGACATGGGAGGATCCGATGCTACCAACTTCTATGGAACGTTGAAAGACATTATACAGGTGGAAAATTGGGGCAGAATCGGACCCCTATACATAGTCTTGTTCAAATGTGTTTGGTATGATATAAACGCAACTACGTAGTAGCATTCAATGTACAAGTTGGTTGACATCAACCCGAGGCGTACCCTCAACACCAATGAGCCGTTTGTATTTTCTAACCAAGCAAAACAGGCGTACTATGTGCCCTATCCAAAGAAGACGACATGGCAACCGGGACAGAGAGGATGGTTGGCCATATCCACTATTCCTGCCAGACACATAATCGATATGTCATCAGTTGCGGGATCAAACGATGTCGACGTGGGGATGCCGAACCAACTGCTACAAGAGAATGCATCTGAAGGGTTTAACTTATGCGTGGACCTTTCCTCATTCGATATGAATATCCAATTGGCCAGCGAGGGATTTGATGTGGTTGACTAGGAGGCAGCAACGGAGGGCAACAAGGAAGAGGAGGACTACGAGGACGACTAGGGCATTGAGGAAGAGGAAGAGGAAGAGATAATGAGTGACTCAGATTCTGAGGATAGTATGTATGACTAGCATCGATTATGGTTTAGTGCTCGATTTTTATTTTATAAAAAAATTTGATTCACGTTGTTTAATTTCATATTATAGTTTGTATTCGTCCTTGTAGTAATAACAACATTACATTGAAAGTGCAGGTATTCGGTCGATGTTAGTTTAACATTGAAAGTGCAGGTATTCTGTCAATGTTAGTTTAACATTGAGAAGTCAATGTTAGAATAACATTGCTGGAGCAAAATCCGATTTACAATCTTAATTAATTTCTTCATTATTGTTTTGCCTTACTCACTTAACTAACTGAGTTCCACAGTTGTAATTGTCTTTGATTATTATTCAGGAAACAAACTTGTCATAGGTTGGACGCTCAAGTTTCCAAGAAGGAAAGTTTCCTTAATTACGCAAACCACTTTACAAGGAAAGAAGAGTTCGAGTGGAACTAGGAATGCTTTCCAAGATCAGTCCTGATTTGAAGAAGGAGTCTTTCCCTAGTTAGATCACTAATGAAGGAACTATTATTCAAGAAGGACTGCGAGAACAAAGAAGAAGAGTTTAAGAAGGAAACAAGGAGAATTACCAACCGTGTACAACACACCTTGAAGTCGAAGATCAAGAACCTATATATAGGTGTGAAGTACATCAAGACAAACACGAGACAAGAGCCAATCAATCCGAGAGATTAATTTACAGTTGTTGAGTGTTGTCTTACTTTAGCAAAGTTTGTGAATTGCTATGATAGATCTAAGAGTGAGGAGCTGTTAGAGATATACGAAGCAATTCTTGTGTGCTTTGCTTAGTTCAATCAATTTAAGAGTGAGGAGCTTGAGAATTGAGAGAACGACCTTTGTTAAAACCTTCACGGGTTATTTTGCCTAAGGCTCGGAAGTTAATATAAGTCTATATTCACTTCTTAAACTTGGTGTTTGTTTATTCCGCTGCACTATTCTTCTGGTCTGTTGTTAAAGTAACATCGCTGAGTTAACAAAGTTGCAAATCTGCTGTTAACTCTCCAGTGTTAAGTTAACAACAACAACGTATCAACCCGATCCACAATTTCAATTGGTATCAGAGCCAAGCACCAACTTCACCGATGTTTGGCGTTGATACGACAAGATGGAGAATTCCAACCCCAATACCAGCAGGTTGCCTGTATTGGAGGGTCCCAACAACTATGCCTACTGGAAGACCAGGCTCAGAGTCCACATCAAATCCATCGACCTAAGAGCTTGGGACGCAGTACTAGAAGGCTACACCATCCCCTACTTGCCAAGAGATGGAGATGCTGATCTGGTACCTAAGCCAAGGGGACAATGGACAACCAACAAAATTGCTCTCTACAACTTCAATGAAAAGGCCCTCAATGCTATTTTTAGCTGGGTAGGTAATCATATGTTCAAACTTATTCAAACTTGTTCTACTGCTAAAGCTGCATGGGAAATTCTTGAATTACATTGTGAGGGTGATGTGGCTGTGAGAGACTCTAAATATAGAAAACTTTTGAGGGACTTTGAGAAGATAGAGATGGGTGAGGATGAAAGCATTGATAGTTATTTTGAGAAACTTCTAGATATTGCTAATCAGTGCCAAAACTTAGGTTTTATCATCCCTAATCAAACCATGGTCTATAAAGCCTTTAGAACATTATCTTCTAAGTTTACTGTCAAAAGAATTGCTATGAATGAGTCTAGAGATCTTGCCAACATGGACTTTCAAACATTAATGAACACTCTAAAAGAATTTGAACTAGAATTTCTAGGAAAGTCCAGTAAACAACTTGCTTTAGCCTTACTAGGTACTAGCTTAGATTCTACAGGGAGTGATGAGGATGAATATGAGTTGATCTCTTCTAATTATGGTAACATCACTAGGAAGTTTAGGAAATTGGGTTACAAAGATAAAAGTAAATAAAAACAACCTAGTAATGCCGCTGTTAGTTATAAGAAATTGCCCCCAAAGTTTGTAAAATACATGGCATCTAAGAGCACTCCTCAAGATGCTGAGAAATTGAAAGATGTCCAGTGTTATGAATGTAAGGGGTATGGTCACTTTAAACATGAATGTGCTAACACCCTCAGAACAAGAGGGAATTCTCATTGGGTCTGTGTAGATTACTTTAATGAAGCTGACTTCGAATCTGGAACAAGTGCTGATGAACAATCAAAGGAAATCAACACTGCTGCGCTCTGCACTCGGATCATCTGGTCAGGAGAAGACTCCAGAAACTACCAAGAATCTCAATGTTACTCTAACATTAGAGAACCAACAGCAAAGCAGGAGATCTTCTTTGGAGACTGGAACAACAATGATACACAGGTTAACCATGACACACACTCTGATTGTGATGATACTAACTTTGATTGTTTTCATGGCTCAGTTGATCTAGAAGAGGAGTACTTCAATGAAGATGAGATGTCCCAGGAGGAAATTCTTGATGACCTACATACAACCTTTCTCAGACATGAGAGAGAGAATGTCAGACTCATGAAGAAAAATAAAGCACAGAAGCATGACATTGAATGTTTGAAGAACATGTTGAAACTCTATGAAAGGGATCTTGACAAAGCTGAAGCTGAGCTGAAAGAGGTAAGTGAGAAACTCAAAAAGGATTCACAGATCATAGCCAAATGGAATGGAGGTACTTCTAAACTTGATGAGGTACTGAACATGAGTAACTCAGGTACATGTGGTCTGGGATTTGTTGAGAAACCTTCCTCTTCAAATGTTAATTCTGCCTATCTAACTACAAGCTTTGTTAAAGAATCTGATAATGTGAGTACATGAACCATTAACACTGTAAAAAGTAAACCTACCTTTATCTGCCAGTACTGTTTTCAACCAGGTCACATTAAACCATTCTGTAGGAAATTTATAAAAGAATGTGGTAAGAAAACAACCTCTGCGTCCAATGTTAATTCTACAACAGGTTCTGATGTTAGACTAACATTAGGTGCAGAACAGAAAAGTAGAACTTGGATAGAAAAGGCAAAAACCCCTAAGATTAAAGTTGTGTGCAATGTTGTTTTCTCTGCTGTGTACTCTAACCTTTCAGGTAAATGGTACTTCGATAGTGGATGTTCAAGACACATGACAGGCAGCAAAGAGAATCTTAAGCAAATGGTACCTTTGAGTGCTGGAACAGTGTCATATGGAGGAGGCACCAAAGGAAAAATCATTGCCAATGGGACATTGAATGTTGATGGATTCCCTCCCTTGAAGGATGTGTTGTTGGTAGATGGGTTAAAGGCAAATCTAATCAGTATTAGTCAGCTGTGTGATGATCACTTACTGGTTACATTTGATAAGATATCTTGTGATGTTTATGATAGTGACAATGTTCTTGTGATGACAGGTACTAGATCCAAAGACAACTACTACCTAGCCCAGGAGGAAGCAGAATGTTTCCATGCCAAGATAGATGAGGCTTCTATATGGCATAGGAAACTTGGACATGTTCACTACAGAAACCTTGAGAAATTATAGAAAGTTGATGCTGTAAGAGGCTTACCAAAGCTCTCTTTTCCAGGTAAGCTTGTGTGTGGTGATTGCCTCAAGGGTAAGCAAACCAGAGCAGTTCATACACCCCTACAGGTACAGAATGATAACCCTAGATCTAGTAGGTGTTTTGAATTGCTGCACATGGACTTAATGGGTCCAATTGAGGTAAGTAGTCTCAGTGGGAAGAGATATGCCTTTGTGATTGTAGATGACTTCTCTAGATACACTTGGGTAAAATTTCTTAAAGAAAAGTCAGAAGCTTTTGATCAGTTCAAAATTCTTTGTGCTAGTATTAAAAACTTGTATGGCTCCACTGTGACTAAGATTAGGTCTGATCATGGTAAAGAATTTGAAAATGCTAGTTTTGATAACTACTGCAATACTAAAGGTATTTTCCATGAATTTTCAGCTCCTAAGACTCCTCAGCAGAATGGGATTGCTGAGAGAAAGAACATGACTCTTCAAGAGATGGCCAGAGTTATGCTCAATGCCAAAGACTTATCCAAAAGACTCTGGGCTGAAGCCTTAAATACTGCCTGTCACATTAGTAACATGGTGTATCTTAGACTTGGAACTAACATGACTCCATATGAACTCTTGAAGGGTGTAAAACCAAATGTTGCATATTTCCATGAATTTGGATGTGATTGTTATCTACTAAATGACAGGGATTATCTGAGTAAATTTGATTCTAAAAGTGAAAAATGCATTTTTGTAGGATACTCAGCCAATAGTACTTCCTTTAGAGTCTACAATCTTAGATTGAAGACAATTCAGGAATCAGTGAATGTTGTGTTTGATGATTTCACTCTTGATACAGGTACTGGTGACATCTTAGTTCCCAATGTTGAACCAATAGTGGAAACCGAGAATGTTACTCCTGACAATGTTACACCAACATTGGAACTGGAAGCTGGAAACACTGAACAGGAGTCAGGGAACGATGTTAGACTAACACCAGCAAGATCTGATGTTAGACTAACAACAGAGGATTCTGACTCAGAACATGAAGTTGCCTCTGAACCTAGAAGAGATCCCCCAACTAGGATTCAGAAAGACCATCCAGCATCCCAGGTAATAGGTGAACTCACTGAACGGGTAAGGACACGCAACAGAGAAAGACTTGACTATAGAGATATGGTAAAACTGTGTGTCTGTATGAACTTCACTTGTACTGTTGATAATGCCTCTTGTTTTGTCTCCACCATAGAACCTAAAAATTTGAATGAAGCCCTTCTTGATAACTTTTGGATTAATGCCATGCAGGATGAACTATTACAGTTTACTAAGAACAATGTGTGGATACTTGTACCTAGACCACCTAATGTTAATGTAATAGGGACAAAGTGGATATTTAAGAACAAGAGTAATGGGGAAGGGGTTATAGTTAGAAACAAAGCTAGACTAGTTGCTCAAGGGTACACACAGGTTGAAGGTGTAGATTTTGATGAGACATTTGCTCCAGTTGCTAGGATTGAATCTATTAGGTTCCTTCTAGCCATCGCATGTTGCCTTAAGATAAAACTATACCAAATGGGTGTAAAGGGTGCGTTTCTGAATGGGCTGATTGATAAGGAAGTATATGTTGAACAGCCAAAGGGGTTCACAGATCCTAAGTATCCAAACTATGTGTACAAGCTTGAAAAGGCATTGTATGGTCTTAAACAAGCACCTAGAGCATGGTATGAAAGGCTTACAAAATTCCTTTTAAGTCTTGGTTTTGTTAGAGGTGATGGAGATAGAACACTGTTTGTCTTGAAGAAAGATTCTCATGTCTGTGTTGCTCAAATATATGTAGATGATATTGTTTTTGGCTCAACTAACAATTCTATTCTAGACAAATTTTTTGAATCAATGACATGGCAGTTTGAGATGAGTATGATGGGAGAATTAACTTTCTTTCTTGGTCTTCAAGTGAAACAAACAGGTAATGGGATTTTCCTAAGTCAGGAAAAGTATGCAAGGAATTTGGTGAAAAGGTTTGAATTGGCAGATTCAAAGCCTTGCAAGACTCCCATTTCTTCATCTGTGAAGATATCCAGGGATGTTAATGGTGCCAATGTTGATCCAACATTGTACCGTTCAATGATAGGAAGCTTACTCTACTTGTCTGCTTCAAGGCCTGATATAATGTTCTCTGTCTGTGTTTGTGCTAGGTACCAGGCATGTCCAAAGCAGTCTCATTTGATTGCTGTGAAGAGAATTCTTAGATACATTTCTGGCACCTTGGCCCTTGGTATATGGTATTCCTATGACACTAACACCAATCTTGTAGGGTTCAGTGACTCAGACTGGGCAGGTGACACTGATGACATGAAGTCTACAAGTGGAGGATGTTTTTATCTGGGGAACAACTTGGTCTCATGGTACAGTAGAAAGCAAAACTGTGTGTCACTCTCCACTGCTGAATCTGAATACATAGCAGCAGGCAGTTGTGTCACTCAGTTAGTATGGCTTAAACACATGCTACTGGATTATGGGTTAGACAGTGATACCTTACTTATGTTTTGTGATAATCTTAGTGCTATAAGCATCTCTAAGAATCCTGTGCAACACTCCAGAACTAAACATATTGACATAAGACATCACTTTCTAAGAAACATGGTAGAAGATAAGCTCATTGATATTGAACACATTGAAACCAACAATCAACTTGCTGATATGTTCACTAAACCCTTAGATTCTGAGAGGTTCTTTCAGTTTGAGGAATTCTCGTGGCATGTGCATCGTCTAGGGATGTTAGTACACCAGTGTTGACATAACACCACTGTCTAGCACTGGTTATTGGTTGTGGTGTATCTGTAATTCTTTTCGTTTCTTTCTGCATTCTTTCTTCTTGCATATTACATCCTTGTTAGAGATTCTGTTGGGTTGTGTGGTTAAACTGTATGGATAGCTGAGTTGACTGGTGGACAGGTACATATCAAGAGGTTTGTTAAGTAAAACTCTGTTGTTAGTCTGTGAATGTTAACCTAACATCTGGGAGAAGCTGGGGTACACAGAGCTCACTACTCTGATGTTATTCAGTTGTGACTTATCCATGTTAGGTTAGACAAAGCATGAAGCTGGGGTACATGATGTTGAAAGCTTCATTGTCATTCAGTTGTGCTTATTTTTGTGTTTTGTCTATGGCCAAGGTTATGCATGATAGTGATCTTTACTACTGGGGTGTTTTGAAGTTTTCGACTGCTTGCATTCAGTAGCATTGTTCATTTGGTATTTCGCTTGTATACAGGTTGGAAAACAAGTATGCATGAGGGACTGGGGTGGAGAAGTATATGATAAATGTATTGTCTTCATTCAGTTCCTTTGTACTTGCCTAATCTGTTGCTGATGGTTAAGTTGCTGGGGTGTGTGGGGTCTTGTGCTGCCCACATTCAGTGATGAATCTATCCTTTTACATTCACTAGTTTTTTTGTTCAAAAGAGTTCATAAAGATAAATTGATGTGTCCTGATCCCAGTCAGCAAAGCTGTTTGTACTTAGTTACCATCTCCCAATGTTAATCTAACATTGTTGCATTCTTTCTAGTTCTGTATTCTTTTTTCCTTGTGTCGGTTTGGGCTTAGGGGGAGTAGTAATCCTAGGAAATCATGTGTTGAGGCATACTTTGTGGGTGACTCAGTGCAGGTAAAACACTTTGTTTTGTGATCTTCTTTGCTATGGGAACATCTTTTCCCTGGATATGTATATCCACTATGTGTTTTTCTGTTTGATGTGTTACTTACTCATACTGATGATCTTAACCTATGTCTTTGTACCTATGTACTTGGGTGAGGGTTCAGATTAGTTGACAGGAATATCTCACGCGCTCACATGATGCTGCCTTGGATGAAGCCCTACACCTACAACTTTCCTGCCTGATGTTAACTTACCAATGTTAGTCCAACATTGAAACATTGTAACTTATAAGTTTTCAGGTTTGAAGACCGCTCTGGTTACATGTTAATCCAACACTGACACGTGGTAAGGTGAACATGGGTATGATCGTGTGACAGTGGTCCGATTATGTTGGTAACATGTTACAACACCACTATCTTTACTCTTCAGCTGATTATTGTATAATTTGCCCTAATCTTCCTCTACTGTGTACGCGCTCAAAATTTTTTGCAAAAACAACTCTCTCTGTAAAATCAAGTTTCAATTTTTCTTCTCTAAATTACTAACAATGGCACGCAAGTCTTCCATTGACACTCTTGCAGCAGCTGCCGAATAGATGGAGCAACCTAGACGCCGCAGGACCAGAAGTGCAACTGCTGAAGCGATTACCACTGCACCAAAGAGGAAATCCACTTATCAACGGCGCAAGGGCAAGAAAGCTGCTAAGGGTGATGTTGATTCAACACTAAAAACTTCTGAGCAAACCTCCACTCCCACCAACCCTGAAAACGAGGTAATGATGGCTAACCCTACTTTGGATATACCTGATACTACTGTTGTTGGTATTGAGGGGGAGAAAGAGGCCCCGGGTGTTGTTGTGGGTGAGTCTGAGGTGGTGCATGAGGTCCCTGAGGGTAATGCTGGGGATGAATCTGTGGTTGCTGAGGAAGTGGTTGAGCCTACTAAGGCTGATGAGGCTGAGCAAGATACTGCTGATGAGATGAAGACTCTTCCTGAGGAGTATGATCAGGTTGAGGAGACTGTGGCTGATGAGGTTACTACTGAAGGTAACCAAGATGCTGGTGAAGAGGATGACAGTCAACCTGAAGAGGTTGAGAGAGAAGAAGAAGAGAGCCTGACTCTCACTGACTTAGCTACTGCTGCTAAGAAAAGAAATGGAAAGCAAGTGGTGGTTGAAGCTTCTGAGTCTGAGTCAGAAGAAGAAAAAGAGGAGGAAGAGGATGAAGAAGAGGAGGAAGTTGAGGATGAAGACCTACAGGTAGGTGATGACCCTGCTGATGTTACTCCAACATCAGATGAATACTTTGATCTGCTTGAGGAGGAGTATCCCAAGAAGCCTTATTCTGGCTTCTATGTGTCTGCTGAGGCAGAAGAGCTGTGGGAGGCGTATCAAGCCAGGGTGATTTATACTGAGAGGAACATTGATGAGGAAATGTTCAAAGAAAATAGGTTGTTTGAGCTGCTGGAAGCTAGAGGGGTATTGGGCTCTGTGATGAACCAGTCATCATATGTCCCTGATGTGATCAGAGAGTTCTACATGAACCTCTCTCAATGGGTGTCCCACCAGGACTCTCCCAAGTTTGGCAAAGCTTGGGTCAGGATGAATGTCTATGACATTAGCCCCTCTCTGATCAATGAGGCTTGGGGACTCCCTGACCCTGAGGAGACTGAGGATCCTAGCATGGATGAGGTGATCACTGACCTCACTGGTGGACTGACAAGGAAATGGAATGACAGTTTTCCAACTACAAAGCTGACCTCCTTAAGTGCTGTACTTCACAAACTCTCCACCTACAACTGGCTGCCCTCTTCCAACACCACTGTGATGACAAAAGAATCTGCAAGGCTGGTGTACAAACTGAAGAACAGGCTGAGTGTGAATATAGGGGAGAAGGTTTTGAGGCACATGAGGGAAGTCACAACCAAGGCAAAGGGAATCATTCCATATCCCTCTCTGATATCCAGCATTCTGGTGAAGCAAGGCTTCAAGACAAAGAAGACAGAAGGCTGGATCAAGAACAAGGCCAAGATGATCATCACCAGGAGCTATTTCACTCAGACCAGGATTCAGGATTTGCCATGGAATCCCAAGGATGGAGCTGGTCCAAGCAGGAAGAAGAAGAAGAAGAAGACTCACAAGTTTGCTGCTTCTTCAGTTCTTGTGGCTAGTGGGGACAGCTGTTCTGTCATTACTGATGCCTTTGTGGAGAAGACCTTGGTGTGGCTGGACAGAGAGTTCAAGGATACCCAGAGAGAGATAGCAGACAAGCAAGTAAGGCTGCAAGAGATAGACAACCTCAGAAAGCATTTGAGGGATCTGCCTTCCTCACAAAAAGGGGGAGAATGATCAAATTTCAAAATTTCCGAGTTCTGTTATGTTTCTGTCAGCATGAACAATTATTTTTCTTTGTTTATTTTTCGCTTTCATCAAGGAGTGTGTTCCTTGCTACTTAGTATGGTCTGTAATTAAGTACATTTCTATCTTGTTGCTTACTGCTTCTGCTTATGATCATTGAACTTTGGATACAAAGTACTAACTCTGTTTTGCAGGTGTTAACTGTTCTGTGATGTTAAAATAACATTGAGATGTTCAATGTTAGAACATTTGTCTGGGTTCGATGTTAAGCTAACATTGACAAAGACAGACAAATGTTATGACAACATTGAAAGTATCAATGTTAGAATAACATTGAAATGGTCCCTTCTGAGGTTCATGGGGAGCGTACTTATTTTTCCATTGTGATCTGATAGTTAAGTTTGTTTGAATAATTTGATCTGGTTAGAACATGTTCTTAGGTTTTGTGATTAAGGCAAAAAGGGGGAGATTGAAAGTGCAGGTATTCGGTCGATGTTAGTTTAACATTGAAAGTGCAGGTATTCTGTCAATGTTAGTTTAACATTGAGAAGTCAATGTTAGAATAACATTGCTGGAGCAAAATCCGATTTACAATCTTAATTAATTTCTTCATTATTGTTTTGCCTTACTCACTTAACTAACTGAGTTCCACAGTTGTAATTGTCTTTGATTATTATTCAGGAAACAAACTTGTCATAGGTTGGACGCTCAAGTTTCCAAGAAGGAAAGTTTCCTTAATTACGCAAACCACTCTACAAGGAAAGAAGAGTTCGAGTGGAACTAGGAATGCTTTCCAAGATCAGTCCTGATTTGAAGAAGGAGTCTTTCCCTAGTTAGATCACTAACGAAGGAACTATTATTCAAGAAGGACTGCGAGAACAAAGAAGAAGAGTTCAAGAAGGAAACAAGGAGAATTATTAACCGTGTACAACACACCTTGAAGTCGAAGATCAAGAACCTATATATAGGTGTGAAGTACATCAAGACAAACACGAGACAAGAGCCAATCAATCCGAGAGATTAATTTACAGTTGTTGAGTGTTGTCTTGCTTTAGCAAAGTTTGTGAATTGTTAGGATAGATCTAAGAGTGAGGAGCTGTTAGAGATATACGAAGCAATTCTTGTGTGCTTTGCTTAGTTCAATCAATTTAAGAGTGAGGAGCTTGAGAATTGAGAGAACGACCTTTGTTAAAACCTTCACGGGTTATTTTGCCTAAGGCTCGGAAGTTAATATAAGTCTATATTCACTTCTTAAACTTGGTGTTTGTTTATTCCGCTGCACTATTCTTCTGGTCTGTTGTTAAAGTAACATCGCTAAGTTAACAACGTTGCAAATCTGCTGTTAACTCTCCAGTGTTAAGTTAACAATAGCAACGTATCAACCCAATCCACAATTTCATACATAATTACCAATAAACAAACAACTAACACAGTTTTCAATACTTAGATAAAACGAACAAATAATACTACTACTTCGCATCAAACGAACAAATAATACACAACTACTCCGCATAATTACAGAATAAATACGAAACTAGTTTAACATAACATAATTGGTCCAAGCATCAAACGAATTACATAAATACAAACAACTAACACAGTTTTCAATACTAAAATAACCCTAAAACAAATAAAACTACTACTACTCATAGTCCTCGTCATGAAATCCAAATGTATCAGGAGCTGTGGAGGGTCCAGCACCATCATCACCATCACCGGCAAGATCGGCTGCATCACCACCGAGAGTGTCATCCTCGGGGTCATCCTCAGGGGCATCCTCGTACTCATCATCATACATCGTGCAATCTGGAGCACCATGCGCAAAAGGATCACGAGGCGGGGGTGAGGAACGCTGGCCGGCTCGACGAGCATCACGCATGAATCCACCTGTTGGCATGGGTCGAGAAGGAGGAGTACATGTAGTCTGGGTGATGTGCTGGGTCAAGTACTCTACGTGAGTAATAAGCTCGTCAAACCTCTCATCAGTAACAGTCCTAAGACGACGGTTCTCCCTCTCCAACGCCCGCGTCATGTGTCGTGTCTGGCTTCTTCTTCATCGAGAAACTAAACCGATCGTGAGATGCATCCGTAGGGAGACCCGCAACCTTCCCCTTCTTCAATCCTCCTATCACCAGACTCCACAGCTCCTGATCTAGTGGTGGCCACGTAGAACGATCCGCCTCGTACCTCTCGGTCATACGGCCTATGTAGTCCTCCTGTTCATTTTGTCAGAATTGTTAGTACATAATTAAGGAAGACATATGTTAATATAGTAATCAAAGAATGCTTTACAAGTTAAATACTTACGTAGATAGCCATATACGTGGGGTAAACCCAAATGCGGCGACGTGGAGCTCCCTCTGGCAGACCACTGGGCACATGTGTGTGCTGATAACGATATGCCTCATCGTGCCGAGGCTCAGGGCCCCCTGGAGGTCTCGAAGCAGCCTGCATATGGATATACATTTGTTTTTTTAGCTATTTAAATTTAAAACAATAGTTATTCGTATAGAAACTCAATTTAATAAGACATACCATCCTACGTCGAATCTCCGTGTAGCTCTGGGACCCACTAGCATGAGTAGCTCGTGCAGGACGATCAAGGTCTGGTGCCTCTCCTCCCCCTCCACGCCTGTTCTTCTATCCTGACACTGATTTCTTCGCATGGTCAGCCGACTCCCAATGCGTCACGAACATCCTCTCTAACTTGTCGCTCATCCAACTGTTCTTCGGACGCGTCGCCCACCTCGGATCATCGAGCCTGTAGTAATAGTTCTTCTTCGCATTGTACATGATTTCCTTGTAACACTTCTTAGCCTTCACCTCGTATGCAGAATGTGCCCGAACCCTGTCAGCCGGATCAATGTAGTATATGCTCTGCAATTAAATAAGCTTTTTAATTAAGATTTCGTTAAATAAAAATCTTACTATGTATATATATTTAGTAAACTTTCAAAATCTCACCTTAAACTTAGCCCACACCTGTCCCTGGACTACTGGGTCGACTTCGGTGTATGAAGGAATACACGTCTTCATAAACCCCCTAATGATCGAGGTAATCGTCGCCGCTATCTTGCTCCCATCAAGAAATAAACCGTGCTCATCCAGCTGTACCCTACGACGGGCTCTACGGTCAGCCGGAATCTGCGGCCCTCTCGATATGCCTCGGCCCGGTCTCTACTGTGTCGCTGAAGATGGTCCTGCACCGGCATCGTCTGCAGGGGAAGAAGTACTAGGACCCGCCGGTGTAGACTCTGTAGAGCGTGGCCTAGGTGCCGTATGCCTCGATGATGACGATGGCCTAGATGATGACGATGACGTCGATGCTACGTGATCATCATCTAATAAAAATGGTACTACTAGATCTGGTGGAGTACCGCCGCTCGGTCCGATACGCCTATGTGGATGTGAAGAAGTAGGGGACTTACCAAGATCGCTATCAGGTGCATCGACAGGAACGGGTGGTGCACCGCCAGAATGAATGATCCGTAGACGATGACCTATCCTCGGTGGACCAGTAGGTGGAGTACTCGATGGAGTGCTCGATGGACCACTACGCCCTCTCTTCGAGGGCTGGCCACGATCGCTATCACGGGACGACATGTCGTCAAAGAGGAGTGCTACGAACTAAGTAAAAGCATCTAAGTTAGAATTTTGCTAATTGTAGAGATGACCTAAATTTAATCAATACTAAGTTATATAGTCTTTTCCTAAAGTCATAAATATTTCCCAAAGCCTAACAATTCCTAAAGGAATTTACAAATTAAATCCTAATAATTTCTACAATATCTAACAATTAATATTAAAACATTAAATATAACATAAATAATTAATATTAAAACATTAAATATAACATAAATAACTCCATAATTAACGTCCTAATAAATAAATTAACTCATATAAAGATCATATATAGTTTTCCTAAAGTCATAAATAATTACTAAACTATAACATTTCCTAAAGCCTAACAATTCCTAAATGTATAAATAATAACTAAAATTATAAAACTATAACATTCCCTAAAGGCATAAATAATTACTAAAATCATAAAACTATAACATTCTCTAAATGCATAAATAATTACTAAAATCATAAAACTATAACATTTCCTAAAGCCTAACAATTCCTAAAGGCATAAATAATTACTAAAATCATAAAACTATATCATTTCCTAAAGGCATAAAAATCTAACATTTTCCCAAAGCCTAACAATTTCTAAAGGCATAAATAATTAAATCCTAACAATTTCTACAATATCTAACAATTAATATTAAAACATTAAATATAACATAAATAATTAATATTAAAACATTAAATAAAATATAAAAAACAAGAAAAAGCGAAAAAATTTACCGAATCGAAAGCCGCGACGGAAATTCGGTCGCGAATAAGGGGCGGCGGTCGGGAATAGTCGGGAGAGAGAGAGAGAGCTGTATGTGTGAAATGAAGAGGAGGAGGGAGGTATTTATAGAAATATCTCCCTCATTCCCGACCAGATTTCGGTCGGGAATGCCACTAATCCCGACCAAATTTCGGTCGGGAAGTCTCGGCCCAGCTGGGCTGAGATTAGGGCTACACACTGGGCGGAAAATTTTCTGCTCAGAGTTTTCCGACTGCAATTCGGTCGGGAATAATATTCCGACCGAATTAGAGTCGGGAATACCCTTTCCCGACCAATTTGCGGTCGGGAATTGTTTTTTAAAAATGCCCGACCGAATATCGGTCGGGAAAAGGGAAAAGTCGTCCGGACCGAATATCGGTCGGGAATGCTCCCGACCGAAATCTGGTCGGAATTTTCCGGTTGGGAATGGGCCCGAAATCTTGTAGTGTAAATCTTAGGATAATGAGTCCAATCAAAATATGATTTATGTAAAACAGCGTTACTTTAGAAATAAATTTGGACTAGCCCCAAGATTATTTTGAAAAAAAAAATGCAAATTTTGGGTCAAAATGAATTTCAAAGTATAAATTGAAGTACTATTCTAAAAATTATAAAATTGGTGTGTGTGTGTGTGTATATATATATATATATATATATATATATACTATCAGAGGCTTTAAATTTAGAAGTTAAATCGAAAATGAACGTTTTAGAAAGGTTTAGAGAAATAAGAAAAAAGGAATGTCCATTGTTTTCCCTCAACCCGGATCGATCGAAGACCAAAAATAAGGAAAACTTTAATTCATGACTTAATACAAAATGCTAATTCATGAGTCAAGACTCGCTCGCCTCTTCTAAAGTTCAAATAATTGTAACACGATATGTTCATGAGTCAATACTGTTAGCATATTAACATATTATGTATATTAATTGTGTTAAGGGTACTTTAGTTTTTTAGTTGTCTTGTATATATATATATATATATGCTTTATTGTAAACCCTAGTTATTATTACATTCATCTATTGTTTTGTAAGATCTTCATGAATGTTATCATGGCATCAGAGCCAATTCTCTGACCCAACCGGTAGGCAAACACGACACCACGCCGATCGAACTCACTGAACTTGTATTGCTACTGTTTTCTGGTAATTCGCTGCACTCTCTGAACTTGTTGGTGTGTTAATTTCAATTTTGATTTGGTGAAATTTTTATTCGATTTGTTGCCCCAATTCTGTTTCTGGGTTAGTCTTGCTTTGTGTATTGCAGCAATTCTCGATTTCTATTATCATGACGGGAGGAGATGATTTGTTGCAGTCGATTAGTGTTCGTTTTGATGGGAAAAACTATGGGTATTGGAGTTATGTTATGAAAAACTTTCTAAAAGGGAAGAAGATGTGGAATTATATTTCTGGCGTTTTGGTTGCTTTTAAGTCATATGATGCTAATTTTGTTGAGTTATTGGATGTGTGGGATGCCAATAATTCCAAAATTATTACTTGGATTAACAATTCTGTTGAGCATAAGATTGGTGTTCAGTTAGCTAAGTTTGATACTGCGAAAGAAGTTTGGGACCATTTGGAGAGGTTGTATGTGAGGTCCAACTTTGCTGTTCAATATCAACTTGAAGGAGAAATTCTTGCTCTTACACAGGGCGATCGAAGTGTTCAAGAGTTTTATTCTGAGATGACAAACTTTTGGGATCAGTTGGCTATGACAGAATGCGCTGAACTGAAAGCAGTCGGTCCGTATATTGAAAGGCGAGAACAACAACGTTTGGTTCAATTGTTGTACAATCTCTGCTCTGAGTATGAAGGCATCCATGGATCAATTCTGCACCGTACTCCTTTGCCTTCAGTTGATTCAGTTGTGCATGAATTGTTAGCTGAAGAAACCCGCCTTAAGACTCAAATTGAGAAGTCCACTCCTGTTGGTTCTGTTTTGGTTACTCAACGTAGTTATATCAGATCTAAACAAAATAGTTATGATAAGGATGAGTGTCGCTGTTGTCATGAAAAAGGCCATTGGAAGAATCAGTGTCCTTTATTGAACAAGAAAGGCAAACCACAACTGGAATATGGAAAGAGGCCAAGTGACAAACCTTCATATTCATAGAATCTTCGTTTTGGAGGACAGCCTAATACAGCTGCTGTCATGCCTACATTGGATCCAGCTTCTACCGATTCATCTTTGTCAGACAACGCATCTTTGGTTAATCTATTGCAGAGCCTTCTTCAGGCAAACAAAAACCAGTCTCCACCATATGCTATGTCTGCCCCATCCACATCAGGTAGAAACTCGTCCTTATGGGTGTTGGATTCTGGAGCATCTCATCACATGTCTCCTGATCGCAACTCATTTGTATCTATGTCTCATGTGTAACCACCTACATCTGTTATGACTGCTGATAGCACTCCTATGCCAGTAGTAGGTGTTGGTATAATTCAAACAGAAAATCTCTCACTACCTGATGTTTATTGTATTCCTAAATTGGCTATAAATCTTATTTCTGTTGGTCAATTGTGTGATCTTGGTCTTGGTGTTCACTTTTCCTCTGCTTCTTGTCATGTGCAGGATCCGAAATCAAAGAGAATACTTGGGACTGGAAGTAGAGAGGGGGAAACTTTATGTTTTGGATAACATGAAGGTTGATGGTCAGTTTGCAGCTACGAGTATTGATCTATCAACATTTCATTTGAGTTCTTCTTCTTCGAAGTTTTACGTGTGGAACTCTAGACTAGGCCATGTATCTGGATCTTGTCTGAGGTTTTTATGTAATAGTGGTGTTTTGGGAGACTTGCAGTCTCAGGATATTTCTGATTGTAGTGGATATAAACCTGGGAAGTTTTATGCAAAACTTTTAATAACAGTACATCAACTTCTTTTGGACCATTTAATTTGATTCATTATGATGTTTGGGGACCTGCCCCTATTCCTACAAGGGGGGGGGGGGGTCACGATATTATGTTTCTTTCATTGATGACTATACTTGTTATTGTTGGGTTTACTTGATGAAAAATCATTCTGAATTCATTGACATTTATGCTCACTTTGCTGCATATGTGAAAACTCAACACTCTAAAGTCATAAATTGTTTAGATCTGATTTGGGTGGGGAATATACAAGTAATGCACTCTCTGACACTCTTCTTAGTGATGGTACTATGCACCAATCCTCTTGTACAGACACACCTCAGCAAAATGGTGTAGCTGAAAGAAAACATAGGAATATTGTTGAAACGACACGTTCTATGATTTTGTCTGCTAGTGTACCTAGTGAGTATTGGGGAGAAGCACTTCTCACTGCTGTTTATATCATAAATAGAGTTCCAACTCCCAAGAACGCAGGTATCTCTCCATATGCTAAGTTATTTGGTCAAACTCCTGATTATTCTCATTTGCGGGTTTTTGGGTCCACATGTTTTGTTCTTCGTCCACATGTTGAGCGAACTAAGTTGTCTTCACGTGTTGCAATATGTGTCTTTTTGGGATATGAAAATGGTCAGAAGGGTTATCGGTGTTATGATCCAGTTGCTAGAAAATGTTATGTTTCTCCTCATGTTTACTTTATTGAGCATATTCCATATTTTTCCATTCCGAAAAGCTCACATAATGTGACACGGTCTGATATTATTCACATTGACCCATTTACTCTTGATGTTTCTGATATTGGAACTAATGATCCAACTGGTGAGAATATTGGTATTGGTGATGTTGTTGGGGATGACAATATTGGTGTTGGTGATGGAGGTGACTTGGGTGCTGCTGAAGAGTTACCCCCTCATGTCCCTTCTCTTACGATTTCAGATCCAGCTTAGGAGCGGTATCCCAGGCGTACTCGTAAGTCAACTCAACTACCTGATTTCACTTACTCTTGTTATTCTCAGCCTTTTGTTTCCTTTTTGGCATCTGTTTGGCCACTTTGTGAGCCTGTCTCTTATTCTGAGGCGGCACAAGATATTATTTGGCAAAAGGCTATGGCTGAGGAACTATCAACTTTGAACAAAAATCACACTTGGGACTTGGTTCCTCTTCCATTAGGGAAAAAGTCAATTGGTTCTCGATGGGTCTATAAAATTAAAACCAAAGCTGATGGTTCAGTTGAGTGATATAAGGCTCATCTGGTGGAAAAAGGATTTGCTCAACAATATGGCATAGATTATGAGGAGACCTTTGCTCCTGTTGCTAAGATGACATCTGTCAGAGTTCTTATTGCAGTTGCATCAGTACGACAATTGTATATTTCACAGATGGATGTGAAAAATGCATTCTTGAATGGTGATTTACATGAGGAAGTGTGCATGACACCTCCTCCGGGTGTTCCTTATGACAAATGGCAGGTGTGTAGACTTAAGAAAGCATTATATGGGATTAAGAAAGCTCCAAGAGCTTGGTTTGAAAAGTTTTCTACAGTTGTTTGTTCTCTTGGCTTCTCCTCTAGTCCTAATGATTCAGCCTTATTTGTTAAATGCAGTTCTGCTGGTCGCTTAATGCTTTTACTGTATGTTGATGATATGATTATTACAGGTGACAATGTTGAGGGTATTAAGGTGTTGAAACACACCTTATCTTGTCTGTTTGATATGAAGGATTTGGTTCCTCTTCGTTACTTTTTAGGTATTGAAGCCGCCTCATCTCCAAAGGGCTATCTTTTGTCTCAGTCGAAGTATACTTCAGATATTTTAGAACGAGCTCATCTTACAGACACTCGTGTTGCTGCTACTCCTTTAGAGGTAAATGTTCGTTATACTTCTACTAGCGGTACACTTCTTCCGAATCCCACTTTGTACAGGTCTATTGTTGGTAGTTTGGTATACTTGACTATTACCCGATCGGATATTGCTTATGCGGTCCATGCTGTTAGCCAGTTTGTTGCTGCACCTACCTCTGATCATTGGGCTGCTGTTACTCGCATTCTTCGTTATCTTCGTGGTACTATTTATCAGAGTCTATTGTTTCCTTCGAGTTCTTCATTAGAACTTCGAGCATATACAGATGCAGACTGGGCTAGTGATCCATCCGATCGAAAATCTACCAATATATACTGTATTTTTCTAGGTGATTCTCTCATCTCTTGGAAAAGCAAGAAACAAGATGTTGTTTCTCGTTCTTCTACCGAGGCATAGTATCGTGCTGTGGTTTCCACCACAACTAAACTTGTTTGGTTACGACGGTTGTTAGGTGATATGAGGGTGTTGTTGTCATCCCCCACACCCATGTATTGTGATAACAAAAGTGGTGTTCAGATTGCTCGTAACTCTGTTTTTCATGAGCGTACCAAACATATTAAGATCGATTGTCATGTGACTCGACATCATTTTCAGCATGGTGTTATCTCTCTACCGTTCCTCTCGTCTTCGATGCAGTTGACTGGCTTCTTTACGAAGGCACATACGAGGTAGCGACACAACTTATTTGTTGGCAAACTCTCGTTACTTATTGCAGTACCTTCTCGAGTTTGAGGGGGGGGGGGTGTTAGCATATTAACATATTATTATTTGTATATTAATTGTGTTAAGGGTAGTTTAGTCTTTTAGTTGTCTTGTATATATATGCTTTATTGTAAACCCTAGTTATTATTACATTCATCCATTGTTTTGTAAGATCTCATCTTGTTGACTATCTTCCTAAATGTTATCAAATACATATCTAATTATTAATCACATCCAGTGGTCCAAAACAAACACGATTATCATTATTAATTATTTTTAGAAATTAAGAGCACAAAATCACATTACCCTTGTCAATTCTCCACCATACTCAATTCTTTGAAGAAAAAACACCACATATATATTTCTTCAACAACGATGAAGGAACATAATAACCTATGACGATGTCACATTAATTTGACAATGGCCACCAGCTTTGAGGTGATTGTTCTTGCATCCATTTTGTTTCTATTATTTTCATGCAATGCAACAAACGCGACAATAGGGATAAACTGGGGCAGACAATCTCCTACAAGGTTGCTTCCGTCGATGGTGGTCGATCTTTTGTTGCAAAACAACGTTAAAGAGGCCAAGATTATGAACGCCGATGAGAATATCATTAAAGCGTTTAGTGGAACCGATATTGGATTAACTATTCAAGCCTATGCGATCGATTATGTGTCGACGCCTGAACGTGCCAAAGATTGGGTTGAAAATAATGTCGTGAAATATGAAAAGGTTTATATAAAGTAAGTTCTCCATGTTCCGATACTATCTACTTTAATTTAATGAGCTATTAGTAAAAACAAACACCTCTATATTATCATCCTACTAATTTCTCCATGTTCACATCCTATATATGGCAAAACCTTTTATTTGTTATTCGATAATTAGCAGAGAATACCTTTTGGTTTGGATGTTGATTGCAGATTCGTAGCCATTATGTCATTTAAGCTAATTTTACCCAAGCCTGCCGAATCGATACATCGATTGAAGGAAATGCAAACAAAACGTAAAGGAACCATTGTTGATTTTATAAAAGTAGAGCGGGTTATTCACAATCTTATAAGAGAACGAAGGGGGGTTTTCTACTAATTTTATTCGAACACATGGGAATTTTGATAATCTTAGATTGTATATGAAGGATAATCAATGCAACTCGTCCAAAATGCCCGCTAATACAAAGCAAAGTTGCACATTAAGCACACGTAGTTCAGAACTAGAAGCAAGGGATTTTTGCGTCAAATTAAAGACACTTTCAATAGTAATTTGAGCAAACAAAAGGTCATAAATTTAGCGCCTTGTTTAATTTCACTAATTATTTATGACATTTCTTCTATATATAGGTACGTTCTCATAGGAGGCTATGTATTTGCAAACGCAAGGGCAGCAAACCAAAGCTTCTTCGACATTGTGAATGCTGTACGGTATGTGCAAGAAGCACTAGATGATGTTGGCAGGAAAACAAAAGCCATCATTGCAAATTCTTACGGTGGAGTACTTAAGGATGTATCAGTAGTTAAATCAAACAAAACATGCTTACAAAATCCTTCAGAGACAGAATTTCAAGATGATGTTAAGGAAGCAATGGCGGCCTACGTAAAGTTTGCCGCGAATAACGATTGCCCCTTTGTGTTCGACACTTTCCCTCTATCCTGGGTTTACAATTTCGACCTTGACCTCAATTTTGCGCTCTTTGATAACAAATCGACCTACGTTATGAAAGATGGCAACTTGGTCTACAGAAACCTGTTCGAGTATTGGTACGATTCATTCGCTTGGGCGCTTAAAAAGATTGGTGCACCGGACAATTTAAAGATTATGGTGGGGGCAATCGGGTGGCCAACTGATGGTTATCCCATGGCCAACTACTCCACCGCGGAACGTTATTTCAAGGGACTGTTACCTTTTGTAACAAGTAATAAAGGGACGCCGATGCGGCCAGGGGCTCCAATCGACGTTTATATTCATAGCTTAGCGGACGAAAAATTGAATCCAGCTCGCCTTCCTTTCACTAGACACCAAGGAATTTATCGATCCAACGGGGAACCTAAGTACAAGATTGATCTTAGCGGACAAGGACGCGACATATTTCCAGTCCCGGCTAAAGGTATGCAGCTCATGCCAGAGAGGTGGTGCGTGTTGGACGAGAAGTTCTTTAACTCAACAAAATTGAGTAGAGTATATAACGAGACGTGTCAGAAGGGAGATTGCACTAGTTTGTCGCCCGGTGGTTCGTGTAGCATTCTAACGTACCTCGAGAGCGTATCGTACGCATTCAATTCCTTCTTTCAGTTCAGCTTTCAGGCGGAGAGTGCTTGTGATTTTGAGGGATTGGGGAAAATAACGGTAGAAAATCCATCAAGGGATGGATGTGTTTTTTCTGTGGAAGTGGTAAGAGGCAACTCAAAAGTTAATGGAGGAAATTAACGATACTTGTGTTTGCTGTTGTAAGTATATATATATATATATATATATATATATATTAAACCATACAAAAAATGAAAACTTTTCTAATTAAATGTCAGTTTTAGGCGTTGCCTAACTGCTTTCCCGAAATAAAAGGTTTGGTTGTTAAGTTAAATCACATGCAAATTGTAAAGCTCATCGCCAATCATTCGGTCCTCAATCACTCGATGGAATATTTTGCTCCACAATTCCGCTGATATATCCTTTGTTTTATGCGTTCTTTTGATTAGGATTCTTCGATTCATGTATCGATTCTTCTCTACGAAAGTTTCTCTTTGATTTGCGAGTACTTTGAACTCTGTTGTGTACCTAACGTTGTACTCGAATTCTCTGTCTTTTCCCAAATTCTCATCTCAATTCTACTTCGATTACGAAAAAATGTTGAATGTGAATGATGATCCTGCTCCTCTTACTAAGAATCCAAGTGAGGATTCAAGTTCGGTCTATTTTCTTGGATCACATGATCTCACTAAATCATCTATTGTTGGTGACCATGGTTCAATCGAACAAACTATGTATCTTGGCGTACAGGAATCCAAATGGCTCTCAATGCTAAAAACAAAATTCGGTTTATTATATTGATGAATCATTTACTATAATTGTATCTTCAAACTTTTTGTATGCTGCCGCGAGTATATAATCAGGTGGCCGATATATTTTAGATTTTATATAGTGCAGTATTATGTATATGTATATATACAATAGTTTATAGTAAATTTAAGGACGAATTATCAAAAATGCCCGCTAACTTTTGGTTTTAATCCTAAATGCCCGGTTTTTCCAAACCCGCTGAAAATGCCCGTTAAGTTTTAAATTTTCTAACAAAAATGCCCGATTTTAAAAATTCAGACATTTTATCCGACGTGGCATCCGAGTCAAAGAGACGCATTGTTGAATCAAAAAGTCGCGTTTTAAAATTCGGGCATTTTTGGTAGAATTTTAAAAAATACAGGACATTTTTAGCATTATTTTTCAGACAAAATAGGTTTTTTGTGCTTATTTTTTATTTCGGGCATTTTTAGTAAAAATCTTGAAAGATACAGGGCATTTTTAGCATGTTGGGAAACAACGAGCATGTAGGATTAAAACCAAAAGTTAGCGGGCATTTTTGATAATTAGTCCTAAATTTAATTAAACTGTGAAATGAACCATAAATTACTTAACATGTCCTATTGTGTCTTACGTTTTATGTAATACTTTATTCTATTAATGATGCAGGATTTAAATCATATATTGTTGCCAACCATGTCATGTGGGGAGAATAATTTACACCCATATGACCAATCCATTAAATTCCACTTCATCATCCAACCAATTCAAATAAACAAAAGCCCATATGGGTGTGAATTATTCTCCCCCACATGGCATGGTTGGCAACATCTCCCACTCACACATAGCGGGCACAACCCAGTCGTGCATCTCGTAGTGTATTTTCATCGTCTTCATACTAGTTAATAGTTCGTGCGACCATCGAGAACACCTGCATTGTCGGGAGTACTACACCAAATCTTATGTGAAAGAAAACCAGCGTAGCACAATCCTTAAGTCTTCTCGATATACCCTAGACTCATTTGATCGCATCAGTTAAACGAATGCCTAATCCCTCAAGAGGCCGGACCTCAAGGCCATACTTTAACTCCAAACTCTCATGATATGTTCCATAACAATTTCGCATACTTAACGCGCAATTATTCGTTAACGATGGACACTATCAGGGATGAGGTATCAAATAGTCTTCCCTTGCCCTCGTGCCAATCGATTTTAGTTTGACTGCTTTCCCAGTAATGCCCCTTTAGACCGAATCAATCATGGTCATAGATAACATTCTAAAGTAGCTATCACCAAATCCTCGACGTCATGACATAGTCAAAAGTCAATAAGGGCACTAAATGATATGTATCTCACACAGTGAGGAAACATGGAATCATTCGCTCACTCTTACAAATGATCGTCCAAGCACATGTAGTATGAAACACATGATGCGGTGGAATACTCTTTACACATAAAAGAGTGTATGTCTATTGACACCACACAGATCTTAGCCCAATTACCCTAGTGACTAGCTTGAGTCCATCATTCATCCGCTTCGCATATCGTCAAAGAGACCTCACATATGGCTTACTACAAAGGTTACATAGATTTTGGGAGAAATCTATGTTTGATCCTTAACATCAAGGATCTCATCTTAGTATCAAACTAAGACGATATACACTTGTATCAACCTCTCAACTCATCTTCTACAAAAACAAATAAGAGATACATTTATCTCATCTCTGCTCGCTCTTCTAGCGTTAGAGGCGATCGCTCGCTTGAGAGAGCCGATCATGCCTGTTGACATACTTCAGTGTGTGTATAAAAATAAATGCTATATGGAATCAAACTTGAAATGAACATCATATTGCATTAATATCCAAATGAAGTAAACAAATTAAGGTCAACTAAAACAATCTACGCAATCCCAAACTTCTAACATGAGTCTGAAAGACATCTCTAGCTATAGGTTTGGTCATTGGATCAACAACCATGCGAGTCGTAGATATGTATTTTAGGACTACTTCATTTCTCGTAATCATGTCTCGTATGTAGTGAAACCTTATATCAATGTGTTTGGTTTTTCCATGATACTTTGAATCCTTTGCATGGGCCAGAGCCGCATCACTATCACAAAATATTGTTACCGGATCTGAGGCATCAGTTACAATATTTAAATGCGTAAGGAATCTTCTCAACCAAAAAGCTTCTTGCACTATTGCAGGACATGCTATGTACTCAGCTTCCATAGTGGACAACTCTATACAAGGTTGTTTCTTGCTACTCCAAATGATGGCGCCATTGTTCAGCAAGAATATGTACCCAGGCGTGGATTTGCGCTCATCAAGGTCGCTGCCCCAATCAGCATCACAATAACCTTGTAGCTGCAAATCTGAACCTTGATAGCAAAGTACATAGTCCATTATTCCTTTCAGATATTCAAGAATCCTCTTGACTGCTTTCCCATGAGCAAGTCATGGGTTCGACTGGAATCTACTTACTAGCCCAACTGCATAACAAATATCTGGGCAAGTACACATCATTGCATACATCAAGCTCCCAACAACACTAGCATAAGGAACACGAGCCATTTGCTCTTTTTCGGATTGAGTCTTAGGACACAGTTTTTGGCATAAGCATTCACCTTTGGTGATAAGGGTGTCGATAGGTTTGCAGTTTTGCATCTGGAAGTGCTCTAAAACCTTCTTCAAGTAAGTCTGTTGGGACAAACTAAGAAGTTTCTTAGAGCGATATCTAGAGATCTTAACTCCGAGAATGTATTCTACTTCACCCATGTCTTTCATTTCAAAGTTTGAAGACAACCACTCTTTAGTGGCGACAATCATCCCTTTGTCATTACCCGCCAACAGAATATCATCAACGTACAATGATAATATTATAAAACTCCCTTTGATCCGTTTGACATACAGATAACGGTCTTCTTCAATCATCGTAAACTCATTCATAAGAATAGCTCGATGAAATCTTAAGTACCATTGTCTAGATGATTGTTTAAGGCCATAAATGGATCTTTTAAGCTTGCACACTTTGCGCTCTTGATCCTTGACCTCAAACCCTACTGGTTGATCAATATAGATCTCTTTATGTAGTTCTCCATTGAGAAATGCCGTCTTTACGTCCATCTGGTAGAGTTCCAGGTCCAGGTGAGCTACCATGGCTAGGATTAGGCGAATTGAGGCAAACCTCATAACTGGAGAAAAGGTTTCCTCGTAGTTTATACCCTCTTGTTGGATATATCCTTTCGCAACTAATTGAGCCTTATACCTGTCTATCGATCCATCCGACTTGCGTTTAAGCTTGAGAACCCATTCGCTCCCTATAGCTTTACGCCTAGGTGGTAGATCGACCAAGTCCCAGACTTGGTTTGTCCTCATAGACTCCATCTCACCTGTCATTGCTTTTAACCATTCTTCTTTAACAGGGGATGTAAGAACTTCCTTGAAATTCTTAGGTTCTCCATCATCCTGCGGAGCCACCATAAAAGCTTCCCCTTGAATTTCAAAACGACGACGGGGTATACTTTCACGTGAGCTTCTACGCAGCTGAGAGACTTGTGATTTCTCTTCGAGTGGAAAGCTCCCACTCGGAGTCAAGTCACTCCCACTGTCCCTGTAAGTGTGAAGATTTTCTTCTTCATTCTCAACTTGGTGACTTGGGGTCACTTCCTCTGAAATCTCTTGGAGTTCTAGACTCCTATCAATATCACCCCTATTAGGGAATTCATTTTCAATGAAGTCCACATCTCGTGACTCTATTTCAGTTACACTACCATCCTCACGTTCTCCAAGCATAACATAGCCCTTAGAGTGTTCAGAATATCTTATAAAGATACACTTATTTCCTCTAGGACCTAGTTTCCCATATCTATGAGAACTGCTAAGAACGTATCCCGTAGAACCCCAAGGACGCAAGTTACTCAGATTTGGTTTCTCGCATGTCCACAATTCGTAGGGGGTAGAACCAACTGACTTAGAGGTCACTCGGTTAAGAATGCAGGTAGCAGTTAGAAGAGCGTCGCCCCAAAAGGATATTGGGAGACTAGCATGCGCCATCATTGATCTAACCACCTCGAGAAGTGTTCGATTCCTTCTCTCTGCTACACCATTTTACTGCGGAGAATAAGGCATCGTCAACTATCTCTTGATTCCTCTTTCATCACAAAGCCTTTTGAATTGGTCAGATAAATATTCACGACCACGGTCAGTTCGAAGTGCCTTAATGCTTGAATTCATTTGATTCTCTACCATTGCCATATATTGTCTAAAGCACTCAAATGCTTCTGACTTATGTGAGATCAAGTATACATGACTGTTTCGTGAATAATCATCTGTAGAGGTAATGAAGTAGACGCCACCTTATCTTTCCCTCACATTCATTGGTCCACAGATATCAGAATGAGTAAGTTGCAAAGGAAAATATGCTCTTTTGGCCTTACCGAATGGTTTTCTTTTTGCCTTCCCTATCAGACACTGCTGGCATATGGGAAGAGAGACATTAGCGAGATTTCCTAATCGACCTTCTCGAGCTAATCTTGCCATCCGATCTTCCTCTATATGACCTAGTCTGGCATGCCACATATTAGAATCTGCATTATTCTAAATAGCATATAGAACAATAGATTCATCGATGAAATGGTAATTCAAATCCATTACTACGAAACCATCACGAATAAAACCACATCCATACAAAGTGTTCCCAAGAAATATGGAAGCATTATTGTTTTCAAACACAAAGCGAAAACCAAGCTTTAACAACGTAACCAAAGAAAGAAAATTTCTTCAAATATCTAGGGCATACAAAACATCATGTAGTAAAAGAGTGCATCCGTTGCGCAGATCGAGCTTGTACGTGCCAATGCCCAACACCGCAATGCTATCTCCATTTTCTACTTTGATGTCTCGACTGCCAACAGGTACTAGGCGGTACTCCATATATCCAATTCTATCTAGAGCTATGTGCTAGGTTGCCCCAATGTCTATAATCAACGTAGGAGGGCTATGAGCAACCATAACATGACTAGTTACCTAAGCACTTGGGAAAAAAAAAATTAGAAAGTACCTTATTCCGCTCAGTGCATTTACGAGCAAAATGACCTTCTTTGTTGCAGTTGAAGCATACCCCCTTGGTAGCTTTTGCACCACCACGCTTGCCCCTTTTGCGGCGCTGGTTGGTGTTGGAGGTCTTCTGAACCTGACAAGCACGCACTTCTGCCTTTTTCGCGTGCCTGTTGCGTCTGGGCCTAGATGCCTCACGCGCTCTAGAAGACTCAGCCACATAAACAGAACTATTAGCATTAGCCGCCTCTAGGCACTCTTCCTTTAACTCTAAATGACGTGTCGCATCATCAAATGTTTTGATGTGCTCACTATACGTCATAGTTTGGCTCATGTTCTCCTAGGAGCCAGGAAGTGAACGTATCACAGCCTGAACATGCTGTTCGTCAGTCAACTCGTTCCCAACAGACTTTAATTCACGAATCATTGACAACGTAGCTCTAAGATTCTACCTCATGTTGTGCTTAGAGCGCATCTTATATGTGTCAAATCTCATCGTTAAACCACGAAGTCTGGTGGCCTACGTGCCTCCATATCTAGCTTTCACAGCGTTCCATAATTCTTTCGCCGTGCCGTAATTTTCAAATTCACCAATTAGATCATTGTGCATGCTGCTTAACATAGTAAAGCGCACACATCGATACTTTTCACCCAGTTGTCGTAGGTGACAAGGTCTCGTTGGTGCCTTTCAAAATTTTCAGCTGTGCGAACATATTCACTAGGAGCCTCAATTGTATGGGTAAGAGTCTCTAGGACCTCTTGCTCGTTCAGGACATACTGGATCTTACGATGCCAGATGTCATAGTTTTCCCCATTCAATTTGTCCCCCTTGTTCAAATCAGCAATGATTCCCTTCGACGCCATTTTTACTACGTAAATGGGCAATTCGGGATATGATACACACTCTAAATAATTTTCTACGTTTATCTAAAATTAAATAAGAACAATTAATACACGTCGCAAGATCGAAAAATTGCTAAGCTTCATAATCATCTCTTGCGCCACATTATCCAATTATATTTATTTAATTTAATATTCGCGCAAATTTACTTATAGGAGACTAAACCCGGACAACCCTTCGACGCGGAATAGTACTCACTATAATCTCAAATTATATTTCCCAATATATAATTAGCAAAATAATTAAATAAACAATTTTAAATTATTTATTTATTCTAACATCGGGTATCGAACAACGTAGGATCAAAATAACCATATGCTCTGATACCAATAATGGACATTTTAGTTATTTAATAACAATGTCCTTACTCATTAAACCATTGTACCAGCGAGTCGGGGAGTTTCATAGATCATAATCGTGCAAATTAAACCCTCGAAAAGAGATAGCTCGTCTTACCAGACAGGATTTCATGGTTCCCAGGTAATTGGTAGGGTCACAATGGTCCCGCTTAATAACCAATTACCTTTGACATAACCGCCTTTACCGTATTCTCACTAGTCACACCACAACTCCGCCGCCAACAGTTTAATGAATAATAACGTCGATACTACTACTGAAATAGATTTACCCAGTGGAATTATGAGACATAAAAAATAAATTATTTATACCTCCATAAGTCGATAATAGCGTCCCTTTTGTGTCGTTGATCCTCTGTGTCGAACCCGGCGGCGAAACCTTCACATTCCTCGATCTCGGCGGTGGAATATATTACTAGAATAGTATTCACCCGATCCACGAACTAAAAGCAGAATACATTCTGGGAGTTAAGATCTCTAGAGATCGCTCTAAGAAACTTCTTAGTTTGTCCCAATAGACTTAATTGAAGAAGGTTTTAGAGCACTTCCAGATGCAAATCTGCAAATCTATCGACACCCCTATCGCCAAAGGTGAGAGCTTATGCCAAGAAATGTGTCCTAAGACTCAATCCGAAAAAGAGCAAATGGCTCGTGTTGCTTATGCTAACGCCGTTGGGAGCTTGATGTATGCAATGATGTGTACTCGCCCATATATTTGTTATGCAGTTGGGCTAGTAAGCAGATTCTAGTCGAACCGAGGACTTGCTTATTGGAAAGTGGTCAAGAGGATTCCTAGATATCTGAAAGGAATAATGGACTATGTACTTTCTATCAAGGTTCAGATTTGCATCTACAAGGTTATAGTGATGCTGATTGGGGCAGTGACCTTGATGAGCGCAAATCCACGCTTGGCTACATATTCTTGCTGAACAATGGAGCCGTTACTTTGAGTAGCAAGAAACAACCTTGTATAGCATTGTCCACTATGAAAGCTGAGTACATAGCATGTCCTGCAGTAGTGCAAGAAGCTGTTTGGTTGAGAAGATTCCTTACGCATTTAAATATTGTTACTGATTACTCGTTAAACCATTGTACCGGCGAGTCGTTCGTAGATCAGAATCTTACAAAGTAAACCCCCCAAAAGAGAAAGCTAGTCTTACAGACACGATTTCAAGGTTCCTAGGTAATTAGTGGGGTCACAACGGTCCCGCTTAATAACCAATTACCTTTGACAGAACCGCCTTTACCGTATTCTCACTAGTCACACCACAAATCCGCGGTCAACAATTTAATGAATAATATCGTCGACGCTACTATCGACTTACGGAGGTATAAAAAATTTATTGTTTATGTCTCGTAATTCCACTGCATAAATCTATTTCGATAGTAGTATCGACGTTATTATTCATTAAACTGTTGACGGTGGAGTTGTGGTGTGACTAGTGAGAATACGGTAAAAGTACTTATTTTAATAGTTTCTTAACCAAATTTTGGCCTATAAATAGGCTTAGTGGCCAAATGCAAAAATCACCAATTCACAAAACACACGTCTCTTCTAGCTCTCTCAATATCTCTCTCTCTAATATATATAGTTTATATATATTAGTTAGTGTATTTTTCGATCGTCGGTGTATTTAATTCGTGGATCGGGTGAATACTATTCTAGTAATATATTCCACCGCCGAGATCGAGGAACGTGAAGGTTTCGCCGCCAGGTTCGACACTGAGGATGAACGAGACAAAAGGGACGCTACTAACGACTTACGAAGGTATTATAATTTATTTTTTATGTCTCGTAATTCCGCTGTGTAAATCTATTTCGATAGTAGTATTGACGTTATTATTCATTAAATTATTGGCGGCGGAGTTATGGTGTGACTAGTGAGAATACGGTAAAGGCAGCTCTGTCAAAGGTAATTGGTTATTAAGCGGGACCGTTGTGACTCCACCAATTACCTGAGAACCTTGAAATCATGTCTGGTAAGACGAACTATCTCTTTTCGGGGGTTTACTTTGCACGATTCTGATCTACAAAACTCTCCAACTCGCAGTACAATGGTTTAATGAGTAATGACATTATTATTAAATAACTAAAATGTCCAACATATATATTTGTAGTCTGATACATAAACATAAAGGTGGATTCATGAGTTAAAGAGATAAGCGACAATGGCCACTATAAAAAGCTTTATTTCATCAAATTTAAAAATTCATAGATGAGAATGATTGAGATAGTGACTTGGGCTTATAAGTTATAACCACTTCTTATCCTATGAATCCTTCATCCACTTAAATAATTAAGATCACGCTAAAACTATAAAAATAGTTAAGAACGTATCCCAACATGCCGATACAACTAATAACATTATGACGTGGTGTAGTTGAAAATGAAACAATCTTCTAGGTGATAATGTACGTAACACACAACCTTAAAGGTAAGGTGTGCGCTATGTATATCGTACGTTATGACCACGACGACCGTAATAACCATTTCACAAGAATCAAACTCAAGTAATATGTGCACGACTTTAGACTTTCAACGGGTCGTCTAGTGTACCACCAAAAATTTAAAATACACCACATCACGTATAAATTTAGGTCACACGGAACAACATCTATTAAGGTATATTTAATTGTACCACTCATAAACATATTTTCTTGAGAGCAACTTGAGGTTGCGAGGTACTAAATCACTATGTGAATTGTCGTGTTATGATTTGGATCAATGTCGAAACATCTAATTTTTCACGATTTTTGTGTCAAACGGGCATTAAAATGTGCACTTTTACTACAACATGATAAATGCAATTTTATAAAACAAAGCCTTTTTTTTTCTTTTTTCTTGCACCAAGCTCGGTCTCATAATTTGTTATGATGGCAATTCGAATGCTTGCATGCCCAAATCTCGCCCAGCCGCACAGGTATTTGTGATTTTCTTCTGTAGCTCTACATGCATTATGCTTTACAAGATATTCTTTTGTATTTAGGGGCTTTGCATTCAGAAGTTAACCCCAAAATGAACCTTTTAGAAAAGTGTAGAGAAATTATAAGTAAGAAAAAAAATGGTGATTGTTTTCCCTCAACCCCTAAGACCAAAAAACAAGGGAAATTTTGATTCATGATGATTTAATACAAAATGCTAACACATGAGTCATGACTTTTTTCTAATGATCAAATACTAATTATAGCTTTGGATCAAATATCTAACTACTTAAATCACGGAAGACATAATTATTTTACATTGGTTTAAAACAAATAACATTATCATTAATTCTCTTCTTTTAAAAAATATAAAAACATAAAACCACTTAATCCCTAGTCAATTCTTCACCATCCCTCAATTATTCTTTGAAGAAAAACCACAAGAAATATTTCTTCAACAACAACAAAAGAATAAAAAGAAACCATACGATAGGATAAAGTCACATATGGTTAATGGCTACCAGCTTTGTGGTTATTGTTCTTGCAAATATTTTGTTCGTATTATTGTCATGCAATGCAACAAATGCAACAATAGGAATAAACTGGGGCAGACAAACGCCCGCAAGAATGCTTCCGTCGATGGTGGTCGATCTTTTGTTGCAGAATAACGTTAAAGAGGCCAAGATTTACAACGCCGATGAGAATGTCATTAAAGCGTTTAGAGGATCCGACATCGGCTTAACTATTAACGCCTATTTGATCGATTATGTGTCGACGCCTGAACGTGCAAAAGATTGGGTTGAAAGGAATGTCGTGAAATATAAGGATGTTAAAATAAGGTAAGTTAATTTCTCCATGTTCCGTTGCTATCTACTTTAATGAGCTATAAGTAAAAACGACACCTTATGTTATCATCCTATTAATTTCTCCATGTTCACATCCTATGTCAAAACCTTTGATGTGCTATTGATAATTAACAGAGACCACTCTTTTTGTTTTAGACGTTGATTGCAGATTCGTAAGCCGTTATATATGCCATTTAAGCTAATTTTATGAAAGCCTACCGAATTGATACATCAATTGGAGGAAATTAAACTAAAACGAAACATAAAGGAACTATTGTCAATTTTATAAATTTTGCCCTGTTTAATTAACTTAACTAATATTGCGTGACATTTCTTCTATATATTAGGTACGTTCTCGTAGGAAGAAGCAATGCACTCGGAAATGCAAGGGTAGCAAACCAAAGCTTCTTCGACATTGTGAATGCTGTTCGGTACGTACAAGAAGCACTAGATGAAGCTGGAATTGGTAATAAAACAAAAGCCATTATTTCAAATTCTTACAGTGGATTAATTAAAGATCACCTAGTTAAATTAAACACAACAAGAAAACCTTCAGAGACAGTGCTTAAAGATGATGTTAAGGAAGCAATAGCGGCCTACGTAAAGTTCGCGGCAAATAACGGCTGCCCCTTTATGTACGAATTTTTCCCGATCGGCTACGTTAGTTTTTACGAGATAGACTATAATTTTGCGCTCACTGAGAACAAATCGACCTTCGTTGTAAAAGATGGCGACTTGGTATACAAAAACGTATTCGAGTATGCACACGATTCATTCTTTTGGGCACTTAAGAAGGTTGGTGCACCGGACAATTTGAAGTTCGTTGCGGGACAAATTGGGTGGCCAACGGATGGTTTCCCAGGGGCCAACTACTCCACTGCAGAACTTTATTACAAGGAACTGTTACCTCTTGTGACAAGTAATAGAGGGACACCGATGCAGCCAGGGGCTCCAATCGACGTTTATATTCATAGCTTAACGGACGAAAAGGTGAATCCAACTAACCTTCCTTTCACTAGACATTGGGGAATTTTTCGATCCAACGGGGAACCTAAGTACAGGATTGATCTTAGCGGACAAGGACGCGACATCTTTCCAATACCGGCTAAAGGTATCGATCCCATGCCGGAGAGGTGGTGCGTGTTGGACGAGAAACTCTCTAACTCGACAAAAGTGAGTAGAGTATTTAACGAAACGTGTCAAAGTAGTGGGGATTGCACTAGTTTGGAGCCCGGTGGTTCGTGTAGTATTTTAACGTACCACGAGAGCGTATCGTATGCGTTCAATTCCTTCTTCCAGACCAGGTTTCAGGCTGAGGATGCTTGTGATTTTGAGGGATTGGGAAAAATAACGGTCAAAAATCCATCAAGGAATGGATGTGTTTTTATTGTGGAAGTGGTAAGAGGCAACGGCAGAAGTAATGGAGCACATATTAGGAAATTTGATGGGATGCCTAATTTGGTGATTCTTGTGCTTTTGAAATTTTTATTGTTAATATAGACTTTGAGGACACCAACTTAATTATCTGCCGCAAGTGTCCTGTAAAATAAGCACATTACCGCTATGTAAATATTAAATATAAATAGAAAAAGTATCCTTCAAGTGTTATGTTGAATAAAATAAATTACCTCTTATGAGTTAGAATTTAGAAAGACAAATTACCTCCCTTAAAAAAAAAGGAAGACAAATTACTTCGTGTGTTATTATTAAATAGTACATATTGATATTACTCCCTTTCAGTTTGAAGCCCGATTGTGCGCTATGCTTTAGTAATCATACCACATTTGATTTTGAGCTACTCTTTATTAGAATAATATATTTTTAAAGAGATATTGATGATGTTCTGAAACTGTTCTACGAAATGCCTTCCGATATTTGGCAAAGTATAATTGTTAATTGAGCTAAGGAACTTCACATGATCACCTTTACCAGAATCATACCCCAGAGTAGAAACTTCAGCACTTCACTGATCAATAATACTTTCGCCCCCAATCTCGATATCGATGCTACGACTTCTCTTCTCGAACCTCCTCACACTCTCCAATGAAACTGATCAGTCCCTCAAATTCACCCAACAAGCACATGCGCAGGCGCGCACCGCATGGGACACACTCAACATTCCCTCATTGCTTGTCGAGAATTGATTAGAGACATGCCAACATGAGTTAATTCTCGGAACAAATTAATCTTGGAATTGGACGAATTAAAGTGCAACGCACCAGGTTTTGTTTATTCATTTTCAGATTGGTTGTCCCGCCGACTTCTCTGTCTAATTAGCTCTCTTTCTTGATTTTCTGTTGTGATATGTGAGAGATGGCGTTGTTGTAATTGGATCATGTACAAATGATTTATTGCAATAAGCTTTTGAATGATCAAATAAAAAAAAACATGAGTTAATTCTCATATAGATTTTATTCAAACTGTTGGGTGTTCGTTCCTTTCTCGTTCCGGCTCATAAACCCTCGACTCGGTTTTTCGCTCCTCTTAAGTGCACCACCAAGATCACAAAGTCTACACCAACTAAATAGCTCACACTAAGTAGCTCACTATACAAAGTATATATCACACACATACACACACACACACAAAGTGTTTAGGTGAAGAGGGGGAAGAAGAAAACCCACAAAGATGAAGAGTACCCACAGAGACTCTCTTTTCTCTCTTCTCTCTCACTCCAATATTTCTCTCACTAAGATAGGAAATAATGGTGGCTAACACAAAGAAGCTTGTCTTGGAAGATAAGGGTTCACAAGACTTTATTAGGGCATAAAGGGAATTGGGCTATTGTTTGGGACTTTTGCGCCAACACAAAATAAACCAAGAAGATTTATATGAAACAACCCATGGGATTTGTGGATCCTAAGAAACCTGATTGTGTCTGTTTGTTGAAGAAGGCTCTGTATGGCCATAAACAGACACCTAGGCAATGGAGCATTAAGTTTGACAAATGCATGCAGTCTTTGAGTTTTGTCAAAAGTGCTTATGATCATTGCTTGTATTTTAAGAATACTGCTTATGTGCCTGTGTTTCTATTAATCTATGTGGATGATATGCGGATTATCAGCCTGTGCCTTAAGTCCATTGTGCATGTGCAAAAATGTCTTTGTAAAAATTTTGCTATGAAAGACTTGGGTGATGCTAAAAGAATTTTAGGCATCAATATTGCGAGGGATAGGAAGAAATATACTCTTGTGTTAAACCAGATTTCATATGTTGAAAAGGTTTTGAGTAAATTTAACATGTCTTCTGATAAACCTAGGAATGTGCCGCTTGCTTCTCACTTTGTGTTAAGTAAGGATCAATCTCCAAAGATTGATTTTGAAATTGAGAAAATGAAGAGTGTGCCATATGCTAGTGCTATAGGTTCTGTCATGTACTTGATGGTTAGTTCTAGACCTGACATTGCTTATTCTGTGAGTTCCTTGAGTGGATACATATCTAATCCTGGTATGCCTCATTGGAATGCTTTGAAATGGCTTTTAAGATATTTGAAATCATCTGCGAATTCTGTTTTTGGCTTTTTCAAAGTGCCTTGATGGTGTGAAACTTGTTGGCTATGTGGATTATAATTGTGCAAATGATTGGGATAACAGAAAGTCTACTACTTCCTATGTGTTTACCTTTTGTAGTGCTTGCATAAGTTGAAAATCTCAATTACAACCTATTGTTGCTTTGTCTACTACTGAGTCTGGGTATGTATCTGCTACTCAAGCTTTCAAAGAAGCTCTTTGGTTATAGCGTCTTGTGTCTGAAATTGGTTTTCTAAAACAATATGTGGTTGTATTTTCTCATAGTCAATCTGCTATTCAACTATGTAAGAATCCAGTGTTTCATGATAGAACTAAACATATTGATGTTAGGTTCCACTTTATTCGAGACATAGTTAAGAAATGGCTTGTTAAGTTGAACAAAATTCCTTCTGAGTTTAATCCTGTTGATATGGGAACTAAGTGTTTGCCTGTTGAGAAGCTTACTTCGTGTTTAAGGATTTTAAACTTTTGTGAATGATGATTTGTGTGTTATGTGCTATATCTGTTAGTTGCCTGTTATGTGTTTGCCAGGTGGTGATTACATATTTTGACCTGTGTGGTCAGAAGTTTACTTTGGTATCCGCCATTGTCACTTGCATTTTCTTAGTGAAATTGCATGTGCCCCGACGACGATGAGTCCTCCGGTTCTACGTCCTTAGTGCACCATCTTGGGCCAAATGTGGAGATTGTTGTCAAGATCACCATGGAAGAAAGCAGTAGTCACGTCTATTTGTTTCATTTCCCAATTAAAATGAGCAACTAAAGCAAGCATAATTCTAACAGTAGTGAATTTGACCACATGAGCAAAGATTTCAGCATAATCGATTCCCCCCTTTTGCGTAAATCCTTTAGCAACAAGCCTAGCCTTAAATCTAACATTTTGAGATTCCTTATTCACTTTAAATAACCATTTACATTCCACAACATAACACTTAGCAGGTTTGGAGACAAGTATCCAAATTTCGTTAACATGCAAGGAGTCCATCTCACCTTTCATAGCACAAAGCCATTGTTCACATTGTTTAGATTCTAAGACTTCACGATAAGTCCTCGGTTCATAGCAAGCAAGAGATTCAAACACATTAAAGGCAAATACAAACATTTCAAACACATTGAAAGCAAAGTCAGACATTCTATCAGCCCTTTTCACAATGTTCCTTTTATCTCTATCCCTAATGTGTTGATACTCTTGAACACTAAGTTCATCATGCACAACATGCTCATCAACCTCATTATGCAACAAATTATCATCGTGCAACTCATGCTCAACATGCTCATTATGCAAATCATGCTCATTATGCAACAAATGCATATCATCATGCAACACATGCTCCACCTCACTTGAGGTGGTCTCATCTTGATTGTCAACATGCAAATCACTCAGATTATCATGCATATCTAGAGTATTATCACATTCAACCGGCTGAACAGGTTCACAAACACTAGGCACATGCTCCACCTCAAAAGGAGCAGTATTACATTCAGAATTAGCAACACCAGGCAAAGACACAAACAAGCATGGAAATTCACTCTCGTTGAATATCACATATCTACTTATCACAACTTTAAAATCAGGTTCACTTATATTCCACAATCTATAGCCTTTAACCCCATCACGATACCCTAAGAAAACACATTACTTAGACCTAGGTTCAAGTTTATCACCACTTTGATGCACATAAGCACTACATCCAAATACTCTCAAATTAGACAAATCAAGTGGTTTTCCTGTGAAAACCATTTCTGGGCATTTCCCTCCCAAATGGACAGATGGTGACCTATTAATCACATTGGTAGCAGCACACGGCTTCACCCCAAAATTTCTTAGAGAGCCCAGATGAGGACAACAAACTCCTCACTTTCTCTAGAAGTGTTCTGTTCATCCTCTCAGCAACACCATTTTGCTGAGGAGTATAAGGAATAGTTTTATGATGCTTAATACCACATAAAGCACATAATTGATCAAGTTCCTTATTACAGAATTCAAGTCCATTATCAGTTCTAAGCATCTTTATTTTCTTCCTAGTTTGATTTTCCACCAAAGTTTTCCAGCTTTAAACTCATTAAAAACATGAGATGCTTCAACAAACAAAACCAAACTTTCTTAGAAAAATCACCAATCAAGGACAGAAAATACTTTTTACCACCATGAGTAGACTCACTAGTAGGACCCCACACATCATCATGAACATATTCAAGCACATCAGTACACTTAGACTGATTGAGATAAGAGGAAACACGGAAAGAAACCTTATGTTGTTTACCTAAAACACATGATTCACAGAAAGGCACATATAACACATTATTATTACCAAAATGACTACCTCTTTGTAAAATGTTAAGGCCTTTATTACTCATACGCCCAAGCCTATTATGCCATAACACAAATTTATCATCTTTACAGCATTCACAAAGTCAGAAACAGGCTTAGCACAACAAACATACAAGTTAATTCTCCTTTCAGCCTTAAACAAAAAAAGTGAATTTTTCAAGATTTTCCCCACCTTCCCTCCAAACCACCATCCTCAAGAGCAGAAGCAGATATCAGATTAAAGCATATATCAGGCACATATCTCACATTTTTCAAGGTATATACAGAGCCACAAGAAAATTTAAGACATATATCACCAATTTCTAATACATTGCATATCTTTTTATTTGCTAAGGACACACCGCCATGCTCAAACTTTTTATAACTAGAAAATAAATTTCTAAAAGGAGATTATGGAAGGAACATTCAGAGTCAATTAACCACTCATGTTCAGGCAAAGAAACAGATAGAGAATTCACATGATCACACATAATAAAAACATCACCCAAATCAATAGCCACATTATCATGCTCATTCTTCTTGGGATTAGGGCAATCCTTGATAAAGTGTCCAGAATCACCACAATTATAACAACTTCTATTCTTGGACTTAGACCTCCTCTTTCCTTGACCATTAGTTTTTCTTACTATTGTTATCATGCTTTTGGTTTTGAAATCTATTCTAAGATCTCCCCCTCACATGCATAACCTCACCAGAATCTTTAGACTGACTATTCCCACCCCTATAATGCTTCAAATCAAGTTCTTTACTTCACAAACCATTCACAACAATGTCAAGAGTAATGTCATCTCTACCATACTTAATAGCAGATTTCACATCATTATAAGAATCAGGAATAACATTCAACAACACAATAGAAGTATAATCATCTATATGTTTATCACCAGCTTGTTTAATATTTTGAATAAGCTTATTAAACACATCAAGATTCTCATCAATATCTTTGTTTAAATCCAATTTAAAACGAAAGAATATTTCAAGTAAGAACAACTTTCCAGGCAAAGAAGTATCCGTAAACAAGCTATCAAGCTTATCCCAGAGCACTTTGGCAGACTCCAACATACCAACTTTTCTAATCACAGAGTCAGATAAATTCAAGTAAACAGTGGAACACGCCATCTCATTTAATTCAACAATTTTAGCTTTGTCTTCAGTTTCTAAGTACTTTTCAGTTATGGCTCTATTAAAAGCTTTTTGTTGGATTAAAGTACATTTAATCTTTTTCTTCAAAATCACTTTTCCCATTAAATGGGGCCATACCATAGTGACTCATAGAGGAAGACATGACAACAAATAACTCACGTAAAAGCACACAAGAAACTAGGCACACAATCGGAATTACACCGAAGCCAAGACACACAACCGGACTCACACCGGGGCTAACACATACAACCGGACTCACACCGGGATCAACAATGCCTAAAATTAAATCGCTAATGTAAAACCGAAACCACATCGGTACCAAGGGGAGTTTAAGCCAATTTACCCGAGTGGGATCCCACGAAAGGAATCTCGACTTACCTATACGCAACCAGAGTGCGCGGAGCGGAAGCAGAAGGGGCTGTTCGGCAATGACGTGGCAGCGACGTGGCGGCACAGCGGCGGTGACGTGGTGGCAGCGACGGAGCGACGAACTAACAAAGAAAAAACGACCCTACTGCTCTGATACCACTGTTGGGTGTTCGTTCCTTTCTCGTTCTGGCTCAAAAACACTCGACTCGATTTTCCGCTCCTCTTAAGTGCACCACCAAGACCACAAGGTCTATACCAACTAAAGAGCCCACGCTAAGTAGCCCACTACACAAAGTAGATATCTCACACACACACAAAGTGTTTAGGTGAAGAGGGGGAAGAAAAAAACTCACAAAGATGAAGAGTACCTACAAAGACTCTCTTCTCTCTCTTCTCTCTCACTTCAATATTTCTATCACTAAGATATGAAATAATGGTGGCTAACACAAAGAAGCTTGTCTTGGAAGATAAGGGTTCACAAGATTACATTAGGGCATAAAGAGAATTGAGCTATTGTTTGAGGCTTTTGGGCCAACACAAAATAAACCAACACAAACATCTTCACTTGTGAAAAGTCACGAATTCTAATTAAAGAGTTACCCTTTTTTTATTTATTTTTTATTTTACGTTTTGTTTGGTTTAAATCTCATGGCTCTAAAACCATCCCTCTGCACATGATCAACCCCAACGAACTTGAAAGTGTAATCTTCAAGCTTCTAAAGCCACTCGAGGAATCATCCTTCAAGTCATACTATATTACCCCTTGAAAACTCGTTGTTTTTGAAGTTTCATTAATGAGCATTATTTATACGAAACAAACCTATCCCTAGTTCAATTTCTAGCTATATCATCTTTTATTCATAGTATCGATCTAACTTTCTGTATGCAGCCGCGAATAATCATGACCTCGTGACTGATATATTTTAACTTTCACGCATGTACGTAGCATTATGTTATGTATATATAACATTTTATTAGTTTTTAAAACTGTGCAAATGTGCTACCACCTTAAGTCGTCAAGGAAAGACAAGAAAGTTTACAAGTATGTACAAGTGAGTTGTATACAAATCTAAATGTGAACTGAACCAAATATTAAATATATTACTTAGCATGTCCGATTGTGTCTTTTAAGTTTTCTTTGATGCTATTGGTGACAAATTAAAGATCACGCTGCGATGGAACTGTTCTAGTTGGGATATGCTGGCTGCCTGGTTCTTTCTATCAAGGTGCACGACCCAAGTGATGACTTGTTGTGTCATAACTCATAACTCCCATTTCACGATTTTGGTTACGGGATGGGATCGAACATCGAAACATTATAAGCCTTTCGATTGAATCACGCGTCGTAAGATAATCGTTATCATCTACAAATTTTGCTATCAATTAATTCTAATAAAATTTCAACCTTGTAAGTACTTTCTCAATATAGATGAGTTCAGAATCATATAATTACAAATAAGTGCTTTTTATATATTAATCCATTAATGATTCGAGATTTAAATCGTCTATATATACTTCACAGTCGGAGACATAATTAACACGGGTGAGTTCACGTTTTAAAGAGATAACCGATAATGGCCACTAAATAAAGCCTTCTTTCATTAAATTCAAAAATTCATAGATGAGAATGATTGAGATAGTGACTTGTGCCTATAGCCACTTCTAAGCCCATCCTTCATCCACCCAAATAATTAAAAGGGCAATTTTTTTTTTTTGCCCGTTAATTTATCCCATTTTCAAGTTTTGTCCTTTTTTCAAATGGGCTTGTTTTTTGCCTTGTATCTTTTTTTTTTTAAAATAAAAGATGCCCATCGAGCTCAGCTCTGGGCTTGGTCAAAGCCCAGTCGACGTGGCTAGCCACGTGGCATAAAGATGATGGCCACGTGGCGCCACGTCAAATTTTTTGAATTGACTGGAGGCGAGGTGTAATTACATAATTACCCTCTGTAAAAAATTGATATTTACTCAACTAGTAAAAACTAAAAATAAATGAATATTCAAGATTATATTTAATTTTATTATATATTGATCTAAATCATAAAAAAATTGTATAAATTCAAGTTTATTTTAAAAAAATATCTTAAAATGTTTAATAAATTTATATTTACTAGTAAAAATTTAAAATGAATTTATATTTACTAGTAAATATTAAAAATAAATTGATATTCAAAATTATATTTAAGTTTATTATATATTGATTTAAATCGTAAAAACAAATTGCATAAATTCAAGTTTATCAAAAAAGTTATCTAAAAATGTTTAATAAATTTATTTTTACTAATAAAAATTTGTAAAAAAGTTATAATTACTAGTAAATATTAAAAATTAATATAGTAAAAGTATACTTATTTTTTCTTAATAACTTAATTTCTCAATAAAATAATAAACTCAAAATAAGATAAAATAAAAAATTGAATTTTGACCCACCTAATCCAAATCGTCTTCTTTGTTGAGGCCCCCCCACCCCCAACCCCCCAGCGGCCGCATCACCCCCCACTGTCGCCGCCACCCAACAAATCAAACGCCACCAACACCACCACCTTCCTCCGCCCTACTCGCTGCCCGCCCTCTCCACCCCCCCTCCCCCACCGCAACCAAAAAAAACCATCATTTATGATCATCTAAACCAAATAAATCCGACTTGTCCTTTTCGCCAGAGTTGAAATCGCCTCATTAATCATCTGAACCAAATAAACCACAAACGGCACTCACCGTCGTTCAGCTTCATGCCATCGTACGACACAGTAATCGCGCTGTTTCTCAAGTAATAGATCTCAATTTTACCGTTAGGGTTTTCCGCTCTGATGGTGACGTTGAATTTGGGCAAAATCGGGGCAAATGACTGGGAGTTGAGCCTATTGATTGTGAGGTTCGTGACGGTGTAGTAGGGTGATTTGAAGCGGAAGACGAGGTAGAGGACTCCGATGAAGATTAAGAGGAGAAGGAGGATGCAGAGGGAGTAGCAGCAGCATTGCCGACAGCAGCTCCGACGATTTTTGGCATTTTTCGGTGGTGGAGAGGACGGCGGCGAGTAGGGCGGAGGAGGGTTGGGGTTGGAGGGTGGCGGCAGTGTATATGAGGAGGGGAGAAGAGGGGAGGTTTTGATGTTGGCGGGGGTAAATCAGTAAATTTATGCCCGGGTCCAGCCATAAGTTTTTTTTGATGTGGCGCCACATGGCCGTCATCCGTACACCACGTCGACTGGGCTTCGACCAAGCCCAGTTCGGAGCCCGATGGGCATATTTTATTAAATAAAAAGATAGAGGGCAAAAAATATGCCCATTTGTAAAAAGGGCAAAACTTGAAGATGGGATAAATTAAGGGGCAAAAAAACAATCGCCCTAATTAAAATCACAATTAAATATATTATAGAAATGGTTAAGAACCAACATGCCGATGTAATCAATACATGATGACGTGATACTTGAAAGGGAAAACGTCTTTGATGATAACGCGACACACAACCTTATATATAACGCGTTCGTACACGTTATGACCAATAAGATTATAACAACTATCTCACCAGTGTTAAACTCAGGTTTTTCGAGCTGATTTCACGATTGAAGGTTAAATTCTTTAAAAATAGTCTCATCGGTGTCAACGTTGAAGAGCAGAGAATCTAGTGTGTTGCAGAAATCCTTAATTGTAAATCGGAGAAAGTTCCATTTAAACATCTTGGTTAATTAGTTGGAGCAAATCCGATAAACTTGAGACCTAGAAGTCCATGGCAGATTCCATGCATAAGTGTCTTGCAAAATGGAGTAACTCTCATATTTCATTTGGAGGTAAAGTCGTCATACTTAAATCGGTGTTTGTGGGCTTACCGCTTTACTTCTTCTCTTTTTTCAGGGCTACTAAGAAGATTCTTGAGTCAATTACGCGATTGCAAAGACGTTTCTTATGGGGTGGAGATGATGCCAATAGCAAAATAAATTGGGTGAATATGCAGCAGGATTTGTAAAGAAAAAAACTCAGGGGGACTCCGTTTAAAAAACATGGAGTACTTTAATATGGCCCTGTTTTCAAAGTGGAAATGGTGCATTATTCAGAAAGACGAAGGCCTTTGGAGAAAAATCCTCTCCTCAAAGTATGATTTTTCTGGTAATCCTTCTGAGTTTTGTAGAGGAAGAAATTCTCATAATAATTCGTCGTTAGGGTGGAAGGACTTAACTCGTCTCAATAATTGTGATGTTTGTTTTGATTGGTTTGCTGATAACATTAGTAGAAAAGTTGGAAAAGGTGATCAAACTAGCTTCTGGAAAGACAAGTGGTGCGGGGAAAAGCCTTTGTTTGTTAAATTCAGTAGACTTTTTGCAGTAGCATTGGATAACATCTCAATTTATGATAAAGGAGAAATCACGGAGCAAGGTTGGAGTTGGAAGTGGTATTGGAGACGAGCTTTATTCACCTCGGAGCATAATCTTTTGGATCAGCTACTTGTTTCTATAAAAGTTTTTCTTCCTAATGATAATGCTGATTCTTGGGTGTGGAATAAAGAAGAAAATGAACCCTACACTGTAAGTTCAGCTTACAAAATTCTTACTACTGAAAATTCTGCCCCTAGCCCAATTTTTAAAGCTCTTTGGGACATTAGCGCTCCATTGAAGATTAAGTCGTTTGCTTGAAGCCTGCAGGGTTATTCTTAATAGAATTCCAACTAAGTGTAACCTTCAGAAAAGAGGTGTCAATGTCGATTGAGGGAATGCCAAGTGCGTTTTTTGTAATCTTTCCGAGGAGGACGTTGATCATCTCTTCTTTTGGTGTCCAAAAGTTTATCGGATGTGGATGGGAATTTGCAACTCGATATGCGTGTTTTATCCTCTTATGGACGACAAATCTTCACTTCGTACAATTTTTAGACTTGTTCAAAAATCTGATCAAGAAGTCGGATTTACGTTGCATCTGGACTTTTACAGTGTGGAGTATTTGGTTGGCCCGAAATGATATTTTATTCAACAAAAAAGGCCATACAGTTCATGAGCTTGTGGAACTTATTAAAATTAGAATTTGGAGTTGGTTGATCGAAGGCATCGTTTCATGATTTTTTCTACTCTTTTTTCGAATGGTCGAATTTTCCATTGATGTGTTGTATTTGAACTCCTTCTTCGAAATACTGCTTGTACTTCTCTTTCAATAAAATTTAAATTACTCATAAAAAAATAAGACTTTCAATGACTAGTCGTCTAGTGCTCCACCAGAAAAAACACATCGTGCCACCTATAAATTTAGTGTTGGAGATAATATATAAATATTAAATGTCTACTCTCTCTAACAGCTTAAGATTTTAGATGAGATGACAATTTAATATGGTATCAGAGCTCAGGCCAAGGAGGAGGTCCTGAGTTCGAATCCCACCGTCACCCAATTATCAAAAAGTATCACGTGACAGACGTAACAAAAAGATTTACAGCCTGCACTTGAGGGGGCATGTTGGAGATAATATATAAATATTAAATGCATACCCTCTCTAAGACACATTAATTTAACTCTACCACTCATAAAACATATTTTCTTGAGAGTAACTAGAGGTTGTGAAGTAAGTACTAAAATCACTCATATAGAAATGTCATGCTATGGTTTAAATCGATTTCGAAACACCAAGACCCTGTTTGGATCGGATCTCTCCCAATGTTTTCAAATTTTCAAGCTTTGAAAATTAATTTGTATGGGCTTTCAAGATTTGGTTTACTCAATTAATTCAAACCTTTTTTCTTTCACATAATTCAAAATTTGGATGTCTCTTCTTGGGTATCTTTTTTGTCGGCCAGATAAATATCCTTTTTACTATTATTCTTCTTCTTATTATTTTGGATGGCAAGATCCATCCTTATTGATACGTTACTTTTTTTATCTATTTTTTTTATATCTATTGATACCCTTTTATATCTATTGATAAATAATTTAGTTGTTAGCTTTGGCAAATTATTGAGAAAGATGTGCATCATTTGTTTTTTTTTCCTTTTATGATTATCATCAGCTAATTATAATATGAGGATTTGTCTTTTTTATAAGCAAGAATCACGATAAATCTTTCATATCACATAATTTATTCCATAAATCTTTCAATCACTTAAGTTATTGCAAACTTAATATAGCAGTCGTTATACTTTTTTTATTTGTATTTTGCTTTTTTCGGGAAGACTTCAAATAATTCACCCAAAACTTATTATTTTTTTATTTTATCCTTATTGATGGATAGTATTTGAATAATTGCTGACATTATTATCTTATAAATTAGGGACAACAATATGTGTACGCCCTTAAGTAAGTATATATATAATTTTACTAGCACTAAACTTTATTTTAATTTTTTTTTATGGTTAATTAGTCAGTTTAAGTAATTAGTACGTAGATAACCACTTCAGTAATATTTAATCTTCTGAATTGACGAATTTATAGGCAATTGTACATGTCCTAGTAAATAAATTACCCTAACCCGAGCAACAAATCATAAAGGATGAAAAGTGAAATATATAGAAGAAACAAACTTTTATTTGGCTTCACTACGGTATGCTTTTTTTATTATATGTGTTAAATTAATGGTGCATTACTTGCATCAATAATTTATGATACATTTATTTCACAAATTATTTTTTCCTTACTTGACCTTGATTACTATAGTAATATTTGTTTTTTAGTGACACTAGTTATTTGATTATAATTCAATTTTGTTATATTATTATTACTACTATATAATATATACAATTATTAAGTGGTAATAGTTATTTGTTACCGTATGTTTTTTTTTGAATATTATTATTTTATTATTATGATTATGATTATTACTATTATTATTATTATTATAAGTATGGAAATGTTTGGAAAGCGACAAATTAATTTAACAAACTCTTAAGTATATCATACTAGCTAATAAATAATGATATAATTATACTTGTTGATAATTTATGCATGCATTTTTAACTTGTCAGGTACTAATTTCATAGTAAATTTTTGGTGCTATTAATATAAGAAATTATAATTATGCAAAAAAAATTAAATCAAAAGTCCAATGTGTAATAATAGTTAATATATTATTTTTATATTCACAATCTATATTGATTTGACAACCCTATACCTCTTTTACACCTCTAACTCCAACACTCAAATTACATCCAACCATAATCCAAAATGTTTTGCACGTTTTTCAAAAGAATCTTCAAAAACTCCAACAAAACATCAAATGGGAGAAACGAGTGAAACTATATCCAAACGGGGCCCAAATTTCTCACGATTTTGGTGTCAAACGTGCACTGACATGTGTATTTGGATTACAACATGATGCATGCAATAAATAAAACAAAACATATTTTTTGTTCCAAGCTTCGGTGTCAAATTTGTTATGATGACTATTGAAATGCTTACATGCCCAACTAGCCCGGCCGCACAGGTGTTTGTTTTTTTCGGGCTTCTGTAGCTTTTGCAATTCGTTGATAATGCTTCACACTATGATTTTGTAGCCATTGTGAGTGACAATAGTGGACCTTCAACTGTAGCTTTTACTAGTGGTCCAAATTATTTTCCGTATTCGGCCTCATAATATATATCCACGATTACAATAAGAACTCGAAAATTGCGACTTGTAAATTCGTCAAGTTCATTATTATTTGGGTGTTCGCGTGATGAAAAATTTATTTTAATTTGTATTGCAAAGAAATAATTTAAATGAGTACAATTAAATACATAAGTATAGTAAATTTATATATGAAGTTTCAAATTTCGGAAACTAAATCAATAATCAACATAATTATTGTAGTTAATGATTATTCTTAAATCTAAGGCTAGACTAGAAACTTAATAATAAAAAATTATGCGAGCACTACAATTATAAGGCTAAAATAAGTTAAAAGTTTGGTGTCACAATTTACTTTTTTGTATAATAATATAGATGGTAATTAACCTTCATTATAGAGTTGGCTGAATTATATATTTTACTTTTTGTAGTGCTTTAATTAATTACGGAAACACCTTCCGAAATTTAATTTAAAGAACCTGACAAATACTACTCTCTTGAAGTTTGAAAATATATGGAGGTTTTCAAATAAACAAAAAATGAGACTGAGATTAGTTCATGATACTCTTATCTAATTTCAGTTTCACCTTTATATTTAAAAATTTGATATATTTATATCATCTAGCTAGTACCTTCTGTAATTATTAACAAAACCATAGAAAAACAAATCTTAAGCTACAAAATTAACAACGATTAAGATTTAAAACATTAACTCAACAATATTATTGTGTCGATATAAAATATATATTTTATGTTTTTGATAGGAGGAGATCGAATATTAAACACGCACGTATAATCGTATATGCATATCCATAGTTCTATCATAATCATTATTACTTTTTCTCTTCGAATTAAATAAAATTAACGTGGGGTTCACAGGTCATATATTTTATTAGCGCGTATATCTATTTCCGTCAACAATTTTGCTGTTTGCCACCGAATAGAATCGTTTAGTAAAAGGCAATTTTGCTCAAAAAGATTATGCATGTTTGCCACTCGTAACACATTCTGCATTTGACAACCACAAATTAATAAAACGAAATGATAGCCATTGAAAAATAAAAAAATTACATAGTAATAGACAAATTAAATAAATATATACAACAAACAACAACAACCAAGCATGTAATCTCAATTAAATTGAGGTAGGCTATATGAACTATGAATGAATCACGTCGAGTCGTGAACATGAATCTTCTGTCTCCATAAATTTCGGTTGACGAGCATGTCTTCATTTAGATCTGTTACCTTCATGTCGTTCCGTATGACCTCTATCCACGTCGTTTTTTGGTCTCCCACGAGCTCTAACCGTATGTCTTAAGTCAAGATCTTCAACTCGTCGTACCGGTGCATCTATGGGTCTACGTTTAACATGCTCAAACCATCTTAAACGGTTTTCTCGCTTTTTCTCGTCGATGACCGCTACACCTAATTTGTGCCGAATATCTTCTTTGCGCACCTTATCTCTCCTGGTGTTACCGCACATCCACTGAAGCATGTACATCTTTGTAACGTTCATTTTCTATGCATGGCTTTGCTTAATAGCCCAATACTCGGAGCCATAAAGCAAAGCAGGTCTAATAGTCGTACGATAGAAGTTTCCTTTAAATTTTAAAGGAAAGTTACGATCGCACAGGATCGCTGTTGCACTCTTTCACTTTGTCCATCCAGCTTGGATGTGGTGGTTGACATCTCCGTCTAACTCTCCATCCATTGTAGTATGGAGCCTAAATACCAAAAATGCGTACTTCTCGGTATCTCTTGGCCATCCAACTGAACCGTGCCATCGTTGTTTGCTAAACTGGCATTCAAGGTACTCTGTTTTTGTTTGACTTAGTTGAAATCCTCGTGGTTTTGATGTTTGTCTCCATCGTTCTAAATTCACGTTAACTCTCATTCTTGTCTCATCGATGAAGACAATATTGTCTAGTTATATATATATATATATATATATATATATATATATATATATATACATGAAATACATGATATGCTATAGGGGCAATGGAAAGTTGGGAAAAAAGTTGCAATGAGTTGTTGGAGATAATATATAAATATTAAATGTTTAACATCTCTAATAGCTTAAGCTTTTAGATGAGATGTCAATTCAGTATGGTATCAGAGCTCAGGTCAAGGAGGAGGTCCTGAGTTCGAATCCCATCGTCACCCGATTATCCAAAAAAAGTGTCACGTGACAGGCGTAATAAAAAAAATTTACAGTCTGCACGTGAGGGGGCATATTGAAGATAATATATAAATATTAAATGTCTAACCTCTCTAATAGCTTAAACTTTTATATTAGATGACAATTCAATATATGTGTCATATTTGAAACAATAATTCTCCCACCCCGTCATATTATTTTCTTTTTCGTTTTTATTTTTTATTTTGCTGCATGAAGATCTTAACAAAATTACCCCATAACAAAGACAGTGACACGAAAATTTAGAACCACAGCCGATGGCAAGTTTTAAAAGAAATTTACTTATTACCCCCATTTTACCTCATAGATTTACTAAATATGTACGTCTTTTTTTGCTATATATATAGTTTTCCAAAATATAGCGAGGCGTGCACTCATAAATGGTGGGAATCTAGCTAGTTGCTTATAGATATGACAAACTGACTTGACATTACTTCAATCGTGATTGGTTATGTCTTGTCATCAATATATCGCGCGTGTAATATACATAATAATTATATATACATGATATGCGTGTGTGTATACTTAATATAATCGAGCACATATTTTATTTTAAGCTCTCTATAAATTAGCCACGCCGGCTACTATGTACTTGCACTAAAAAATATGGTAGGGTTTTCATGAAGTTTATAAAAACTTATGTTTATGTTAATTTGTTTATGGTTGATGAGAAATTGAAGCTGATAACTTATGTTACTTTCAGTTTCATGAACACTAGCCGGCATATATGACACGTATATAACACTGTACATCAAAACATATCAAATGCAAGGGACTTTCTGCAAATAAATTTTGATGCAAAGTTAAGCAAAGAAATATTTCTATCCAATAGCCCAAATTCCGATCCAAAGAAATATTATAATATAATTAACTATTATACAAACGTGCATGCTTACTGATCTTTAATTTGTTACATACATTTGAATAATTGAAGCCTCCAATCGCCTCGCAATGATTCTATATATCGTTTTGACTATATATATATAGTGCTTGATTTCATTTTAATATCACTTGATAACTCAAATATGAAAAACTCTGAAAGTTAGGGACTATCGCGCATATCACATTATTTTTATTAAAACAATGCATGTCACGATCTATAATTCATTGACACGCTTCGGTAGAACTTTTTGGCAAAGAACTTTTGAAATCCGATCGAAAAATGTCCTGAAGGGCATAATAATTATTCTTCATCAACAAAGGATCCTACGTCCAAAGGTGATGTCTATCAACCCTCTCTTAGTAATACGCTAAGCGACTCAAATATTGAGAATCGAAATCGAATTATTAGGAAAGACCGCCATGAGGAAGCTGTGGATATTTTGAATTTCGGAAAAAAATTGGGGATTCAATTTACTAACGAGTCTGAGGTTATTAGCCGATTGGAGAAAATGGAAAAAAGAGATAAATTAGTGTTTATGTTCTCGAAGGAAAAACAGGCATAGGGCAATAGGGGCAGCTCAAACAATCATTGATCATTGTATTAACAAGTTGGAGGTTGATGGAAGTCTTAATATTAGGGGTATCAAGAGTGCAAGTGGTTCCCTCGCAAGTTGCAATGTGGTTGGGCAGCGGGCAGGCTGCTGACTACTTGGAGGAAACTACTTGGAGATAAGGGTTTGTCATGGAAAATGTCATTCATGATGAAAGCAGTTTGAAGGTGGTGCGTCGTGGGCGACTTTTATTCAGGCGAGCTAAGGTTTTTTCAAATGGTTTGAAGGATAGAGTTTTCTTTCCGGATTTGCTGCACTTCCATTTCTTGGGTTGAATTTGTGTGGATGAGAACTGATGGAAGTTGCGTGAGTAGACTTGACCGACGTGGATCAAATCGGCGAAACGTAACTCTGGTTTTTTTTTTTTCTGTTTTTGTTTTCTTTCTTGGGATGGTATTTTACCACTTTCTTGTAACATTTTCGTTTTGGAGAGTATGTCTCATACTCTTTTTTAATAAAATTCTTTTTCGCCGATCAAAAAAAAAAAAAAAGAACTTTTTGTGAAGATTTAGTATCGAGGAAAATCGTGATATCAAATTGTTCACAAAAGTCTTTAGAAAAATTCAGTGTATTAATTAATGAATAGTGATATAAGCGAGCAAGTTCCACAGGGTTTTGTAATTAGTGATGATCTATTGAGCTAGATTCTCCACAAACAAATGATGCATTTCCTAACATCTTTCAAGCTTTTGATCAATTGTTAGATCCAACAAAACATACAAGTAATAGTTTAATTGAGATCGAGAAACATCAAACTACAACAAGCACTTTATTGGGTTCTGATAAAAATCTAAAAAAGAGACAGGAAAAGTTAGTATATAATTTGTCAATAGAGTGGATATTATTTCCTAAAATTAACCTTATTAATTAAGTTATATATATTGATTATTGAGTTGTGGAGACGGATATAATGTATACCAATTACCAAAGACGGTGGTCCAGCTAACTATCATTTGGGTTATTGTAAAAACTCCATGCAAAACTATTATAAATCAAATGAAGTTGTGTTATAAATTTGTCTTATTAAAAATAGTACTAACTAAACTAGTTTTCATGGCGTAGTTTTTGTGACGATTTACATACATGAGTTTTGTGCTTTTTATTAGACGTTTTCAGTAATTGAATTGTTGGGTGATACGTAACGAGTTAACATCCACGTTTTTTAATTTCTATTAAAAACACATTGATCAAGCAATATCAGCTCGTTTGGTTGCAAACCTCACTAATAGCAGCCGAAATGTTAGTGCCGGTTATGATCCATTTTCATTGTTAAAAAACAGGTTTGGTTGTTAAATTTCTCCTATCCAATTAGATGTGGGCCATACATATAGCTTTGCTTTGGTTAGTCTGGTTAGAAACATGATTATATCAAAATACCAACTATGCCCCCATCAATTTGTACACATCACATTTCTCGTCATCTTATTTTTAATATTACGTTTATCACCAAAAACGCCCAAATCATAACTAACGACATCATCCACAAATCCGGTGCCATCGACGACCGATCCGACTACCACCACCAACAAATCTCCACGAGCTCGGTGTTGCCACGCATCCCATTGAATTTGTCGCTGTTACGTAAGGTTTTATTCCAACCAACACTTTCAATTGAGTAATCCCAATTGTTAGGTTTTACTGTTACAAACTTTGGATCGTATACATTTATATATGGATGATTTGGAATTAATGTAATGAGTAGGGTGTCGCGTTCGAGTTTGTTTATCGACGCCTTAATCATTCTATATTAACATTCCAATTTCAGGGAATTCAGATGGACTCATAATCGTGTATGTAGGAACTTACGATTTTATCGATTGCCTCAGGAGGTTTCATTTTAGTTTTGTGATAATTGACAATGTCGAATACTTATGTGTCGAACACGATACACGTCTATATCGAATTGTAAGAAGAACGTATTATTCAATACTTGCTAATATTCATATATGTCCTCCCTTTTTAAGGAATCGAGGGCTGATTATAAGCTTTTATCCGTTTCCCTATCAAGAATCAGCATGTTGTACGGTATATTTTTATTCCGATTTAATCTGTGATGACTATTGTTTAAGTGGTAGTGTTTTTTATAAATAAGTGTAAGTTGTGGAGAAGAAACAATGAAACCCCATGATTAGAATTAATTGATGTATAAACATATGGGAGTGAGGGTGTCACCAAGAAACTACATTTTTCTCGTCATGTTTGGTCACCACACGATGAATTAAGATTAATTTGTGCCGTTAAGTCAGTGGTCGGTGAAGGTTGGAGGTTGGGAAGTTCTTGGAAGCCTGGGTTTTACAAAAATCTTCAGAATATATTGAACAAGGACACACAATGGTGCGCGTTCGTCTCAGATACCGACATATCAATAAAATTGTCGAAGTGGAAACGCGATTTTAACCTATTACACGATTATTGTAATTTTCACGGTTTGCACGGAATGGATGAGTTAACACACAAATTGACAGTTCTTGACAAAGCTGCATGGGTTAGCTATATCACCGTAAGTCCTGAAAAAAGCATATTTTTTTGTCACTTAATGCACGATTTTTGGTTGTTCACAATGCTTCCTTAATTTGTAGCTTGTGCCGGCGATAAGTAATATGCGTTAAAGGCGTTCCCCCACTATACCGAGTGGTTCGCTTGCTTCTCTTAGCCAATGCGATGACTGCTTGGTTGTCGAAGATTATCTTTTTGCAAGGTAATTAATTCACTCCTCCAATATGGTTCTTAAGTTGCAAAATTCTAGTTGCTGTTTAGGTTGTAATTTTGTTAGTTGTAAATTTTCAGTTTTCAAAAATATTGGAATTCAGACTTTCAACTAGGTGATTTGATAACTTATTGTCACAAATAAAGTTCTTATTACATCTAGAATTCAGCCCTTTCTCCTTAATATCTAAACATGCATATTGCTCATTTAAACATTAACAAGGCTAATCCAGACAACCATGAAATTGCAATAACAATGCACAACTTCCTGATTTCCTTACGAGCCATAACCAATTCCTTCTTCAAATAGTTGTTGTTCGTTTTCAGATTTTCCGTACATTCACTCTCTTTTGCCGGTGACTACGCAACCCTCTTGTTTTGACTACTCTCCATGGATCCGCCATTCTCGTATTTGTTAAGTTTGCGTAGTAGCCCAGGAATAATTCTTTTGGCTCTTGAGCACATAGGGGGGGTCATACCATTCCCGCTTTCCACATCCATTGCTCTGATTAGAACATATATCAAAAATTAATACTATTATTCAACAATGGTTGTATACAGTATAAAATCACATTTTAATTTATCTTACACTGTAATTTCTACATTTTTGATATCTTCGTCCGAGGTCGTCGTCTCCCCAATGCGTCTTGCATATGGTGGTCCACAAAAACATGACTCCAAAATAATTTTTTCACCATAATGAAATATTGTACTATGAGATGAAGATGAAAATGAAGATGTATTTTTTTGATTCATTTATGATTAGCCACTGATGTTTATCAATTTGTGGCAGTTGTGTTTAGTTAACTGGAAGTGTTTAATCGGATGTAGTTATGCAACATTGCACATGCCAACACAATACTGCATTTCGAGTCAACGGAGAAATGAGTGGGGACTTCCAATATAGGCCAACGCATCTTCAACATACCAAAAGCACACTCGATCACGTTACGTGCTTTACTATGTTTCATGTTGAAAAATTCTTCACGATCCCTAGGCCGATTGCGACCATTAGACCACTCATTCAAGTGATATATCCTACCCTTGTACGGCGTTAGAAAACCTTCACCGTTCTGGTATCCTAGATCACACAAGTAATACTGACATGTACAAGTTTTGTTCTATAATAAGATCTCTGGATGTGGTAATATAATTCTTTTTTAATTCAATTGTTGCGTAAGGTGAATAGCTTACCAATAGGTACTTTGAGAACATTCGGCCTAACTAAAGCTTCACGAAGCATGGTACTATCTGCTATTGGACCTTCCCATTCAGACAAAATGTAAATAAAATTCTTGTTTATGTCGCAAACCCCTAGCACGTTGGTAGTCGCATACCCCTTCCTTCCTATGTAACGGTCCTTTTCGGATGTTGGAACGCGCAACTCAACATGTGTCCCGTCTACTGCCCCTAAACAACCCTATAGAGTTTATTATAGATACCAAACTCTAAATTAGTCACTTTCTCAATGCTATAAAAAATGTAATGTTTTTAAAAGTGACAATGGCATCGATAAGGGAAATAGGGGTATAGTGTCTTACCGGGAAACATTTCCACCGCTCATCCGTACAATTTTTCGTTATGGGAGTTGGCTTAACCATTAGGTGGTCAGAAATCTTGAACAAAGCATCCATCGTCTTATGGAAGTAATGACTAATGGTCTAGCCCGACCTTTTGAAATCAAAGGGAACAACTTGATTTTTGTGATAGTGAGCCAATGTTTGTAAGAACAAGGCAGTCATCTCTTGAATATTCACATATTTAGAGGTAGTTAACCCCCCCCCCCCCCCTACATTTTTGATATCTTTGTCCGGGGTCGTTGTCTCCCCAATGCGTCTTGAATATCATTGGTGCTCCACAAAAACATGACTCCAAAATAATTCTTTCACCATAATGAAATATTGTACTATGAGATGAAGATGAAAATGTGTTTTTTGATTCATTTATGATTAGCTACTGATGTTTATCAATTTGTGGCAGTTGTGTTTAGTTAACTGGAAGTGTTTAATAGGATGTAGTTACGCAACATTGCACATGCCAACACAATACTGCATTTCGAGTCAACGGGGGACTTCCAATATAGGCCAACGCATATTCAACATACCAAAAGCACACTCGATCACGTTGCGTGCTTTACTATGTTTCATGTTGAAAAATTCTTCACGATCCCTAGGCCGATTGCGACCATTAGACCACTCATTCAAGTGATATCTCCTACCCTTGTACGGCGTTAGAAAACCTTCACCGTTCTGGTATCCTAGATCACACAAGTAATACTGACCTGTACAAGTTTTGTTCTATAATAAGATCTTTGGATGTGGTAATATAATTCTTTTTTAATTCAATTGTTGCGTAAGGTGAATAGCTTGCCAATAGGTACTTTGAGACCATTCGGCCTAACTAAAGCTTCACGAAGCACGGTACTATCTGCTACTGGACCTTCCCATCCAGACAAAATGTAAATAAAATTCTTGTTTATGTCGCAAACCCCTTGCACGTTGGCAGTCGCATACCCCTTCCTTCCTATGTAACGGTCCTTTTCGGATGTTGGAACGCGCAACTCAACATGTGTCCCGTCTACTGCCCCTAAACAACCCTATAGAGTTTATTATAGATACCAAACTCTAAATTAGTCACTTTCTCAATGCTACAAAAAATGTAATGTTTTTAAAAGTGACAATGGCATCGATAAGGGAAATAGGGGTATAGTATCTTACCGGGAAACATTTCCACCGCTCATCCGTACAATATGTCGTTATGGGAGTTGGCTTAACCATTAGGTGGTCAGAAATCTTGAACAAAGCATCCATCGTCTTATGGAAGTAATGACTAATGGTCTAGCCCGACCTTTTGAAATCAAATGGAACAACTCGATTTTTGTGTTGGTGGGCCAGTGTTTGTAAGAACAAGGCAGTCATCTCTTGAATATTCATATATTTAGAGCTAGTTAACCCCCCCCTACATTTTTGATATCTTCGTCCGGGGTCGTCGTCTCCCCAATGCGTCTTGAATATCATTGGTGCTCCACAAAAACATGACTCCAAAATAATTCTTTCACCATAATGAAATATTGTACTATGAGATGAAGATGAAGATGTGTTTTTTTGATTCATTTATGATTAGCTACTGATGTTTATCAATTTGTGGCAGTTGTGTTTAGTTAGCTGGAAGTGTTTAATCGGATGTAGTTACGTAACATTGCACATGCCAACACAATACTGCATTTCGAGTCAACGGAGAAATGAGTGGGGACTTCCAATATAGGCCAACGCATCTTCAACATACCAAAAGCACACTCGATCACGTTGCGTGCTCTACTATGTTTCATGTTGAAAAATTCTTCACGATCCCTAGGCCGATTGCGACCATTAGACCACTCATTCAAGTGATATCTCCTACCCTTGTACGACGTTATAAAACCTTCACCGTTCTGGTATCCTAGATCACACAAGTAATACTGACCTGTACAAGTTTTGTTCTATAATAAGATCTCTGGATGTGGTAATATAATTCTTTTTTAATTCAATTGTTGCGTAAGGTGAATAGCTTACCAATAGGTACTTTGAGAACATTCGGCCTAACTAAAGCTTCACGAAGCACGGTACTATCTGCTATTGGACCTTCCCATTCAGCCAAAATGTAAATAAAATTCTTGTTTATGTCCTAAACCCCTAGCACGTTGGTAGTCGCATACCCCTTCCTTCATATGTAACGGTCCTTTTCGGATGTTGGAACGCGCAACTCAACATGTGTCCCGTCTACTGCCCCTAAAAAACCCTATTGAGTTTATTATAGATACCAAACTCTAAATTAGTCACTTTCTCAATGCTATAAAAAATGTAATGTTTTTAAAAGTGACAATGGCATCGATAAGGGAAATAGGGGTATAGTGTCTTACCGGGAAACATTTCCACCGCTCATCCGTACAATCTGTCGTTATGGGAGTTGGCTTAACCATTAGGTGGTCAGAAATCTTGAACAAAGCATCCATCGTCTTATGGAAGTAATGACTAATGGTCTAGCCCGACCTTTTGAAATCAAAGGGAACAACTTGATTTTTGTGATAGTGAGCCAGTGTTTGTAAGAACAAGGCAGTCATCTCTTGAATATTCACATATTTAGAGGTAGTTAACCCCCCCCCTACATTTTTGATATCTTTGTCCGGGGTCGTTGTCTCCCCAATGCGTCTTGAATATCATTGGTGCTCCACAAAAACATGACTCCAAAATAATTCTTTCACCATAATGAAATATTGTACTATGAGATGAAGATGAAGATGAAGATGTGTTTTTTTGATTCATTTGTGATTAGCTACTGATGTTTATCAATTTGTGGCAGTTGTGTTTAGTTAACTAGAAGTGTTTAATCGGATGTAGTTATGCAACATTGCACATGCCAACACAATACTGCATTTCGAGTCAATGGAGAAATGAGTGGGGACTTCCAATATAGGCCAACGCATCTTCAACATACCAAAAGCACACTCGATCACGTTGCGTGCTTTACTATGTTTCATGTTGAAAAATTCTTCACGATCCCTAGGCCGATTGCGACCATTAGACCATTCATTCAAGTGATATCTCCTACCCTTGTACGACGTTAGAAAACCTTCACTGTTCTGGTATCCTAAATCACACAAGTAATACTGACCTGTACAAGTTTTGTTCTATAATAAGATCTTTGGATGTGATAATATAATTCTTTTTTAATTCAATTGTTGCGTAAGGTGAATAGCTGACCAATATGTACTTTGAGACCATTCGGCCTAACTAAAGCTTCACGAAGCACGGTACTATCTGCTACTGGACCTTCCCATCCAGACAAAATATAAATAAAATTCCTGTTTATGTCGCAAACCCCTAGCACGTTGGTAGTCGCATACCCCTTCCTTCCTATGTAACGGTCCTTTTCGGATGTTGGAACGCGCAACTCAACATGTGTCCCGTCTACTACCCCTAAACAACCCTATAGAGTTTATTATAGATACCAAACTCTAAATTAGTCACTTTCTCAATGCTACAAAAAAAAATGTAATGTTTTTAAAAGTGACAATGGCATCGATAAGGGAAAGAGGAGTATGGTGTCTTACCGGAAAATATTTCCACCGCTCATCCGTACAATCTGTCGTTATGGGAGTTGGCTTAACCATTAGGTGGTCAGAAATCTTGAACAAAGCATCCATCGTCTTATGGAAGTAATGACTAATGGTCTGGCCCGACCTTTTGAAATCAAAGCGAACAACTCGATTTTTGTGATGGTGGGCCAGTGTTTGTAAGAACAAGGCAGTCATCTCTTGAACATTCACATATTTATACCCACAAACATGTAGTATTCATTTTATTCACATAACTGTCACTGTTATTCTTTCCTGATTGTTAAGTCAACCATGATTATCAACAGAATCACACAAGCACATATGCAAGAATCATTTGAACCATCAAGAAGAATAAATTAACCCAAAATGGTTGCACATATATAACCACACAACTCATATCATCATATATAGCTCATCAATTGAATTTATTATTTGAAACCATACTTGTGTAATAATCAAATGTAGCATGATTATAGTAAAATTGCATTAGTGGTACATCCGACGCCATCACCATTAGAATAAGCCGCCATTGTTCCAATAGCATAATCAAACAAAATTAAATATATTAGTGTAAAGTAACCAAAAGTTACAATAATAAGTTTCTAATCAATTGTCTGTTCCAATAAAAAGCAAATGATTTATAAGCAATGAGCACGATTTACCTAATTGAATGTAACACGGGCCTGTTCGAATAGTTGATTTTGCCCTATCTGTATCAAACATGGGTGTATATTAGAACAAAAAACAGCAATAATTTGTGGAGTTGAATGAACCATTCTCTTGTAATTGTGCGGAAATTAAGTTATATGTTAAGAACTGAATTAATAACTCGTAATAATTAAAATACCTGTTCAGATAACAAATGCCGACTTGAATTAGAAATTGAATTCACCCACGAGCCGCGAGCAAATTTTAGTGGAAGAAAACGAGATCCAAATTTTAGGGTTATGAAGTTTCGCCCGGGTCGACCCAAGTTTGGGCCTGAGTAACCAAAGGTAAAAAAACGTTGTTTTGTCCACACTACAACCCATAATAGTCAATATTAGTCACAATCAAACGATACGTATATATGTACAAGTGTATATATAAATAACCAGTGATAATTGCAAGAAGCCGAAATAGGCCAATATAGCAGTAGTCTGGGATGCCGTTAGTGTAAGGTCTGTACTCTGTACAAATTAAACATAATAAATTCCCATATTAATTGCAATTTCTATCTTGTTGTATTTGGTCTAGTTCCCGAAGCGACTAAAAGATCACGAGCAACGAGGCTGAAAGACACAATGGACCATTTGCCTGCTACCTAGTAAGACTCTTTTTCTTGTTGCTTTTAGATAAAGTGATATTAGACCAACTAACGATAACTCTTCTAATTAATTCATTGAATGGCAAGTTTCAAGAAAACTGATTTCAATTCATCACAATATTTTAAACATGCAGTAAAGAAGAGAAGAAGAAGAAGTGAATTAGGATTTGTTTTACTAGGGAGCATTTAGTTGGGCAAAGACAAATTTGCAGGCTACCTTTTTGTTACTATATATTAAAGAAAAGCTAGGTCTTTCTTTATATATAAAAACTTGACGATATGAAGAAGTTTAACACTAGAACAACCTTTTTGCTATAAGTGCAAGTCATTTGAAATTCACCTACCTGTATAATCAAGGGAGGAGAACTATGGAATTCGTACAATTTATGAAATTACACTCATCGATCATTGCGTGGTGGTAAATAATAAATGGTGAATATCATAGTTAAGTTATGTTGGAAAAAATGTTCAACAAACCAAATTTGTATAATTGACTTTAGTTTGAGCCTTGTATACAGGTGAATGAGAAATTAATGCTCAAAGTTGGCTAATTAAAGTAGAAAATACTATAAAATAATTTTATTATTTTTATTTTGAGTAAATAGCTTCTATAATATATTTTGCTTTAATTTGTATAACGAAAAAAATAATAAGCCTTAAAATTAATAATTAGTTAATTACACGGAAATCTTTTCATAAGATTTCGTGATCAGTTTTATTAACTGAAACGCGTTCAGATTATTCACTAAAATTTACCTTAATTACGCAATGCATAATTAGCATAATAATGTCTCTTGTCGGCGACTAAATTTTCTTTCTTTCTTTCCATGTCCTAATATCTAAAAAGGGTCGCTCCTAATATGTTTTTATCACAGCATACACGCATAAAAAATGACTTCTTGTGCAGTCAATTTTTTTTCCCAAGTCAATTGTATGGTGGTAAAGGAAAGTCACATATCGAGTTCGTTAGAGCAGTTCTTGTTCGTGCAAACAGTCCTACTCGTAGTCGTTGTATCCTAGGTCAGTCTCGTACACGTTTTCTCAAGCACAAGAAGAGAGGGGGAATCGGTTTTAAGAAACTGAAAATCATCGACTTTCTTGTTTCTTCGTTTATTCCATTGAGGTTTATTCGATAACAGTAATTTTGCTTATTGTAATTTTTCGTTCTTCAATTTCGTCAGTAATATATTGTTCTATGTTGGTTTATGTATTGCTTCCTATATTACTAACAAGGTCAAAGTTAAGTATAATTACAAAATTTTATTGGTTGCTGCATTTTTAAAATAATATTCAAAATCAAAGAGAAGAATAATAAAATTTCCTTGTATAGAAATCTGAACGTAATTGATGGAATTATTATTTTTGTTTTACATTTTTACAGTGACAAATACATCTCTTTTCTACTATGAGTAGATACTAATTAAACTATTGATAACACATTTTAAGAACCATCATTGAAAGATGATTGACTTTTTCTTTTGTCTCAAATTCGATTCTACAAAAAATGATTTAATTATATATTTATAATTTGTTTAGTTGGCATGGTTTGCAGGTTATTGCGTTAATTCGAACATTTTTGCAGAGCGCAGTTAAATAAGCGTGATTGTAAATTCTCGCTAAGTGTGACTCGAGTTATATGATAACCATTTTAATTAATTATTAGTCAAGGGTGCGTGTTAATGATCAATATAATGATGTTACTTTCAGTATGATATGTGACACCCATATGCATGGTGGAAGTCTGCATTACAAAGGAAGTTAATCGAAATAATAAAAAGAAATACCTTCAAAACAAATAATAAAAACAAATCAGGAAAATGGTCACAATCCTCATTCCAGGATTCCCTCCATCCAACGTGCGACCTAGTTTTTATCACAAGCTAATTAAAGTTATTCTCTCTTTCCCAAAGCAAACTTTTAAAACTACCTAACAAGTTTGACTCGACAGAAAAAGCAAAATACGTACATGTAATTTACAAATCAAAGCCCCCTTGTTTAGGCACGTGACACGCAAGGGTATATCTCATTTTTAATTGTAATTCAGCAAGTTTACAAATCTTTCTCCTTAAAAAAAAAAAAACTTTCAAAATTATTATCTGAAGTATCAGGCGAAACTAAGTGTTTGCACTATTAAATAATTACAAGTAACATTTTTTTAAAAGTATATCATAAATCCAAAAGCAGTTTGAGAAAGCATGGTGCCCATATATACAAAAACGTTGCCAGACCGTCTAAGTTCAAAAAAAAAAAAAGTCTTCCATATTTATGGTTGACAAACTAGAAAAATAAGATCAATTTTCTCTAAATTATATACTTATTAAATTTCGCTAATGTTGTGCAAAATTATTCTATCAAAACATGTTATGGCTTTTCTAGCTTTAATAGGTTACCGAATCTTTTAGGTTAATGAGTTTAAGAATTAGAATCTTAATTAGTAACAGATGTCTTCCTAGTTCCTACATTCATACAACTTAATGTACGTCTACATTAATCAAAGTAAAGGACAGATTTGTAACAGTTTTTTTCTCTCAAAAAAGAAAAAAAAATGTCGTAATGCGGCCACCTATAATAAGGTGCACTCTCTAGATAATTCTGCACGCTATGAATTGAACGGAACACCATATATTATAAATAACTTTATATCAGATCAATGCTTACTGAATAAATACTAAAAAGCAGTTCCTCCTTTCACTTTCTTTTGCCTTTTCCAAAGTAAAACTGGAATTAACCCTATAAAAAAGTATTGGTTCTCACACACACTCTGTCTAAGTAAATGTCTTTATTCCTTAATCATGTCAAATCCAATATTATGTGTCGATGTATCAATGCATCTGGTAATCTTTTCAATTTAGATCTTTCCGACAACGTGCGTGTAAAGAATCTGTTTTTATCACTTTTGTATAACATCATATGCTTATGAAATATTCTTAAATAGGGGCTCTTCTTTTTTAGGGAAAATAACGTACACTTGTAAGTTTGACAATAGTAATGTGACAAAGTGACGCGCTAGTATATAAAATTTTGTATCATCGCGTCAGTGCACTCTTTATAAATAGACTTGCGAGCGAAGCCTGTCTTAAAATAATTATTTTGGTCACGAGTAATTCACTATCATTTATCTGTGAAAGAACACATTTGTCAGTTTTATAAACAGAAGCAGTTCATGTTACAGAAATCGGTATCCAATCATATTGTCTTAGTCAAGTTTAATTTTTTTTGCGACTAGGACATTTATTACCGACGTGTTTTTTTTTTTATCAAATATTAAGACTGCTTCTAGAACTTTATGAGTTTTTTCGAATATATATATTCATTGAGAATATATAGTATATGCAAATAGTCAGTGCGGTATTTGAGTTTTAATTAAACGAAATATAGGGAGTATTTGCAATATATATTCCCCAACAAATCATTTAATTAGGAACTAAGCTAATATATGATGGTGTAGAACTGTACGTAGATGCATCCCCTTATTGATAAAAATGGTTTAATTCTTTCATTGACTTGAGGCTCGATTATTGCCCATGTAAGCTAATCTTTTAATTTTTTAGGAAATACTTATAAATTTTAAGAAACATATTTAATTTAAGATTGAGCATTCTTTAGACGTAAAAATCATTGTATGCTTTCATTTAAAAATATAGGAGCAAAATACCTTGATGATACTATTATATATATGTCTAGCAATCACTAAACCTCCTGTAGTAAAATAATTGGACCAGTCAGCAGAAGGCTTACACTAATTAATTGTTGATGTTGTGCCTTAAATTAAAAGCCAAAAGTATACGAACCAAGAGTGAAAGGTGCTACTTTGATATATTTTTCTTTTTCATCATCGGAAAGTAACTGGTCTAGTAAAGAGTACCAATATTGTTGAAGATTAGCCAAGGGCTTGTCCGGAGTTAATTTAACTTCAAACGCATGTACAGTTCTTTGAAGCTTAACTTTCACCAAGCTTACGCACCATGACCTGAGACTTATGCAGAGCACAAACTAAAGCACATCTTGTACATATTCCAAACTATTGAATATATTATAGGGATAAAAGCATCAAGCCCCCATCCTATGAACCCTTTTTAACAGTGTCCATTTACCTTTTTTTCTAAGAACTTTAGTCCCTCACCTATACCTGCTTGTTCGAATTGCCCCCTGACGCAAAATCGTCTATTAACTTTATTATTAAGCAAAACTAAACCAACACAAACATTAGGGGGCATCGGTTCAAATACTTAGAATATTTTACAGAACACTAGGCACTACAAGATTTGGGGGTCAATAGTGACCCCCGGGTTGTGACTCAAGTTGAGTCACTTGTCTTCAGTGACTCGTGAAGACAATTGCGACTCACGGTGAGTCGCAGATTTGTATGAGGAAAACAGCGACTCAAATTGAGTCGCTGTTGACTTCAGGAAAATTCAGCGACTCAAAGTGAGTCGCTGTTGACCTGAGGAAAATTCAGCGACTCAATATGAGTCGCTGAATTCAAAAATATGACTTGGGCCATACATTTTGGCCCGATTGGGCCAAAATGTGTGGCCCAAGTCTGGGCTCGTCCAATATCTGAAGCAATCAGCGACTCACGTTGAGTCGCTGATTCCTTCTATAAATAAAAAAAAAAAAAAAATTTCTTACCAAATCGCAAAACCCATTTCAGCCGCCCTCTCCGCCCGTTTCAGCCGCATGTGACCCGACCCGCCACCATTAGCGACCTATTGCCCGGATTTGCGACCCAAAGTGAGTCCCAACCCAACCAAACACACAAAACACACCGATTTCGCTCCGATTTTGCTCGCGATTCTTCCGATTTGGCTCGCGGTTCTCCCGATTTTGCTCGCCATTTCGTCAATTAACACTTAAGGTACATCAATCTAGCTTTTAACTTGTTTTTTACTCATTAATTTTGAATTTCGATTCGATTTTGGGCATTATATGTTTTTTACCCATTATGTGTATTCGATTTTGGGCATTAATTTTGAATTTCGATTCAATTATATGTGTATTTAATTTTAGTCAAGATTTGAGTAATTAGTTGTTAATTAGTTCTTAGTTTTGTATATTTCGAATGTTGCATTGTAATTAAGGGTTTTGGATGTTGGGCATTTTGAAGTTTGATTCAATTTAGTGATGGGTTGAAGTTAATTTGATGATTTGTAGGTTGAATTTGGAGAAAATGAAATTTTAGGATAGTTTATGGCTTTTAGTGGTGAATTGTAGGTTAAATTTGGGGGAAATGGAATTGAGGATAGTTCATGGATAATTAGTGCATTTTTTGTTTAATTATGTATAATTGCATGTTGAACTTGATGTGAAATGGAAGTATAGTGATAAAAGTGTAATTGTTTAGGGTATAAAGTATAATCTTACTAACTTTTTAGAGATAATATAAGATTAGATTAAAATTTGGGCAATAGTAGAATATTTTGAAACTTTTTTGGTATAGAATGTTAGATTGTGAAAATTGGAATTGATTAGTTTATAATTAAATTGTGAAAATTAGATTATTAAATTTTAATAAGTATGATTGTTAGATTATATAGATGTTGAATGTTAGACTAAATGTAATATTGTTATTTAAATGTTGATTTGATATTTAAATGTGTTTTTTTTTTCACAGTATATACATATATTCGGTATGTCATCACGTAAGACCACTAGCGATACTGGAGGTCGAGGTCGAGGTCGAGGTCGAGGTCGTGGAGTTGGAGGTCGTAGTGGGGTATCTGCTACTGGTAGTGGTGGGCGAGTTAGTGGTAGTGGTAGTGTTGGCCGTGGAGGTGTTGGTGGTCGTGGAGGTGTTGGTGGTAGTGATAGCGTTGGTCGTGGAGGTGTTGGTGGTAGTGATAGCGCTGGTCGTGGAGGTGTTTGTGCTAGTGGTAGTGGTAGTGTCGGTCGTGGAGGTGTTGGTGGTAGTGGAGGTGTAGGGCGTGGTGGTGGTACTGGTAGCGTTAGTCGTGATGGTGTTAGTGGTAGTGGCGGGGTCGGTGGAGATGTTGGTCGTGGAGGTGTTGGTCGTGGTGGTGGTAGTGGTAGCGGGGTTCGAGGTAATTGCCGACCTATACGGCGTTCACAGCCTAGCGATCCAGTCGAGCCATCTGTCCCGCCACTAGGGCCAGACGACGGATCTACATCGAGGACACCTGCTTTGCAGCGGCAGTTATTTGTAGACGATGAGGCGGCGGTCCCCAGAGCGGGAGATAGACCCCGATCATCAGAGTCCACCGCATCCCAGCCGTCACGACCACATACTTCAGCATCAGTTGGGACTCACGTGCCCCCATCAGGCGAGTCTGCTCCAGCACATGTAGATGACACTATAGATGTACCGAGCCAGAGGTTGACCGAGAGTCCAGGACCGAGCCAGACTCGACCCCCGAGGGGACCAAATATAGGGATTACAGCGGTCCCGGCTGGGAAGCAGAAGCAGATTATAGAATTGAAGCGGGGTTGTTTTTCTAAACCCCCTAGTCGTGAGATCGCGAAGACGATCACAGCACTCATTCGACAGTTTATGACTGATTTTTGGCCCTCCTACTTGAAGGTTCCTCTAGACGTACGAAAAGCGATGTATGCGAGATTTACGGTGAGTTTTTAATTTATTGTTTAATATTTATTAATTTAATGTATTAAATATAGTATTTTTCAAATATTGTTGAATTTAGTTTATTAATTTAGTGTCTTAATTTATTGTTTAATATTTCTTATTTTTGTAGAATACCTTTGGGATCCGGTACTCAGAAAGGGGTCAAGTACATAGGGCATACCAGCAGAAGGCAAGGGAGATTTACAAGCATATGATGAACAGGGCAAAGGAAAATTACATGAAGAGGAAGGACATGGAAAAGTATCGGAACAAAAAAAAGACGACGTTGACGAGCGATAAATTGGAAAAGAAGGCGGCAGCATACTGGGACACGGAAGAGCATAAGAAGAAGTCCTTAAAGGGAAAGAAAGCTCGGCGAGGCGGCAAGGAGGATGGGCCGGCGCCCGCCACCTTTTACGGTGGTTCCATTGACTACGAGGAGATCCGGCGGCGCCTGGTATGTTTTTTAAAATTTATATATTGCAATTGTAGTTAAAATGTTAATTTTTAGGAATATTGTTTTTTTTAACCTTACTATTAGTTAAAAAAAAGAATTTTAACCTTACTATTACTTTAAATTTGAAGGAGAGGAATCAGTCCAACCGCACCCACCCTATCAGGCACGACGAGATTTACAAGGCAGGACATACGAGGAAGGTGACGGGGACTGGCAGAGGTACAGGCGTACCCTTGAGGCGGGAGTGGAAATCTGAGGCGACGAGACTTATTTACGTAAGTGTTTTAATTTTTGTTTACCGCTTATGAATTCTAATTTAATTGAATAAATTATTTTCGAACTAATTTATCTTTTTGATTACATTTGAAAATTCAACAGAAGACATACAAGAAGGAGTTGAGGAAGAAAAATCCTCACGTCGTAGAAGACAAGGACTTGCCCGAATGGGACCCTGATTCGTGGAAGAAGGCCATAGGGTCGATCAAGAAGGGGAAGGTGAAGGGTTTACCGACCTATGTCGATCCACGAGAGTTCGACATTGAGCTAGGTAGGGAGCCAAACTTCGATCAGGCGTTGCTTAGGCATGTACAGGAGGAGAACCTAGAGTTGAGGACGACACAAGACCCGAGAGTCGACTCACTGATGACCTGGCTACAGGGCTTTAGAGACGACATGCAGGCGGAGGGTCGAACAGTGCGAGAGCTTCCACCAGACTTGTTCATGGGGAACGCTATTAGGCACGGAGGCGCATTCAGGGTTCCGAGGTCGGTACGTCAGAGACCAGATCCTTTTGCTCCAGGTACTTCTACCCAGTATGTTGATGATTTGGATGCTGATGATCGAGATTTGATGGATGATGAGTGCGAGGACCTTGGTGTATGCTATGAGGATGATGGAGTTGATGATGATCCATTGGCGACCCTTGATGAGATGTATGATTTGGCTGAGAGTTCAGGTGATGAGGGGGTCGTGTATCCCCTAGTGATGTTGAGGGGGGTGATGATGTTGAGTTGGGTGATGATGTTGAGGGGGGTGATGATGTTGAGTTGGGTGATGATGAGGGGGGTGATGATGTTGAGTTGGGTGATGATGAGTTGGGTGATGATGAGTTGGGTGATGATGACATGGGTGATTGATGAGTTGGGTGATGAGTTGTTTGTGTTATTTCTGTTGAATTATGATATGTTGTTTTTGCGTCTGTTTTCGCCTATGCTAGGCTTATTTTGTGCACAGGTTATGGCTATGTTTATCGTTTCGTTTGCATAGGTTATGAACTTTATGGTTGTGATTGTCCTTTTTTTATTCCCGTTTCTCGATATGGGTGATTGATCAGGTGGATGGTAGTTGTTTGTGTTATTTCTGTTATTTTGTGCACAGGTTATGGCTATATTGACATTGGATATGTGTATGTTTCTCGAGATTTTGTTTTCAATTTTTAATATATTTTACAAATACAACAACAAAATATCAAGTATTACTAAAGAACAAGTATTACTAAAGAAAAGAAAAAGTACAAGTATTACTAAATAATAAAGTACAAGTATTACTTAGAACTGGCTAGTCTTCTTCTGAATATTCAAATTCATACAACACATCTTCATTCGCATCACTATCTAAGCCTTCTTCTTGTCCATCATCGTCCTCGTTACCATTTAGCTCATTGACGACCTCGAGCTCACCTACCCCCAACTGAATATCCATGTTGAACGACATCAGGTCTACAAACATATTAAGACCTTCTGTTGATGATGCTTGAAACCATTGCTCTGGATTCTCCTGGTCGTTAGGGGTAGAATCATGAATTGTGAGCGACGACATGTCGATCATGTGTCGAGCTGGAATATGTGATACTGACAACCATCCCTTTCTCCCCGGCCTTCCATTTGGTAGAGACGGATACTTGGTGTAGTAAGCATGCATTGCTTGATTAGCACAAATAAATGGTTCATTTGTACGGAGTATTTTAGTAGGGTTAATTTCCACCAACTTGAACCTCTCGTGAACATTTGTGCCATTCGGTCCAATATCATACCACAAACACTTGAAGAAGACAATGCTCATTGGTTTCCCATTTCTACCTCCCCAATATTCCACTTCTATGATCTCTTTCAAAGTTCCGTAGAAATTGGTTGAACCGGTGTCTCCCATGTCGGCCTTCACGTAAACCCCACTGCAGTCACTCTTCTTGGGTCCCAATTTTGTGTCAATGTGGAACCGAAACCCATTCACAATGTATCCATCGTAGGCGATTGCATCGTTTAGTGGACCGTTAATCAACGGTATTACTCGATCGTCTGTCATGTACTTTCCACTGCTATACTCTTGCTTGAACCAGGCCACATACTCCTTGTTCCTTTTCGTTTGCACCTCCATGTCATTCAATCCGCCGCACTCCTCTTCTATGAACAAACTGCGTGTTACCAGAAAAATAAGTTAGTCCTTATATAATAAAGAATATGACAGTAGATGAAGAAAATTGATGTAGACTCACTCTTCCCATCCCTCCAACTCCTCGCAGTTAAGAAGTGTGTACAGTTCAATTTGCTCTTTTTCTTCGTCCGTTAAGTTCTTTGCCTTCTCCAAAATGCCAAGCGGTCGCCCCTTCTTTCGGAACAATATGAGCTCACCGTCCCAATCCGTGCTGTCAAGTGTCTCGTTCCTGTTAAGTCGTCTGTGTGTAGCACCAGGGGTTACATCGAGATACTGAGAAATCAAATTTGATAGCTCTGAAAGTAAATAGGCATTGGCCATGCATCCCTCGGGCCTCGCTTTGTTCCCCACTGACCCCTTCAAATCAAACATTTGCCTGATGAACACAACAAAAATAATCATCTTTCATTGCACATAGAATAAATTAAAGACAATCGTCAATATATCATCCAAATTTTAAGTGATTTACCTCTCGAACGGATACATCCATCTGTAGTGAACTGGACCGCAAACTCTAGCCTCATACGGTAAGTGAATAGCCAAATGCTCCATAGAATCGAAAAAAGAAGGGGGAAATATTCTCTCCAGTTTGCACATGGTGACAATAATGGATTTCTCTAGTCCTTCCATATCCTCTACCGATACCTCTGATGCACAAATTCCCTTGAATAATAAACTAATCTCCACAAGCGTTTCCCATATGTCTTTCTTAAGGAAGTCACGAAAAGCAATTGGAATCAGTCTCTGCATGAAGACGTGGCAGTCATGACTCTTCATTCCGGACAACCTCTGTTGTTGCACATGTACGCACCGGCCCAAGTTGGAAGCGTATCCATCTGGGAATTTTAGCGTGCCCAACCATTCTAACAAATTTCTCCTTTGATCCTTTGATAGACAGTAAAATGCTTTTGGCTTCTTCGTCTCCCCTCGGGTTAAATCTAAGAATAGCTCTCTACGGTTTGTCCAGAGTCTCAAATCTTTTCGTGATTTGATGTTGTCCTTTGTCTTAGCGTCATCCAACACCGTGTTGATGATGTTATCGAAAAAGTTCTTCTCACAGTGCATGACATCTAGACAGTGACGAACCAAGTTTGTGGACCAATAAGGCAGTTCCCAAAATATACTCTTTCGCACCCAATTATGGTTTTGGCCAAAACCTTGGAGTTGTCTTAATTGGGTACCAAACCCCACATTCCCAAGGTCGTTAACAATTTGTAGCATTTCGTCACCATTCTTTCTACAAATCGTTTCTTCGAGCCGCATTTCCCCTTTTTTGAAATGTTGATCGTCGTATCTCAATTCATGACCTACAGGCAAGAACCGGCGATGGCAATCGAACCAACTTGGTTTACCCCCATTCACCAATGGAAAGGATTGAGTGTCACCCATACAATAAGGACACGAAAGCCTTCCGTGCGTACTCCATCCCGACAACATCCCGTATGCGGGAAAATCGCTAATCGTCCACATGAGAGATGCACGTAATATAAAGTTTTGCTTCCGTGAGATGTCGTATGTCGCGACGCCACTGCTCCATAAAAGCTTGAGGTCATCAATAAGTGGCCTAAGAAAAAGATCTAAGTTCTTTGTAGGACTGCCGGGCCCAGAAATGAGTAGACTCAAAAATATGTACTCTTTCTTCATGCAGAGATCGGGAGGAAGGTTATAAGGGGTGACAAACACTGGCCAACAAGAGTACTTCTTACCAGACATTCCATACGGTGTGAATCCATCCGTACACAAACCAAGTCTTACATTTCGTGGCTCCGCAGCAAAATCTGGGTGCGTCCGGTCGAAGTGGCGCCATGCCTCCCCTGAAGCTGGGTGAATCATTCGGTCATTAGGCCCATTACACTTCGTATGCCATGTCATATGCTTTGCAGTTCCTATTGTATAATACAACCTCTGAAGTCGAGGAGCAATAGGAAAATACCACACTTTCTTCTTCCCAACCTTTGATTTTAGTCCCTCAACGTATCTATCTTCGCCGCATATCGGGCACTTATCGTAGTCCTTCGTCTCATCCCCGTAGAACAAGAAACATTGCTTTATACAAACATCGTACATAACGTACCCTAACTCTGACTGCAGCATTTTACGGATCCCTTTAGTGTCCTTTGGTAATAACTTCCGCACCTCTGGCCTAAAACCTCTCTTCGCCAAATTAAAAGCCCTATCAGAATAAATAGTACTAGCCTTGTGGTGTGTCTTGTACTCCAACCACTCCGACAACCACTGAAGGATACTTATATCATCGTTGGAATCCGGATACATGGGCACATTTCCTAAGTGCATCAATTTGTAGAACGCCCGTGCTTCCGGGTTGGGTTCATCGTTAGTTGCCTCGTCCTCAAATGTTCGACCTCCACGTGCATCCACAACCATGTCTACGAACGGCACATCAACATATACTGGGTTGTCGGGAATATCGGTGTGTGAAGAGCTGGGGGAATCGGGCACATACGAAGGCATAGTATTTGTTGACGTTTCTCCATGAAAAATCCACTGAGAATATCCATCGGTAAATCCTGACTTATGTAGATGATCACGTACAATTTTTTTACCTAAAAACCGTATATTATTGCATTTCTTGCAAGGGCACCTAATTTCTCCTTGACTATCAACGAATCTAGGACCTTGTTGCGTAGCATATTCAATAAAAGCCCTAACCCCAAACACAAATTTATCACTCAAATAACCATCACTATCGTACGGATCATACATCCAAGATTTATCCATTGTATAATCCATTATTTAATTATCTAAATATAGTTTAATCATCCACTACAAAAAATTTAAAGAGCTAAACATAAAGATCAACGTACTTCTTGAAGCGTGAAAATAGTGCGCCGCAAGAAAGTTTCGTACATCACGATTACCCTTTGTGTTTGTAATATTACCTATCAACAAATAAAAAAACTTAAGTTAGAATCTAATAAAATAACAAAATATATTCAAATTAAAATTAGGAGAGTAGGGGAAAAAACGTGCATACCTTATGAAGTAGTGAAAGTTGGAATGAAAATTAGAGGAGTAGGAGTGGCCTATTTATAGGAAACTGAATGTCAATAGTGACTGCAAAGCGGTCACTATTGACAACGGCTATTAACAATAGCGACTCAACTTGAGTCGCTATTGGTAATGGCCGTTGTCAATAGTGACCGCTTTGCAGTCACTACAAAACATTACTGACCGCAAAGCGGTCACTAGTGACATTTGCGGTCACTATTGACAACGGCTATTGTCAATAGTGACCGCAAAAGTCAATAGTGACCGCCTTGCAGTCACTAGAAAACATTAGTGACTGCAAGGCGGTCACTAGTGACATATGCGGTCACTATTGACAACGGCTATTGTCAATAGTGACCGCAAAAGTCAATAGTGACCGCCTTGCAGTCACTAGAAAAGATTAGTGACCGCAAAGCGGTCACTACTGACATTGCCGGTCACTATTGACAACGGCTATTGTCAATAGTGACCGCAAAGGTCAATAGTGACCGCCTTGCAGTCACTAGAAAAGATTAGTGACCGCAAAGCGGTCACTACTGACATTTCCGGTCACTATTGACAACGGCTATTGTCAATAGTGACCGCAAAGGTCAATAGTGACCGCCTTGCAGTCACTAAAAAAGATTAGTGACCACAAAGCGGTCACTATTGACATATGCAGTCACTAATGACAATAGCCGTTGTCCATAGTGACCGCAAATGTCAGTAGTGACCGCTTTGCGGTCACTAATGTTTTTTAGTGACTGCAAAGCGGTCCCTAATGACATAACAGTGACTGCATTGCGGTCCCTATTGAATCAACAGGGACCGAATTGCAGTCCCTATTAATATTCATATTTAAACCCTAAACCCTAAACCCTAAACCCTAAACCCTAAACCCTAAACCCTTAACCCTAAACCCTAAACCCTAAACTTTAAAATCGATATTTTAAGATGGTTCGAGGTGCCGCGTTGTTTTTTTAGTTCATAATAACCATTATAAGAGTTAAAACAACAATAATTTCAATGACGCATTGTAAATCCAAACATTAAGTAAAGAGAACGGATCACTTTGACGATACTCTTATTATTTTGTATGACGAATGTCATAATGACAAATTAATTGTATATACATATAAGTATAATGATTACTTGATGTGATGATATATACCTCATAATCATATATATGCTAACATTAGTGAAGTAAAGCATAAAAACGAATAACAACTACAACTAACTAGTGATGATTAGTTGTAGAACATGAAATAGATCTCCAACGTTAATAACTCGTTCAATCTCAATCAATCTATTAATCCACAACTAAACTACTATGAGGTTGGTTTTGTAATAATTTATTACTTCTATTTACATGTTACAATGAGTTTGGTTACTAAGAATCATAAACACACCAAAATCAATTAAAAAAAATCGATTGTAAAGTATGGGAGACAATAGTGACTGCGACGCAGTCACTATTGCGTCAATTGGGACCGCAAAGCAGTCACTATTGACTCAACAGGGACTGCATTGCGGTCCCTATTGACTCAACAGTGACCAAATTACGGTCCCTACTAATATTCATACTTTAAAATGGATGAATATTATTAGGGACCTAATTGCGGTCACTGATATGGCAACAGTGACCGCATTGCAGTCACTAATATTAGTAGGGACCTAATTGCGGTCACTGATATGGCAACTGTGACCGCATTGCAGTCACTGAAATCCAAAAAATTTGAAATTCGGCGAAAATTTTAGGCGGGATTGAGAGGGAAATTTGATTTTGACGAAAATTTGAAATTTTCAACCTCCCCTCTATATATACTCACCACTATTACACATCTAAATTTCATTATCTCCAAAAATCACCAACATAATTAACAACACTCTCTTCTTTTTTCTCCAACACACCAACACTCTCTTCTTTTCTCCAACACACCAACACAACAATACTCTCTTCTTTTCTCCAACACACCAACACTCTCTTCTTTTCTCCAACACACCAACACAACAACACTCTCTTCTTTTCTCCAACACACCAACACAACAACATAAATCCAAAAAATCACTTTCTTTTCTTTCACTTTTTTTTTTATTTTAGTTTTGATCTACACTTTATTATCTTTCTTTCTTTATTTTGGATCTATACTTTATTATCTTTCTATATTTATTTTGGATCTACACTTTATTTCTTTCTTTCTTTCACTTTTTTTTTGTTTTGGATCTACACTTTATTTTCTTACTTTTCTTTCACTTGTTGTTTTATTCATTAATCTTTTTGCTTTCATTGATCTTTTTAATCATTCATTTTTTTGTTTTCATTCATATTATAGTTTCTATTATTAGTCATTTTTTTTAATCTTTTTACATTCATGTCATTATATTAACATTTTCTTCATTATTTTATGGTTTTGATCTTGTTAAAATCATAATTTTACAAAAAAAACAATAATATTCCGGATTAAATCCGGAATATTAGTGTTTTTTTTTTATTTTTCGTACAGGTAATTAGTGACCGCAATTCGGTCCCTACTAATATTCATAGATATCTATGAATATTAGTAGGGACCGAATTGCGGTCACTGTTTTTAAACTTAGTGACCGCAATTTGGTCCCTACTAATATTCATAGATATAAACTTAGTGACCGCAATTTGGTCCCTACTAAATATTAGTAGGGACCGAATTGCGGTCACTAAGTTTAAAAACAGTGACCGCAATTCGGTCCCTACTAATATTCATAGATATCTATGAATATAAATAGGGACCGAATTGCGGTCACTAAGTTTAAAAACAGTGACCGCAATTCGGTCCCTACTAATATTCATAAATATAAGTAGGGACCGAAATCCGGTCGCTATTGACTTTCTTAGGGACCGCAATTCGGTCCCTACTAATATTCATAGATACTCTTTGAATATTAAATAGGGACCGAATTACGGTCCCTATTTTTTTTAGTGACTGCTTTTAGGTCCCTAATTCTCAATCAATAGGGACTTGAAAGCAGTCACTACTGACATTTTGCGATAAACAGGGACCGGAAGGCGGTCACTAAATTTTCGGTCACTATTGACCCTCATCAGCGACCTAATTGCGGTCACTGATGGAAAGTGACCGAGGTCAATAGTGACCGGTCATCTGCGACCCAAATGCGGTCACTATTGACCATCAGGGACCCCAAGGGGGGTCAATAGTGACTGCATTTCGGTCACTATTGACCCCCAAATCTTGTAGTGAGGGTTCTTGAGGAAACACGATCAAAATTCACACACAGTTCGCACAAGATTCAGTCGATTCAGAGCAAATTCACACACACTATTCAAACACGACCAAGATTCAGTCGATCCAGAGCATATTCACACACAGTCGTTGGGTAATACGGTTGGGTATTCACGATTTGCAACGCCAAATCGCCATTTTGCACTAGGATTTAGTTCGCCGTCGCATTCTGAAAATGGTGTACAGAAAGCGGTCCGATGATGACGCAATACTGGAGGACAAGAATACGCCTGATTATGGTAAGTTTCGCGACTTTTTGAAACCCTATTTTATGATATTTGGTTACACATGCATATTTTAGTGTACTTGTTGTCGCAATCATACATTTGTATGTAAAGCCGTGTTTTTTTATATGAGTCAGTGTCAATTTTAAGATTTTTTTTGCTTTGGACCACTTTGTGGTCCCCCAAGAGTGGTAGGGTTTGATTGAAAATGTTTCAATTGTATTTTTTATTGCTTTCTGACACTTTTTGGACATTTTGCATAAATTAGTTAATAAAGTTTCTAATCCTAATTTTATTCTAACTGTCAAAGTGGTGATGGGTCAATTTGGCTTATTTTAGTGCTATTTTATGTTGCAGGTGCAAACCCTACACATTTCACAATAAGGTTGCATCATCGTGGTTATTTCAAGAATGTGGGATTGACATGTCAATACCTATGAGGTGAGATTGTGCATTTTGACTGGTGTAGTGCTGATGAAATGAATATGATTGAGGTGAGGGCTATGGGGAAGGAGGTGGGATTTATGACTGAGGGGAGCTGCGAATACTATATCAGTACTAGGAATGTAGATAACTGCATGACTTTAGACTATTTGAATACTGACAAAGAGGAGGCCATGGAAATGGATCAATATGTGAATGATGATAGGGTGGTGGGGATATTTACTGATGGGGGAGTTGAGATACCAGTTGCAGAGGAGCAACCTAGTGTGAATGTAGAGGCAGAAGAAGAGCCAGCTCCACAAAATCTTGATGAAGTCATCTTTGATTTGGAAAATATAGAGTGTGATGATGAGTAGTCTATTGAGAGTGATTCTGATATGTCTGAGGCAATGGTTGATAGTGAACATGAGTTGACTGATGATGAAGGAGTTTATGAAGAGGAAAATGTTGAAGATGCTACAGAGGCTCATTGGGCTGGAATTGCTATCTCAAGAGAAATCAGCAGGAAGGCTACTCAGGGTAGAAACAATCACACATTTTATTGTGGTAACCAATGTTTAATCCAAAGTTGGATATGGGTAACCCAAGGTTTGAGCCTTCTCTATGCTTTGAAGATGCGGCCACTCTTAGGGCTGCAATCAGGGAGCATGCAATCAAGGAGCATGCAATCAAGGTTGGAAGGAACATTAAGTTTGTTAAGAATGACAAAAATAGGGTGAGTGTAAAGTGCAAAACAGATGGGTGTCCATATATTGTGTTTGCTTCTGAAATTGGTCATTGTGGTACACTTATGAATTTAGGCCTGTCAAGGGTAGGGTTTTACCCTACCCTTACCCTGAAAATTAGCTCAGGGTCTAGACCCTTACCCTACCCTGTAATTTTTGAAACTCAACTCAGGATATGGGTAGGGTAAGGGTATTGACCCTTATTCTAAAAAGTTCATTTAAAATCACCATAAACGATGTATTTTTTCTTGAAAATGTTTTTTTTTGTGAATATTACGAGATTTGCTATCGACGGAATTTTTTTTTTTTGACGCGGATGAAATTTGGTAACGGGTCTAGTAAGACCCTTACCCATTTAACAGGGTAGGGTAAGGGTCCTTCAAAACAGGGTCTTCAATGGGTCTTAGTCAGGGTAGGGTAGGGTCCTTACCCTGAATTATACACAGGGTCTTGGCATGGTTTGGGTAAGGGCAGGGTAAAACCCTACCCTTGACATGCCTGCTTATGATCAAGACCTACAATGGTACACATGTTTGTTCCAGACAAGACAAGATTAAGACTGCAACATCAACTTGGTTTGCAAAGAAGTACAAACACATGATCAAGAATAACTTGAAGTGGCCAAGTGGTGCAATGCAAGACAGTTTTAGGGAAGAGATACAGTGCAGTTTCTCTAGATTTCAGATGTATATGTGCAAGTCAAAGGTGAAGATGCTATCAGTAGGTACTGAGACAGAGCAGTTTGCCTTACTTTGGAGATATGCTGCAGAAATAGTGAGAAGTGACCCAGACAACACAGTGAGAATTAAAACAGCTGACAGTGAGAAGGTACTGTATTCAAAAAAATTTATGTGTGTTGGGGTAGTTTGAAGAAGGGATTTTTAAATGGGTGTAGGCCAGTTATATGCCTGGATGGCTGTCACCTCAAGTCATATTGTGGAGGTATATTGTTGACTGCAATAGGGATAGATGCAAATAATTGCATGTTTCCCTTTGCCTATGCAGTTGTGGAAAAGGAGAAAAATGACAGTTGGAACTGGTTTATGCAGTTGCTGGTTTATGATTTGAAGATAACAGAAGATGGGAGTGGAGGGTGGGTTATAATGTCTGATAAGAAGAAGGGCCTAATAGAGGCAGTCCAGAAATACATGCCACAATGTGCTCACAGGTTTTGTGTGATGCACATGTACATTAATTCCAAGCAACTGCATAGAAGATTGACACTAAAGGGTCTGGTTCGGAAGGCAGCTAGGGCCACCAGAGTTCAAGACTTTGAGGCTGCAGTTTTAGAGATTAAACAGAGAAAAAAGGAGGCATTCACATGGTTGGCAAAAAGGCCTGCAGTAGGTTGGAGCAGGGCATACTTTAGGACATATGTCAAATGTGATGTCCTGCTCAATAATATGTGCGAGAGCTTCACCGCTCTGATATTGGAGGCAAGGCCCAAACCTATCATAGATATTAATGCAGTCGAGAAAGCGTTGGAGTTTATGGTGAAACGGGATCATCCCAAGATGAGAGGCTGATTTTGGCTCGGTCCGTTTTTTACGTGCGAATAGTCAAATTTTATTCGAAACGGGCCAACGAACCATAGTAATGATCCAAAGATCATTAAGGGAGCAGATTTTAGCCAAATTCCTTTGTTTAGGCCTCGAAAAGGCCGTTTTTGCCGTTTTTAGTAATTTTCGTTTCAGTTATATCTTTATTTCTAGAACTCGGAATTGCATTCCGTTTGTTGGAGCGTGTTCCTTATGAGTAGCACTTTTAGTTTATGCTTTTATTTCGATTTTTTCCTTTTTTGGAAAAAAACGTTATTTCCTATTTTAGTTATGGTTTTAGGGTATATATTCTATGTAAACCCTAAGAAGACATTCAGTTGATTATTGAATAAAGTTTTTGAGAGTTTCTCTCTTTTTACATCAATTTCTTGGTATTCTTCGTGAATCAACAAGCTTTTGATTTTCGTGTGTCGTTCCTATCTTTCCTATAAGCTTCCGCTACGTCAGATATGCTTGAGCATATTAGGCTTATTCTGATGAAGAGGGTTTATGTGAAAAGGGATATGGGAAGGAAATGCAGCAATAAGATTGGTCCTGGGATTATGAAGTTGTTGGAGGCTAATAAGTTGAAGAGTATGTCTTGTAGGGTGTATTGGAATGGTGAGCATGAGTTTGAAATGGATACTTCTGAAGTTCATGTTACTGTTGATTTGGGCTGCAAAAAATGCAGTTGTATAAAGTGGCAATTGAGTGGCATACCTTGCCCCCATGCATGCGCTTCTTTGAGGCACAGAGAAAGAGGCCCTGTAGATTGGGTGGATAAGTGCTATCACATGTCCACCTATATGAAGGCTTATAGGTAGTGCATGCGCATCCTCAATGGCCCTGAAGACTAGCCATTATCAAATTTGCCTCCTTGCTTGCCTCCTTTGCCTGAGAAACTGCCTGGAAGGCCTAAGAAACAAAACAAAAAGCTCAATCCTGAAGAAATAGAGGAAAACAAGAAGAAGGTTAAGCCAGGAGAAACTGCAAATATGGGAAAGAAGGGCTTGAAGATGACTTGCAGTTTATGTGGAGAACAAGGGCATAATGTAAGAAGATGCCCAATCAGAATAGATGCAGCGTGAGAAGATGAGAAGGGGGTTGATGTGCCTCCTAAGAATCCTTAAACACCAACAAAGGTAAGGATCCAACTTGAAATTTAATGATTTAAGACTTCCAGTTATTGTATTCTAACTAGTAAATATTTTTTTTTTGTTGACATGCTACTAATGACACACCTGCTCAATCCAAAACAACAAGGAGGAAGAAGACTAAAGGTGTTGATGAGAGTCAAAGTGTGGGAAGGGATGAAACAACTGGGGGCCAGGATATGGGAGGAGATGGAACAGAAGGACAGAGTGCTACCCACAATGGCCAGGATATGGGAGGAGATGGAACAGAAAGGACAGAGTGCTACACCCGTGGGGAAGAACACAAAGAACAAGGGGAAAGAGAAGATGAGTGTGGATGGTGTGGGTCCAGCTGAGAAGAGGTGTTCACCAAGAGGAAGATGAGTGTAGGTGTTACTGGGGTTCATCATGTTGAGGTATTGGTTGTATCCATTTTTATTTGTGTATTTTGGTAATATCTTTATAGTTGGCATGTATTTAAGTGCATGAATCATCTGCACAGAAAACTAAGGGAGGGAAGGGCAAGAGAAAGATGGATGATGTGGATGCTAGTGAAGGGCAACATGTAGAGGTATGGAATAATTTAACTTTGGTGGTGTAGTTGGTATATTGTTTTAGTTGCATGTGGTAAATGTTGGTGTATTTTAATAACTGCTCTATTTTGGCCTTGGCTTGTTATTATGTCTTATTTTGTACGCGTGTTGACGCAGGATCATCAAGGGTTTATGCCTAATATATTATGGTGTTTGTTAGTTAAATATTGGTGTCATGAATGTTTGAAGTTTATTATGTTTTAAAAGTAGTTTACATAGCTGTCAAAGTAGGCAAACAATGAAACTGAAACAAGAAATAGGTGAATGGAAAAGATTATATAGAAGATAATAAGGTTAAGGGGCAAATTCTTGTCAAATTAATAGGCTAGGGGGCAAATTCTTGTCAAATTAACAGGCTAGGGGGCAAACTCTTGTCAAATTAATAGGCTAGGGGGCAAAACCTTTTCCAAGTAATAGTTAAGGGGGCAAATCGCACATAATAGGTTAGGGGGTCAAATTTAAAAGGTTGAGGGGTAAATCGAACATATTTAATAGGTTAGGGGGGACAGTATAAAAAATACATGACCAAAATGTTGGACGAAAATACTCTTTTTTCCGGCTACACGTGACCGGCACGTGAGGAGAATATTCTGGGTGAATTTGGCCGCTAAAGCGTCGTTAAAGCGCCAGGAGGCAATTCGAACAAGTAGGTATAGTTGAGGGACTAAAGTTCTTAGAAAAAAAGGTAAATGGACAATGTTAAAAATGGACCATAGGATGGGGGGATTGATGCTTTTATCCCTATATTATATGCATACCTTTTCTAAGTTATTTCATAACTCACGGATGAATACAGTTTTAACATCTTTTAAGAATATTTTTAACTCATATTCTTTCATTTTATATTTTCCTGTTTTATATATATATAAATGTTTTTACAAAAATTCAAAATGCGTGGGGCTTTACGCTCCAACGCTTTAGGACTTACGTTCTGCCTTTAGACCCTAAAATGCTCCATTTATTATTACGTTCAACGTCTTTAACAACATTAAAGATATAAAACATATATACATACATATATATATATATATATATATATATATATATATATATATAAAAGACTAACTAATTCGGTATTATATATATATATATATTTATAATTAAGAATGATACAACAAGGATATTTTTTAAATATAACTTATTACTTATTGGTAATTGCTTAATTACCTTAGTTTCATGATCAGTTGGGAATTTTCAACAACGAAAAAGAAAAAAAAAGAAAAAATAACTGATCATGCATGAGTCATGCATATGCATCCATATCAAATATATAGCTGGTGGTGTTTGGAAGATTCTATTGTAGTAGTTTTTTTTTTCTTTTTTTTTACTTACATTATTTACAATTATTAACTAAAAACTGATAGGCAGCCAATAAAAAACCGAAGCCTATACAAGATAAAAAATTCGAGAAGCGCATTTTTAAGTTGTATATTATAATATTTTATTTATTTATTTCCAACCGCTTACTAACATGTTTGGGTTTTTGTAGTTTGTTGCACATGTATGCCGCCTAAGAGTATTTAAATTCTTCGTCACATTTTAATTCTTCTTATTTTTTTTATGATATAAATGTCACATTTTAATTCTTGGCAGATAATTCAATTCTCTTATATATTTCACGCGCCACACCGCCAAATGAACAGCGATTTATGCAACAAGATAATAATATCACAATCGTAATAATACATAGAATAAAAAAAGTAGTAATAAAAAACTAATATGGCGTTACTCATATCTAAATAAGAAAACTGAAAAAACAAAAAAAAAAAAACCAAGAAAAAGAACTTATTTATCGGCGTAGTCAACGACGGCGAAGCACTAGAAAGTCAATGGCCTTTACTAATTCGACCCTCACATTAAACAAACAATATACATTTATGCATCTCAGAATCCCAATGCACTAAAGCACACTATATAATATACCCCAAAATAATATACGGTCATCATATCATAATTAGCACATAGAAATATAATAATACACATATTCGGTTTCATCCCAACAACTTTATATATCTTTCCTCTCTCTATATATACACACACACACACATATGGGTGACTTTTAAAACTCAAGCAACTTCTTCTTTCCTTTCCCAATAAAAATCTCAAACCCAAAAAGAAAAAAAAGAAAAAAAAAACAGCAGTAGAGCTTATTATTGGCTGTGATTACAAATATTTAGCTATGAGTACATCTGATGTTGAAAATAACAACAACAAGAGGAAGAAGAGTAAAAATCGTGCTTATTCATTTAGTTCGATTTTCATGCATGCAGACCGTTGGGATAAGTTGATGATGACTCTTGGATTATTTGGTTCATTTGGTGATGGAATCTCCATGCCTGTTATGTTGTTGGTTACTAGCAAGCTAATGAACAGCTTCGGAAACTCCCAGATTTCGATTTCTGACAATTTCACACATAACATCAACAAGGTCGGTTCAGTTTTTCTATATATATATATATATTTATTCTAGAAGACTTTGAATTTATTTTATTAGTTATGTATATTATATTAAATATACATCATTCTCATCTTGTTACTTAATTTGACCGCTTACTTGTGTTTATATGATTTTTCATCTAGTGGTTACTTTGTTATAATAATAAGAATTGTTATCACCATCAGTTTTTGTGTTGACTATTGATTAATTAAATTGTTTATGTTTGCCATTAGAGGATGAATGATAATTTTTTAAAAAAAAAAAAGAAGAAAAAAGTATAGTTGCACTTTGTCAACTTATGCTTTCAGTTTTCACATTATGCTGAGGGCAGGGGAAGCAAGACTTTTATTTCGGCAATTAATTATTTTATTTCAACTCTTAGTTTTATATTATATGTGAAACCTGACTGAATCTTTTTTTTTTCTTTTCCTTTTTTGTGTTTTGTTTTACAGAATGCGTTGATTCTTTGTTACATGGCTTGCATGCAATGGGTGGCTTGCTTTCTTGGTTTGTGACTTTACTTACTCTGTTTACACTCAAAAAGATTGACTTTTTTTTCAGCCTAATTTAATTTTTTTATTTATTATATTGGGTTTTTTTAGAGGGTTATTGTTGGACAAGAACAGCTGAGAGACAAGCTTCAAGATTAAGGACAAGGTATTTGAAAGCTGTGATGAGACAAGATGTTGGTTACTTTGATTTGCATGTAACCAGCACTGCTGAAGTTATTGAAAGTGTTTCCAGTGACAGCCTTGTTATTCAAGATGCCATTAGTGAAAAGGTTTGAACTTTGAACATTCCTCTAATGATCACAAGCTGTTACTTTATCTACTTTTCATGGGATTCTTACATAGTCCTTAATCTTCGCTAACTGTCGTTGATTGCGTATTAAGTTTACCTATGCACAGCATATTGCTAGTTGCTACTCTTGACTGATGTCATTTTATGAACTGTGGTACTGTTCTGAACTCTTAACTCTATTGGATTCAATCAACAGGTTCCGGTTTTTGTGATGAGCCTATCGAGTTTTGTTGGATCCTATATAGTGGCGTTCATAATGCTGTGGAGACTAGCGATCACAGGACTCCCGTTTATAATTCTTCTAGTGATCCCAGGTTTGATGTACGGTAGGGCACTGATGAGTATTGCTCGAGAAATTAGGGACGAGTATAACAAAGCCGGTGCGATTGTGGAACAAGCTATTTCTTCGGTTCGTACGGTTTATTCCTTTGCTGGGGAGAGCAGGATGATTGCCAATTACTCTGCTGCTCTTGAAGGGACCGTGAAATTAGGACTACGACAAGGTTTGGCAAAAGGTTTGGCTGTGGGAAGTAACGGTGTTGTCTTTGCGATATGGTCTTTTCTGGCTTATTATGGTAGTAGATTGGTCATGTATCATGGCGCACAAGGAGGTACCGTTTTTGCTGTTGGGGCTGCTATTGCCATAGGAGGATTGTAAGGATTTCTTGTTTGTGCTTCTCTTTTTTGGTCCTGTTTGTTTTATCAGTATTTAGTTAGCCTGTCTTTGATGAATTAACTAGAATTCAAACATTGTTTCCTTGAGCAGGGCAGTAGGATCGGGGTTGTCGAACCTGAAGTACTTCTCTGAAGCAAGTGCAGCAGGGGAGCGCATAAGGAACGTCATTAACAGAGTTCCCAAAATTGACTCAGAGAGCGTGGAAGGCCTAATCCTAGAAAACGTGTCGGGAGAGGTCGAGTTTAGCCACATCAATTTTGCTTATCCATCGAGACCAGATAGCATTATTTTCGACGATTTTAGTTTGAAAATCTCTGCTGGAAAGACAGTGGCATTGGTGGGAGGAAGCGGATCAGGAAAGTCCACTGTGATTGCTCTGTTACAGAGATTTTACGATCCACTTAAAGGTGAAATACTCTTTGATGGGGTGGCCATTGATAAGTTGCAGCTGAAGTGGTTAAGGTCTCAAATGGGACTGGTTAGTCAAGAGCCGGTGCTATTTGCTACCACAATTAAGGAGAACATACTTTTTGGCAAAGAAGACGCGTCCCATGAAGAGGTTATTGAGTCGGCTAAAGCTTCTAATGCTCATAGCTTTATCAGTCAGTTGCCTCAAGGTTACGATACCCAAGTAAGGTCATTGGTTTCTTCTATTCAGTTGCATTAGTCTGAAAAAAATAATAACCGTTTTAACCGTAAGATGAAACAATTGGATCTTTGTCCAGGTTGGTGAGAGAGGAGTACAGATGTCTGGAGGCCAGAAGCAAAGAATAGCTATAGCAAGAGCCATTATTAAAGCACCTAAAGTTCTCCTACTCGACGAGGCCACTAGTGCTCTTGACTCGGAATCTGAGCGAGTTGTCCAAGAAGCTCTCGACAAGGCAGCATTGGGTCGTACCACCATTGTCATAGCCCACCGTCTCTCTACCATCCGCAATGCCGACTTTATTGCTGTTGTCCAAAATGGCGAGATCATGGAGATCGGTTCGCACAACGACCTCATGAAGAATGAACATGGCCTCTTCACCTCACTTATTCGTCTCCAACAAACTAAAGAATTTTCCGATACTATAGTTGGATCAGCAGCATCCATCACAAATACAGATACTCATAACACGAGCAGTCGAAGGCTCTCGATGATAAGCCGGTCTAGTTCAGCAAACCAAGCAGCTGACGTGGAGATTTTGTCCAACGATCAAGTTTTTCCGAAACCTTCCTTTAGAAGATTATTAGCTATGAATTCGCCAGAATGGAAGCAGGCAATATTGGGGTGTCTAGGTGCCATACTATTTGGTGCTATTCAGCCACTATACGCATTTGGAATGGGATCGATGATTTCTCTTTACTTTCAACAAGATCATAGTGTGATCAAGGAGAAGATACGAATATATGCACTGTGTTTTCTGGCGCTGGCGTTCTTTTCTCTATTGATCAATATCTGTCAGCATTATAACTTCGGAGCAATGGGGGAGAATTTGACGAAGAGAATTAGAGAAAGGATGTTGTCGAAGATGCTTACCTTTGAAATCGGATGGTTCGATCAGGACGAAAATGCTTCTGGTGCCGTTTGCTCTAGGCTAGCCAAAGATGCCAACGTGGTATGTTCACTCAAGTTATTACCTAGGTTTTTTCCTCAATTGTAACTGAACGTAAAACAAACCATGCAAAAACAGGATTTTGGACTCGACAATAACCAAAAATTTGAATCTTTTTACTTACAATGACTCAGTTTGATATGGTACAACTTTACAGGTGAGATCTCTGGTGGGAGATCGGTTGGCGCTGCTTGTCCAGACTTTTTCTGCAGTAACTATTGCTTGCACCATGGGTCTCGCCATTGCATGGAAGCTTGCTTTGGTAATGATAGCCGTGCAACCCTTAATCGTAATATGCTACTACTGCAAGCGCGTCCTGCTCAAAAACATGTCTTCAAAAGCAGCGAAAGCTCAGTTTCAGAGCAGCAAACTCGCAGCAGAAGCCGTCTCCAATCTTCGAACCGTGACAGCCTTCTCTTCCCAAGATCGAATTCTCAAAATGCTTGAGAAAGCACAAGAAGGGCCTCAAAAAGAAAGCATCCGCCAGTCGTGGTATGCAGGAATCGGGCTTGGAACCTCACAAAGCCTCATGACATGCACTTGGGCCTTGGACTTCTGGTACGGCGGCAAACTTATAGCAGAGGGATTCATTGGAGCAAAAGCACTATTCCAAACTTTCATGGTCTTGGTAAGCACCGGCCGTGTTATAGCTGACGCTGGAACGATGACGAATGACCTAGCGAAAGGCGCCAATGCCGTTGGATCAGTTTTTGCGGTGCTTGATCGGTATTCGTTGATCGAACCCGAAGATCCAGAGGGGTATAAGCCTGATAAGCTAAAGGGCCATATTGAGCTACGCGATATTGAGTTCGCGTATCCAGCTAGACCTAATATAACAATCTTTAACGGCTTTTCAATAGCCATCGAGGCGGGAAAATCGACTGCATTAGTGGGACAAAGTGGATCGGGGAAATCGACCATAATAGCACTTATTGAAAGATTTTACGATCCACTTCGTGGGGTTGTGAAAATTGATGGACGTGACATCAAGTCTTACCATTTGCGTGCGATGAGGAAGCACATTGCACTCGTTAGTCAAGAGCCGACATTATTTGCAGGTAGCATAAGAGAAAACATCACTTATGGAACGTCAGAAGATATTGGCGAGGTTGAGATTATTGAAGCGGCTAAGTCAGCAAATGCGCACGACTTCATCGCGGGACTAAAGGACGGGTATGACACTTTTTGTGGAGACAGAGGGCTGCAGTTATCCGGTGGACAGAAGCAGAGAATCGCAATCGCTCGTGCCATATTGAAAAATCCTGCCATTCTGTTGTTGGACGAGGCTACGAGCGCATTGGACACTCAGTCGGAAAAAGTTGTGCAGGATGCACTAGAACGTGTGATGGTCGGGAGGACTAGTGTAGTTGTGGCACACAGGCTAAGCACGATACAGAATTGCGACACTATTGCGGTTTTGGATAAAGGGAGAGTAGTAGAGAAGGGGACTCACTCTTCTTTGCTGGCTCGAGGTATAAACGGCGCATACTACTCGCTGGTGAGTCTTCAAAGAACGCCCCATGCAACTGAATCGACCGATTAACGATCTTTTTTTGCGATGGTAATAACCGTTAACGTACTTTCAGGCAGTTGTCATTTTTTGAAAGAGCAGGGTGAGAGTCAATGTAATGTAGTAAGTAGCCTGTGCTCTTGTATCTGTATGTACTAGCTACTACTGCTTTATGGAAATGTATAAAAAGGATTAGAGGGCTTCTAAGATTTGGTTTTGTTGTTGCAATATGTTGGTGTTTATGGATATGCCATATACTAATAAGTTACTAACAACTGATGATATAACCATTTATGTTCATATTGTTGGAGCTTTCAGTATCAGACTCCTACTTTTCTTGAATATGTGTTATTTTATAAATTCACATAATTTGATTAACTTCCTCATTTGATAAATAATGGGGGGATATCTCTGTTTCTAATGTTCTTAAATTCTAATATCTCTGCCACGGGTTTCAGCATATATATATATATATATATATAATTTTAAAGACTAGAAACGGCCTAACTCATAATTTTTTTTGATTATAATGTAATTACTTTATAAAGTTAAAAATATATAATTAAATGTAAAAAGAATTAACTACACGATGATATATAATTTATATTTCTTAACTTATGTTTCTATTAGGAAGAGAAGCTCATACTTTTATTTGAGTGTAAATGTAATTATTTCATGAGGCTAAAAATATAAAATTTAATATATATATAAAGAATAAAATACATGAGGATAGAGAATTTGCATTTCTAACCTATCCTTCTATTAGAAAGCATAACCAACACGGCATAGGTGGTGATCTAGTGGCAATCATCAGCCATCATCGGAATCACGCGGTGGATTTGGAGGTGCTGCCCCCAGATCCTCCCCCGAATCAGGAAATTAACACCGCACTCGCACATGCAGAAGCAATGATATGATCGATGAATCATACGAATCAAATTCACTAAAACGACCAAGGAATGCGTATCTCTTCAAAGCGAAAAGGAACAATACTCCGACCCACCGACGAATTACGGGACAGAGGCTACCGCTAGAGTCTCATACGCAAACAAGGTGAGGCCGAGAGATGTGGGAATTGACGACTCACAAAAAGAAGCAATTAAAGGAAAGGCTAGGCTTCTTCCTCCTACTGAAACCGACGCTACAAGACGATCGAATTATCGCAGGAGCTCAAGCAATCGTTGGCGGAGAAATGGAAAAACGCGATCATCGGAAAAGTGGTAGGGAGACCATGGTTCTATCCGAACCTTGTTAACAAGCTTAGCACAATGTGGTATCTCACCGAGGGTTGAGAATTGGTGGATCTAGGGCAAGGTTTGTATTGCCCAAAAGGGATTTCAGAATCTCAAAGCGGAAGGATATTAACACAAGGTCCATGGCAAATTTCCGGTAGTTTTCTTTACATCCGGACGTGAACACCAAAATTATGAACCGACGAGGTTAACATTGATTCGGCAATAATGTGGGTTAGGGTGCGAAACATACCCCTTGAATTGCTAGACGAGGCAGTCCTTATTCTGTTGCGGAGGGCATCGGAGAACTTATCAAAATTGATGGCAACACCTTCACCACGTCGAGAGGCAAATTTGCCCGATTTTCTGTCCAAATTGCTATAAATATCCCTCTTGAGAGAGCAATCTACATAGGTGATAAATTGTATCTAGTTCAATATGAGAATCTCTCGAACATATGTTATACTTATGGTCGAGTCGTTCATTTGTCGCAACATTGCAAAGAAGCTCCAATGGAGATGAACAAAAAGAGTCATATATGGATACGATCGACCAATAAGAGAGGAGAAAAATGCACCTAACACATGGTTAATTGAGAAGACCGATAACCATGAACTTGGTGAATGGCTTCAAGTTGTGAAGAAGAAAACTTGGGGTCAAAAAGAAAAGAGCAAGGACGCGATGCAACAGCCGCACAGGAAAAATTTGGAGAAAACTCAAGATAAAGGAAAGAGTGTGGTGAATCCGATCCTCTTAACAAGAGAGCCACAAGAAAAAGACTTCCACCTGGGAAAGGAATCCTCAATCGGACAGACTTCTACAGCGGAAGGAAATCCTCAGATAAGGAAAATGAATAAAACTAAATTGGGGAACAAAGGGAAAAAGAAGGTAACTCCTAACCCAAAAGGAAGGACGATCGACACTATTAACCCATTCGAATCGCTGGCGAACATTGTTGAAGAACAGGAAAATATTGTTGAAGGGGCTGAACATATAGTCTCAAACAAGGAACACAGGAATGGAGGCCGTGGGAAATGTACAACTCAACAACAAGGCTTCAGCTACCCTTCTAGGATATCACGAATTCTACCGAATTTCGTACTACTAACCGATACCACCCCATGGATTTGGGAAGTAGAAGTAAAGACAGGGACAATTGAGATGGAGAACAATGTACTTCATCATTGGCAAAAATTCATGTTGAGCAATTAGGAGAAGAGACGACAAGAGTGTTGCATGACGGAACTCGTGCGACAGATGATACTTAAATGGATGGATTGGATAATTGATGACCCGATGCACACGCACCAACTCTTGCATCCACAGATGAAAATCATTACATGGAATTGCTAAGGTGCGAAAAAATTGGAATTTAGCCTTAATTTTCGAGAATTGATCCGGGTTCAAAGACCCGATGTTGTGTTCTTGCTTGAAACGAGAGTATCCTAAGAACGGGCGCTCGAGATTGCGCCTACACTTGGCTTCACGGATTTTTGTATAGCGCCAACCGACGAGGGGATGAATGGCGGGATATGGTTGTTGTGGAACTCATGGAACATCGATGTGGTAATCAAGGATAATGACTTCCAAGGAATGCACGCGGTGGTCGGACCAAAAAATCAAGAGACGTGGAGATTATCCTAGATTTATGCTAAGCCATTTGAAGAAGAGAAACTCCAAATCTTTAGCAAACTCGAAGAGATGTTGAAAGATTCGAACTTATCGTGGCTGATCCAAGGGGATCTCAACGAGATCTGGGCATCACACGAGAAATCGGGAGGCAGCTCGAATGTCGTTAATTGATGCTTAGCTTTCCAACAATGGACAAAGGCGTGGGGAGTCCATGATCTTGGGTTTCATGACCCGAAATTTACATGGATGAATAAAAGAGAAGGGGCCGAAATAATTATGGAACGTTTGGATCTGGAGTTAGCGAACATAAAGTGGGTCGATAAATTTCCTAACAACACGGTGATACACCTCCCGCGCGCACTCATGTGGATCACAACCCGATTATGACGTGTTGTCGAGGGAACCGTGCTAGCTTTGGTAATTTATTCAAAAGAAAAAGACGTCATCAAACCCCTTGAGGGAATGCAAAAGCCTTAGCAAGAAACCCTAATGATTTTTTGGTACGACTGGAGCGAGAGCTTATAAGGAACATGGAGATATATTGAGGCAAGATGAGACTTTTTGGAGACAGGAATCGAGGGTCAAGTGGTTGAAAGACGGGGACAAAAACACAAAATTCTTCCATAGGCCAACTTTGGCGAGAAGGAAAAGAAACCATATTGAGGCGTTAAAAATCAAGGATACGTGGATTGATGATCAAATAATTCTCGAAGATCATGCAATTGCGTATTTCAAACGCCTCTTTTCTGGAACGGAGGCGAACACCCCGCCAGTGCCTATCTCTCGGTTCCAAAGATTTATTAACGCAGATAGTGCAGTAGATTTGGGGAAATTACCGACCATGGAAGAACTAAAAGCCCTGGTTTGGGAAGCTTGACAGAGAAGCTTGACAGAGAAGCGTGCAAAGCATTTTGGTGTTTAATCCTGAAGGTACCACATCCGACCGAAATGTCTCAATTTCAGCAAATTTCTTTGTGTATCACATTGAGGCTCAAACATCTTATGCCAGAATTAATTGCCCCGACTCAGTCTAGTTTCATCAAAGGTCGAGGCACACACGATAATATAGTGGTGATTCATTCTCTTTGGAAGAAAAAAAAAAGAATAAAACGGGACATATGATTCTTAAGCTTGATCTCGAAAAGGCTTATGACAAGATAAGTTGGAGCTTTCTTGAAGAAAAGCTACACGCTTTTAATTTCCCGAAGAATATTATCAAAATTATCATGTTCTGTGTCTCTAATGCCTTGACGCGTATCCTATGGAACGGAGAACCACTTGAACCATTTAACCACGTCTGCAGATTAAGACAAGGGGAATCGCTATCCCCACACCTCTTTGTTCTTTGTGTGGAGGGACTCGCCTATTTGATTCTCGAAGCGGTAGAGGCAAAAGTATGGGAACCGATTGTTCCGTGTCGTGGTGGTCCTCGAATATCTCACATTTTCTTTGCGGATGACCTAATCCTAATGGGAAAAGCAACAATAAAGACAAAGCTTACTATTAAGAAGGTTCTTGATTTCTTTTGCCGATCGTCGAGGTTAAAGCTAAGTGCGCCTATGTCTAAAGTTTTTTCTCAAAGACGGGGAGTTCTAATTTGAAAAGAAAGATATGCAATCAATCGGTGGTTCAAACAAACGACTAATCTCGGTAGATATCTCGGGGTACAACTGTTCCATGGTCGGGTAAAAGGGGAAGATTTTTCGGGCTTATTCGATAAACTTAATACACGCTTTACGGTTTGGAAGGGACAAACGATGTCGCTCACGGGAAGATCTACTCTTGTCCAAACCGCATCCACGACAGTGCCAATTCATGTGATGCAAAGTTGTTGGCTCCCGGGTAATGTGTGCAAAACATTAGATCGATTGAATAGAGACTTTGTTTGGTCCGAAGATCCAAATATTAAAAACATGCATTTTGTCGGATGGCCACGAGTTACACGGTCGAAGAATGAAGGGGGATGGGCATACGTGTTCCATGGCTTATCAATATGGCACTACTCTCTAAACACTGTTGGATCTTATTGTCGAACAAGGAGGGGTTGTGGAACATGTGAGTTAGTGCGAAGTACCTCAAGGATTAACGACTCACATAATATGAAACGAAAATCAGCGATAGCGCTACTTGGAATGGACTAATTCGTTGTTTGAACCAAATTCGAAAACACCTCCATTGGAAGATCGGGAAAGGGGATACTATTTCCTTTTGGTTTGGCAATTGGATAGGCCATACGAGACTGTGCGATCGAGTGCTGAACGTGTAAGAGGAGGACCACATGCTCACTCTTTGCGACGTTATTGATAGCGAGGGAAATTGGGACCTAACAGATCTAAGAATGGACGTCGATCCGAGTTGGAGCCATCGAATAGAGGGTCATACGCGGATATTAACTGAAGAGGAAGATCGCAAACTTTGGAGTGAAACGGCGGAGGACAAGTTCACATGCCAAAGCGCCTACAAAGCGCTATTTAGAATGGCTTGCTGCTCAAAACTGTATCGCCTGGAACCAGCTTTGAAAGATACGCAAATGCATAGACTCTGCTGCGTGCGAGACTTGCCATGATCAGGAGGAAAATACGCTACACATTCTAAGGCGATGTTCGACTGCTACTAAGGTATGGAAAACGTTACTTGAGGCGAAGTCATGTCCAACTTTAATATTCTTGAGGATGTTAAATGGCTCAAGTATAATCTTCGGAACTGTGAAAAGATATACCCCTACTACCGGATATCCTGTGGAACGTAATCTTTTTCGCAAGCATATGGATTACATGGAAAGCAAGGAATACTAAAATCTTCAAAGGCGCAACAAAAAATAATTATGTCATTATTAGCCAAATTAAACAACTGAGTGTTGATTTAATGGCGGCTAATAACGGGAGAAGCCAACACATCAAGAGGAGATAGGAGAAACCACAACCGGGTAGGCTAAAGTTCAATGTTGATGGAAGTGTTAAAGCGCATCTTAACCCCAGAACGATAGAAGTCCTTAGAGACGAAAGAGGGGCTTGGCTATGGGGGTTTAAAGGAAGAAGAGACTGCCCCATGGTGTTGGAGACAGAAGTCGAGGCCATCAAGGAAGGATTGAGGATTGCATGGGAGAAACGCGTTAATAATATCAGAATCGAGACGGATTCATACGATGCCTTCAAGCTGTAACGGACAGCACGCTCTCGAACCCGGATATCCAAAATATTGTGGACGAATGCCGAAGCCTATTACGCAGCCATGGTCGAATGAACTTAAATGGATACCACGACGCTATCACCAAGCTTAGTTATGCCGAGGATCGCGAGATTTGCATCATGCTAAACCCGCATCCGGACCTTATCCTATTTTGTCAAAAGATATAGTCTAAGAGCACTTTGATTTTCGTTTTATGTCAAAAAAAAAAAAGAGAAGCAGTATTTTATTTCTTTTAATAAAAACATCTAAATTGTGGAAAAAGGTGAAATAAAGTTAGAATTGTACTCCAATTCTAAAAGTCATAGCTCTATTTCTATTTTAATTGTGTGTCATATTCGTTTAGTACTTTAATTTGGCTATCTCGCAATTTTCGTCTCCCAATTAGGCAAGTCGCCAAAATCGTCCACTAAGTTGGTAATTTGGTACCTTCTCTGGCACAAACTCAAAAAGGCCCGAAAAAATCTTATGTGGCAATCGGTTGACTCCAGTCAGCCCAGTTTGACCAATGAAACTAATTTTGTAATTTCTTTTTTCCATGTGGCATATCCACATAAGCAAAAATAAAAAAATAAAAAAATAGATTTTTATTATTTTTTTTAAATAAAAGGCACACTTCTTCTTCTCCCCTAACACCCCCCCCCCCCCCCCCCCCCCCAAAACTCGCCTCTCCACCGCACCTCTCCTCCAAACACACCCAATCCCGCCACCATTATCAAATTCTACCCAATCCGTCGCCTTTCCCAAATGGACTTCTTTTATACAATAGTAAGTTAAATAAGTATAGATATCTATAATAATTTTATATTAACATGACATAATTTAGTGAAAATGTACTTACAAAATAATAATTTCGACAAAAGGTTAATTAAGACAGAGTTTTATTCATAAAAATAAATAAATTAAGACAGTAAAAGTATAATAGGATTTAGACAAGGTTTATTAAACCTTTGACTAATGTAAAATAAAATCAGATACAGCACACAAGTGAATACATTTCTCACGCACCTGACGGCAACAAAGAGGCAGAGCAAAAACGAAAAATTGGTGAACTCTCTTTGACCTAGTTTGATTTTAACAATTAAACTTGTACTGATTTCTGAACTTCGTTACTGTTCTGTATTAGATCTGTTTTTACCATAATTCTATTTACGTACGTGTTAATTGTTTATATATGTATTATGGTTAACATTGAAGTTTAATTTGTAATAAAGCAGAGAGATGAAGCGATCAGGAGATGAGTTAGATGAGATGATGGCTGAATCTAAGCGACCATGCATCTCTGAATCGTAATTAATCTTTTTTTTTTCCTTTTTTCTGTTTTTCTAATTTATTGTAGGGATTTTGCTTATAGATATATATCTCACGTGGTTTGATATTAAAAAATGTGGTGATGTATTTGTATGTTAATCGACAGAATCATATCGTATCTACTTGTTTCTTGACTTAATAAAGCTGCTTCCATAGTAGCATTTGTTCATTTTTGCTAAGGAATGAAGTAAGAATTTTCTCTTGAATAGGAGAAATCAGACAAGGCAATCGTTGTTTCGGTGACGTGGTACGAACGACAACTATCACAACACGGTGGGAACGGATGAGATTATGGGTGGTTATTTCCTACATCCTACAGAAAAAAAAAGTTTTAATCTAGATCGTTGGTGTGACCACATAAGCAATATATAACATAATTCTCCCTAACTAGGGATGCCGAAGTTATTTTATCAAGGGTAGTAATTGAAATAAAAAATTGGATCTTTTGTTGGGATTTCTTTATCATGGATGACTGCTTTATATATCCTTTTTTGGCTTTTCCTGTATAACTAAGCCTTATAGTTTAATTTTGTCGGAACTTGGTGGAGGCTCTCTTTTGAATTACCTGGTTTGAAAGTAGTAATGGAAAATGATGACCCTGTAGAGAAACTAAAAGAATTAACTAAAGACTGGTTATAAGAATCTTTTTAAGTGCCTACTGGATATCTGAAATGTGTATTTTTTTTTTTGGAAGGTAAATGTGCAAATCTTTTTAAGTATTTAACGTAGATATCCAAATACTAGTTATAGCACTTTAGGACTGGTGATATCTTATTCTTATCCAATATTATTTATTTTCATGCTGTGATAAAGTAGGTGGTCATATGCTCCAGTAGGCATTGGTGATGAAGAAGGTGAAGTTGGTGGCGGAGAAGGTGATGGTGATGGAGAAGGTGAAGTTGGTGATGGAGAAGGTGAAGTTGGTGGAGGAGAAGGAGCTGGTGGTACAGCTGTTAATGAAGGTGATATGATTGTAGGTTCCGACGGTGTTGCTGTTAGCGAACAAAAGCTGGTTGATGCATTGACTTATCTAAGCGACGTGATCGTTGACCTTGAAGAAAAATACAAAAGGATCATTGAGGCTCCAAGGTGAATGAAGCTTGTTTAGTAAGATCAATTTGAATATCTGGAGAATGTAACATATCTCTGTAGCTTTCATGGTAATTTGTTCTGCTGCAGCCTGGATGCTGCTGATCTCACAGCAAAGGCGAAAGAGCTGTTTAGCGGGCCAACATTTCTCCTCATTGGTTTCAGTACTTTGTTTACAAACAATCATGGTATTTTGCTCGATGATGAGGATGCGTGTAACTTAATACGGCTGATTGAAATGCGCACCAGTCTTGTCAACAAGATGAATGAAATTCGCAATAGGTATAAAACTCATACTCTCACGTAATAAAGATTTCCTCTCTCACGCATGATAAAACTTCACAAAATAATTCTCTTCTTCACCCTGTCTTGATTTTTAGTCAGAATGAGGCGTAGGAAAACATGAATTTTGTGATTGTTGTGAACTATAATTTGATCATAACAACTGAAGTTGTTCTCAATATTCATATTGGTTGTTACGAGTGGTGGATTAGATATGTTTTTGCCGTTCCTTGTTGGAGGAGATTTGACAGTTTAATGTTAATCTACAATTTCATTCATTTGTGGCAATTTACTTGTATCTCACGTTGTCAAATATATAAATGTGATGACTATGATTTTTAATGTAACTGTATTCTAATCAACAGAATCATATCGTGTCTACTTCTTCCGTGTCTTAGAAGTATGATTAGGAAATTGTGCATATTTGCTTGGTAAGGAAATAGGAATTATGTTGTGAGTTTTTCCTTGAGGATTTCATTGTAGGTTAGTAATGTAATAAAATCTGGGTCTTTATATTGGGATTTCATTTAACATGGACTTCTCTAATTTTCCTATTATGGCTTTTTATGCAAAGTGGGTTGTGAGTATGTTAATGGTTTCAGTGGACCAAGTCTTTTTTATTTACTTGTCTGCACCTGGTGGCTATCTTTTGAATTAAGTCACATGTAGCATTTGATAAACTGATGATCTGTAGAGAAAACAGAAAGAGGTAACGGAATACTGGTTAAGAATCTTTTATGTGCCTATCCGGAATGTGTAAATCTTTTTTATGAATAGTTCAAATACCCATTATAGGTGTGGTGGTGGAGAAGCAGTTGGTTGGGTAGCTGTTAATGGTGGTGAAATTGGAGGTACTACCTCCAGTGTTGCTGCTTGTACAATAAACTTAACGAGCCCTGATGCATTGACTTACTTGGAGTATGTTAAGGACACATTCCGAGGTGAAAGAGCAAAATACCATAGGTTCCTTGATATCATGAAGGAACACCAGGCTCAAAGGTGAATGAATCTTATCAAATAAGAGCAACTGGAGTATCTGGAGAGAATGAGGCATACCTTTGTAACGTTTTTGGTAATTTGTTGTCTCGCAGACTCAATATTGCTGGTGTCATGGTAAAGGTGAAGGAGCTGTTTGGAGGGCATCCCCATCTCATTCTTGGTTTGAATACTTTCTTGCCAAAGGGTTACGGAATCACTCTCGCCCGGTGAGGATGAGGCTCGTCCATAAAGGACAGGTGAGTTTGACTAGGCTACAAATGTTGTCGACAAAATAACGGTGGAACTTTATCCCTTTTATGATGATAATAAGTTCTTAACTAAGTTCTATGAAGAACATTGCGAAGTGATTATTTTGTTTATAAATCTATTCTGAAGATCTTCATTATGTATCGGAAGGAACAAGAGGTCATAACTGAGGTCTACCAAGAGGTATGTGCCTTTTGAGTTAAATTCTTAACAAATGCTTGTTCAAGCTTTATATATTTACATACATACGTATTTGCAGGTTGCAGTACTTTTTAATGACCATCCAGATCTTCTTGGTAATTTTCTGGATTTCTTCCAGACACTTCAGTCACTGCACCAGCGTTCTTTTCATCGTTTTGACTAGCAATTTTGCAGTACTACCTGCATTTGTATTTTTTACAGCTTAAATAGACCCGACGACTTTTGATAAGATATGAAATGCTAGCTATTATGTTTCGCTGCTAAAGGTGTTTTGGTAGCAAGATTAGGGAAAAAGATTGAATTTTGAGAATATGATAAAAGCCAGATTAGTACATGCCCTTTCAATCTTCAACCAAAGGAGAAATATTATACAGCGCATCCACTACAAAAATTAATTGGAATTTACCTTTTTATTTTTCATCTGTGTATTGATGGTTTTAAGAGTGGATTTAAGCTATTCTTGTGTCACAGTCAACAATGTTTATTGGTAGATCGAACTTATTGAGTTACAACACTGTACAATTGGGAATTGCTGACTAATTATTTTCATTAATGAAAAGGATACTGTTCACTTGTGTGATGTTAAGTTTTGTTACGCAACAATATGATGATGAAATAATTTCTGGATGAAAAGATAAAAAAACATGAAAAACGATAGTAGGATTGTTAAAGACTGGGATCGCTTAAGTGAACATGCTTAAGCGTAACCGTTATGCAAATGTTTCAAGTTTAATTGTCGCTTTAAATTTTGCAACAGATATAATTGGACCCAACAAGAGAATCAGCAGCAAGATATGTCTTCTGATGTAATTGAATGTTAATCAGCGGATTCATATCGCGTCTCTTTTCATGTCTTAGAACTTAGAAGTACGATTAGGCTTGCTTCTATGACAGATACTGTGCATGTTTTCTTGGAAATGAAATAAGAATCATGTTAGAGTTTTTCATTGACCGAGGTTGTGTTCCTGCAAGACCAAATATAAAAATCTTTAATGTCTTTTCAATAGACATCGAGGCAGGAAAATCAATTGCATTAGTGGGACAAAGTGGATCGGGGAAATCGACCATACTAGCACTTATTGAAAGATTTTACGATCCACTTCGTGGGGTCTTGAAAATTGATGGACGGGTCATCAAGTCTTACCATTTGCGTGCGACGAGGAAGCACATTGCACTCGTTATTCAAGAGCCGACATTATTTGCATGTAGCATAAGAAAAAACATCACTTATGGAACGTCGGATGATATTGGCGAGGTTGAGATTATTGAAGCGGCTAAGTCAGAAAATGCACATGACTTCATCACGGGACTAAAGGACGGGTTCGACACTTTTGGTGGAGACAGGGAGCTGCAGTTATCCAGTGGACAGAAGCAGAGAATCGCAATCGCTCGTGCCATACTGAAAAATCGTGCCATTCTGTTGTTGGACGAGGTCACGAGCGCATTGGACACTCAGTCCGAGAAAGTTGTGCAGGATGCACTAGAACGGGTGATGGTCGGGAGAACTACCGTAGTTGTGGCACACAGGCTAAGCACGATACAGAATTGCGACACTATCACGGTTTTGGATAAAGGGACTCACTCTTCTTTGCTGGTTCGAGGTATAAACGGTGCGTACTACTCGCTAGTGAGTCTTCAACAACACCCCACGCCACTGAATCAACCAACTAATGTACTTTCCGCGATTGTCATTTTTGGAAGAGCAGGGTGCGTGAATATCAATGCAATGTAGTAACTAGCCTGTGCTCTTGTATCTTGTATGTAGTAGCGCTCTTGTATCTTGTATGTACTAGCTACTGCTTTATGCAAATGTATAAAAAGGATTAGAAGGCTTCTTCTAAGTTTTGGTTTTGCTGTGGCATTGTGTTGGTGTTTATAGATCTATCATATACTAACTACTAAGACTAACATCCTTATTTGAATATGTGAGATATCTCTGTTTTTAATCTATACTATTATATAAAAAGGCAGATTGTGACACTAGACTTTTAATTTTCGATTTTCACCTTATAATTTTAGTGTTGGCACAATGTTTTGTTATTAAGTTCCTAATTTAACCTTAGATTTTAAGAAGACTCATTAACTACAATAGTTGTGATGATTGTTGATTTATTTTCTCAAAATCTGAAATTTTCTATATAAATTCTCTATCTTTATATATATATATATATATATATATATATATATATTTTTTAATTTAAGTAATTTTATTCACCATACAAATTAAATTTCTAATCACGCAGGGACCGCGTGCAACATTTTATAGTGTTATTATATATATATATATGTGTGTGTGTATATATCCAATATACTAGAAACTATGTGTGATGATTTTATTGAAAAAGATCGAAGTCGCGGTATTTATTTCACTCAAGATTGGGTCTTTTAACTAGGTGTCATCCTTGTGCCACAGGGGAATTACGTTTGGCATACGTCTGCTTTGACCGAGATCTTTGGGGATGATTCTGTAATACAACTTGGTGAAGGAATTTTAGGACGCCATAGGGGCAATGCACCGAGTGACTCTAGAAGCATGTGTACAAGCTTGTAATGAAGGACGTGATCTTGTTATTGAGGGTAATACAATTATCCGTGAAGCTTGCAAGTCAGTCGTTGCGTGCGCTCATAGTTTTATTTGAGTGTAATGTAATTATTTTGTAAATATAAAATTAAATGTTAACTACGCAAGAATAGATAATTATGTGAAAGATAATAATTCTCGATGGGTTTCTCATTAATGAATGAAGAGTATATATACTAGTACAAGGAATCCTATCAATAAGGAAAGTTATCTAATCAAAGGCTTATATCTTGCCATATCTCTATACAAAAGATAATATTTTACGAATCTATTCTAACACATCCCCGCAGTCGAAGCGGGAGGTTCCCGAATGTTGAGACTGGACCGAAAGTCATCGAACAAGACACGAGGAAGACCTTTTGTGAATATGTCGGCAATCTGGTAACGGGATGGGACATGGAGGACGTGTACTTGGCCGCATGATTTAAAGAGGAAGTGAATTTTTTTGTTGTTGTATTCGGAGCCGTTGTCGCATTGGAGTGTTATTTAATGTCTCGTTCAAACTGATTTTTAATGTAGTTGCATAGTGACAAAAAAATATTGAAAACTTGTGATTTTTGAGTTATAGGAAAAGTCCAGAAGAAATCCGTGTAATCATCAACAAACAAGATATAATAGAGAGAGTTTGATGTACTTAAGATAGGCAACGTCCAAATATCACTATGAATAATATCAAACAGGATAGTAGTAATATAATTTGACAAAACAAAACGGAGTTTAATGTTTTTCCTCACACAATAAGAAGAACAACAACTCGAAGTTCTTTTAGATGAACAATTAACTAAATTATTCTTGCCAAGAAAACGTAAGGGATAGGCGCCTGGGTGCCCAAGGCGTGCGTGTCACTTAGAGGAAGAAAGAACGGGAAATGAGGATGGCGAGGAAGGCGATGATGAGGACGAATTGGTAAGGACGGGGTAGAGATCACAGTATGCAAATCATTCACAGAAAAGCCAAAAGGGTCAAATTCGACAGAAATGAGATTATCCCTAGTAAACCTACGAACATAGATGAGATTTTTAATGATTTTGGGTGCATGGAGAACGTGATGAAGAGAGAGGATGGGGTAAGGAGAGGGTAGGACCGTGAAACTCGAACCTTGAATGTGAATCGTATAACTATTACAAACAGTAATTCCAGAATTAATGCTCGAATTAAAGTAAGACGAAAGAGTACCTTGATTGGACGTCATGTGTGACAATGCCCCCAAATCCATATACCAATTATCGTCGTATGGAGTGAGGGTGGGCGTATGCAAGGCAGCGCCAAGATCAGTGGGAGCATAAGCGGCCGATTTGGCGTGGTAGGCCTGTTGTGGGCGCGGTCCGAGGAGGCCTGGTTGGCGAGAAGGCGTCGTGAGCCGTGGTGGCTGCCATTGGGCCGTCAGATAGGGTGACGATGGTGCAACCCAAGTCTGTGGGACGTAGGAGGCGGGTGACCATTACTGTTGGGCCCAAGAGGGCGGCTGCAGATTATATGGGCCGCGATTAGGGTTCCCTCGGCCGCCATGGCCTGATCCATTGCGTTCGATTCCACCGCGACCACGTCCCCGATACCCCGAGTTGGGTTGATAGGGCGAATTAGGGGCGGGGTCCAGTGCTGGTTGCTGAGCTGTAGTGAGGAGGGCAGTTTTAGCGGTGCGGGCGGAATGCTTTGCAAGACTAGTCACTTCAAGAGTAAGCATGGATCAGGCTTTAGAGAAAAGTGGGAGCAGGACACTCTGTTGAATAAGAGTCGCGACACCATTATATGACTCGCTGAGGCAAGCCACCAATTGAAGAACGAGGTGTTGGTTTGGAATAGGGGCCCTGACGTTGGCTAATTGATCGGCCAACATCTTCAGTTTTTGACAATAGGCACCAACACTAGAGAAATCATCGAGAACCGTGCAAGAGAATTGGTTCTCGAGGTGAACGGCGCGGGAGTTCTTATTGTCCTGATAGATGTCAGAGAGCCGAGTCAAAGCGCCCGTTGCAGTAGACTAGGGTTCGATGATAGTGTGCAACAGATGAGTGGAGATGGCGTGAAGACAATCCCAGAGATCATCCTGAGGGATGACGTAGGCGGAAGTAGGGATTATGTGATCTATAACCTAATACGTGCAAGCGTGAATTTAAAATAATTTCGACCAAGAGGTGTAGAGGCTAGTTTCGGCATTTAACGTGATAGTGATGAAGTTCTTCACGTTAGAGACGACTAGGGCAAAATGGAATTTAGGTTGAGCGTCCGTCGAGGAGGGGGACGCGACGGCGCTGCTGCCAGAGTTGGTGGTGTCGAAGGACGATCCGTCTTTAGAGGGGTCGGTCATGATTTAGAGAGGGGAGAAAAAAAGAAAATATGGCTCTGTATCATGAAAGATAATAATCCTCGATGGGTTTCTCATTAATGAGTGAAGAGTATATATATACTAGTACAAGGACTCCTATCAATAAGGAAACTTATCTAATCAAAGGCTTTTATATCTTGCCATATCTCTATACAAACACTACAACAATTCTTGTATATAGGAGGCGAGGAATGGCCTCCTATATCCCCGTAATCGCCTCTTATATAAATAATAGGAGGCGATTAAGTGCCAGCCACCGCTTGCCTCTTATATGGACGCCTTTTACCATATAAGAGGCGATCATTTGCCATCAGAACGCTGAAGGCGCATGGGAGTGGATAAATCGCCTCCTATATTTAGAAATGGGAGGCGATTACTCCACTGCAATTTAAGTGGGGTCACACGTTTATTTAATATATTATATTGCGGTGGGAGGCGATCTATCGCCTCTTATAATTAATTTATCATTTAAATATAATGCAAAAATGTCAGAAAGGTGGGAGGCGATTATTCGCCTCCTATATTTATTTTATCATTTAAATAGAGTTTCGGTTTCTAATTATTGTAAAAATATGAGAATGGTTGGAGGGGATTATTCGCCTCCTACCATTTACAGAATTGTGAAAAAAAAATAGCGGCAAAATTTTGCCGCTAAATGTTTTCACAAATTTTCATTTGAAATAATAGCTCCTAATTTGGTTATTTTTGAAATAAAAAATTAAAATTGAAACACAATATGATTTAATTCATCAACATTAATATATACAAAAAATTATTACTAACATTACAAAATGATGAGATTCATATAATATCATTATATTATTTAGCTACATTTGGCAAATACTATGACATGTAAATAGAATAATACAAACATAATTAACTTGCAACATATATCACTACATTCCAATACATTATATAATAAATCCTAAAAAAACTATTTATTGTGTTCATGAATAAAACTAGCTAGCAAAATAAAATGAATATGAACACCATCTTCATCTTGCATTAATACTCTTTGTATTCTTCCTTGTATCTTTGGTAATAACTTCATCTTGTGAATGTTGGTGAAGATTGAATATGAACACCAAGAAGAATGTTGCAAATAGATGTTGGATTTTTTTTGTTGTTGATGTACTGTGGGAAGAACCGCATAAATAGTTTTTTTTTTCCAGGCGTAGAAGACGGTTTTTCGCCTCCCATATGGTTAAATTTAAACGGTTCATATGTGCTGATTGAGAAAATCTAACGGTCCAGACCTGCCAAGATACCTATCATGCGGATCATGGTTTTGTTGGTGGGAGGCGAAATTTTGCCTCCCATATTTTTATAAAAAAAAGCTAAAATAATAACATTCACTTTAGAAATGGATTAATCCCCTTCTATCAAAAGCAACTAAATTATTGCACGGGAATCTCTCCCTTCACCATCTTCATATTTCATTTTCCTCCATTGTTGTTGCACATCTCAAAAAATAAGAAGAAAAAAAAATCATAACTTGCCCCTTATTTTGTAACAAAACATCGGAATTGTATATGTATCATTAGATCTGCAAAAGTCGAACGTTAAGAGGTATGTAATTTTTTTTCTAAGTCTTTAATTACGAGTTCATTAATACATTATATATATTTTTTTATTATTGATTTAGTTTAATATTGTGGTAAATATTGTTCGTAAGGTTTAATTAGGGTAATTTTTTTGTGATTGTAATGTTTATTGTTAGTATTAGTAATATTAATGACTTGTCATGTAATGTTTATTGTTAGACAATAAAATCGATTTCTGATTGTTGGTGTAGATCTATAATGTATAACAACGAAGATCGTAGTTGGATGTACGATAGATTGACGGATGGTTATGTCAACCGAGCTTTATTGATGGTGTTGATAGCTTTGTAGAATATGCATCTTCTCAGACTAACTTGCTCAATCGGGGCAAAGTTAAGTGCCCCTGCCGAAAATGTTGTAACACTAAGTATTATACAATGGACAAAATTAAGTATGACCTTTACGAGCGGGGTTTTCTTTCAGATTATTATGTTTGGGTAGCGCAAGGTTAGTCATTTGGTAACACATTCGGGGCGTCGAGTTCTTATAATCCAGTGGAGTCACCTCCTCATGAAAATTTTGGTGGTTGTTATAGGGAAATGGTCGACGATGTGTTTGGTGGTCGTTATGAGAATGTTCAGTCTAATCAAGAGGCAGATGAGGTGCCAACCCGCGAGGCAAGAGACTTCTATGAATTATTGCGACAATCTGGGACGCGAATAAGTACATGCGACTGTGAAACGGCTTTGGAATTCGTGTCCCAGTTTATGACATATAAGATTTTGCACAACACGACTGAAGCTAGTTGTAACAAATGGCTAAAACAATTGCACAAAGTGTTGACTCCAGAGGACCGCGTAAAAATTCCGCAGAATGTTAGAGGGATGAAGTGTGTATTAAAATGGTTTTGCTTGGAAAAGAAGACTTATGACCTATGTGAGAATAATTGTTTCATGTACTACGGGGAGTTCGAAGCTAGCAGTTATACTAAATGTCCAGTGTGCCAAGCAGACAGATTCGAGGGCCGAGAGAGTACAAATCCAAGGGCCAAACGTATTCCCAAAAAGAAATTGTGGTACTTTCCTTTGACATCTCGATTGCAGAGGTTGTATATGTCTCGAGCAACGTCACAACACATGACGTGGCATCTAAAATGCAAAGGACAAAACGATACGATTATTCACCTAGCTGCTGGTAAGGCGTGGAATTGGCGACTGTTCAAGATGATCGAGAGTACGAGTTGGAGGAGGAGTTGGCTATTTTGGGCACATTGGATCCAAAATGTACATGCTACATATGGTCGGGAAAATGGCGGGCTGAGCGAGATGTCGAGTCGTTGAGGCCGCAATTAATTCTCGCATTTGATGGGAGTTTCATTGGTGCATCAGCCACTGTCACAAATGTTTTAAAGAAGGTGATGAGGAAAGCGCACACGGGATACCCTGATTTTAGCAAGGACGAAAGGGATAACGACTAGAAAATGTCAGGTATTTTTAGAGAGCTTTTACTAACTCCTTAAATGTGTTGGCAGTTTAATATTGACAGAACTTTAGTATAAATAAGTTGACAGTAGTTTAAATATAAATAAATTGACTATAGTTTAATATTTTGTTGGTTATAATTGTTCTATTTTGTTGTTCGGTGTGTGAGTAGTTAAAGTTAAATATTAGGTGATTAAACAACAAGGTGATGATCTGATTTAGCCAAAAAATTGAGCTATTTTAATTATTATAGCACAAGTATGATTGAACCTTATATTTATATTTGTTCTGTGATCAGGATAATCTCTTGAACTTTAGTGTGTTTTTTTTTCCGGTGATCCGGCTAATTTATTATATATTTGTGTTAATTTCAATATTTGTTATGTGCCTTGTAGAGATGTTATCGGTGGGACAAGAAGCATCATTTGACCGTTGAAGCGACGTATCACAAGACGGCCCAGGCCAATTTTTCACGCATGATCACAAATTGCAAGAAATTTTGGTTGGCGTTCAGGAAAGACCAAAGCCATTCGGAGAATCACAAAACCTGGGCAACTGCGAGTGGCTAGAATCCTACATAAAGTACTAGAACACGAAAAAATCGAAGGATAGAGCTTCATATTCGAAGGAGAATCAAGCCAAGAGGGAAGGAGCCCTATATCGGCGGGTGTAAAAGTGCAGCAACCTATAGACATGAAATGGTACGTGTAGTTAGACTTTATTAATTAGTATGTTTTATTATAGTAATCTTGTAAGTTTTGTAGACGTATATTGATTTTTAATCTTAATTTTCAGGCGGAAGCAAGAGGGATACACCCCGAAGATGTCCCTATTCAAGAGGTTTGGCTGAAAACACATTCCAAGGTTGTCGGCACTGTAGTGAAGTGGGGTAGTGAATGGGTGCGCGCTGTTTATGTAAGTGATTATTAAAACTATCTCAAATAGAATGTTTATTAGTATATTAAATTAGTATTAATAAAGAACAGTATGTTTGAATGATTTGACTGGATTATTATTTTGCATTGATCTGATTTCTTGTATTTCATGTATTTACGAGAAATTAGTATAGTATTATGATGCATTTTATGTGAATAGTGTGTTGCATTTGATCTCTAACAGTTATTAATTTTTTTTTTGATGTTGGACAGTTGAGGTATATACGTGAGTCTATAATAGATCACACCGCTAATATGACAAGGTGGCAACCGTTGAATAAATCTGCCTGGTTACATGCTGTGAATGATGCCAAGAAGAATTTTGTTCCAGGCCTTTCAAAGTGTGGCGACCCAGAGTTCGTCGGCTTCGAGACAAGGGCGAAGCCTAAATACAGGCATATCAGCAGGTACGAAGACTTGCTTGAAAAGCAATCCGAAGCTATAGTATGCTTGATTGAAGCGAATACGGCAAAGGATGAACAAATTGCCAAACAATTGAAGGAGCACCAGTCCTTGAAGCAAGTGGTGAAGGCCATATTTGTGATGCAAGGTCTAGCGATTCCTCCCGAGTTTGCTGGTCTATTTGCTGAACCTGAAGCCACACCGCCATCAGTTGAACATGAAGCTACTGCTGGAGCATCGCCCGCTGGACCATCAACGACAGGATCATCCGGTATTGGACAATCACCTACCCCGTCTGCTCCGATGACAATACCCTACTATCCGGACATGTCAGCCATTGATCGCCAGTGAATAAGTATTCCTTTTAGAATTCATTAACTTTTGAACAATGTTTCACTTTTATGTATTGTCATGTATTTAAGTTGTTGGTTTTGGAATTGGCCTTATTATGGTAATTGGTTTGATCTCGTGGTTAGTATCTTATTATATGCAAGATATTTATGTTTTGGTAGAATTGTTGAATGAATTATGAAATTTAGTTGGTATTATTGTAAAAATGAATTTTGGTGTTTTGGAGTAGGAATTTTAGAGTTTGGTATTTTGTGTTTGCTATTAGAGTGTACAGGTAGCAGATTGGTTTTGGAATTTGTTATTTTGGTGTTTCTTGGCGCCTGGCTAGTTAATACAATTTTGTTAATTTTTTTTTATTTTTTTAAGAACACAAGGCAATTATTCGCCTCCTAAAAATTTGATATTTTTTTAATTTTTTTTTTTTAAAAAGAGAAGGCAATTATTCGCCTCCCACCAATTTTTAATTTAAATTATTTGTTTTCAGAATACAATCGTCATTTTTCTTTTTTTTTTTTTAAGGTTTTGCAGACTTATGGGAGGCAAAAATTCGCCTCCCACCACGTGGCCGCTTCTGATTGGAAGCTTCTCGCCCATTTGACTGGGCTGTCAGCTTAAGAGATATAGGAGGCGAATATGGGTCTCCTCAACTGTAGAAGGCCTGTAATCGCCTCCTATATTGCATTCTACTGTAGGAGGCCTAAAATCGCCTCCCATATCCAGCAACTATATTGAAGCATTGTTGTAGTGAAAAGATAATATTAACATATTTATATAAATCTATTCTAACATTATGAACCAATCTTTCTATTACAAAGAAAAACAATTGTTTATTTTGAATATTCCGACTCCCGGTAATTGAATGGGTGGTAGTTGGGTTGGCTTTGGCGAAACTTTCGTCTATGAACTATTTTGACTGCATTCTTTCCAGACTCGGATATAAAGAAGCATGAGTTACATTGGGTTTTGATGAAAATATTTAAACCGTGGTAAAAGATGAAATAATATAAAGTTAGAATTGTGCTCCAATTCTAAAAGTCATAGCTCTATTTTAATAGTGTATCATAGAGATAAATATAAAAAAAAAATAGAAAAAACTAGAAAATTGTGTAACAATTTGTGCTATGGGCTTCCTTTATACAATATGTGCAACACGACATAATTTAGTGAAAATGTTCTTACAAAAGTTATATTCGTTACGAGTGGTTAATTAAAATTTAAGACAGAAATAAAAAGACTAATTAAGACAGTGAAGATATATATATATATATATATATATATATATATATATATATATGTATAACAGAATCTATACAAAATATAACCTTGACATGTGTACTATAAAATCAGATACCGTCATACAAAACACATTTTTCCACCACCTGACGGCAACAAAGATTCAAAGAAGCAGAGCAAAAACGAAAAACTGGTGAATTCTCTTTGACCTAGTTTGATTTTAACAATTAAACATGTACTTGTTTTAGATCAGTTTTTACCATTCATCGTTGAACTGAAAATGAGAAATTCCCATAATTCTGTGTTACGTACGTATTAATTGTTTATATATATATTATGGTTAACATTGAAGCTTTGTAATAATGCAGAGATATGAAGCGATCAGGTGACGAGGTAGATGAGATGATGCCTGATGAATCTAAGCGGCCATGTGACTCTTCTTATCAACCTGAATTGTAATTAGTTTTTTTTTCTACAACTCAATTCTGATTTATAATTATGTATCTTTCATTTGTAGTGATTCATGTGCTTATATCTCACGTGGTCTGATATTTAAATGTGTTGATTTATCGTATGTTAATCGACAGAATCATATCGTATCTACTTGTTTCGTGTCATAATAAAGTATGATTAGGCTACTTCCATAGTGGCATTTGGTTAAAATTTTCTCTTGCCACAGAGAAATCAGATAAAGGCAATTGTTGTTTTGGTGACGTGGTGCGATGACAATTATCACTACACGGTAGGATTAGATGAGATTATGCATGGGTGGTTATTTCCTATATCTTATAATAAAAAAGAATTAATCTAAATCGTTGATGTCAAACCACACGTCAGCCATATATAAAATAATTTTTCCTTAATTAACTAGGGACGCCGAAATTGTTGTCGGGGGTAGAAATTGAATAAAAAGTTGGATCTTTTGTTGGGATTATATTTCTTTTATCATGGACTGCTTTATATATCCTTTTTTGGTTTTTTCATGTATAACTAAGCCTAGCTTATAGTTTAATTTTGTCAGAACTTTGTGGAGGCTCTCTTTTGAACTACCGGGTTTGTGTTGAAATATAATTTGCAATTTAAAAAAGGAAAATATCCTAAGACATCAAAACCCCACAAAAATATTATATTAAGATCATAAAACTTCTATAATAATCTGTATGTCTGGTTAAGAGTTGGAAGCAAAATGTCACAATCTTTATTAAATTATGCACGACATGATTGAAAGATATTTAAATAAAATAATGATTCTTGAAAATGCCAAACCTCCTATAAATATGGGAGAGTGGATGTAATTGTAATACAATGCAAAAGCAAATAAGAATTAACAATACAAATTGCTTCTGCCGTTCACTTCTCCTTTCTTAATTAATTTTTTTTTTTGCATATTGCAATAGTCTTATTACAATAAAGTCCTCAAGTCCTCAATACTTTTTAAGAACCCCAAAACCTTTTATATATTCTCTATATTATTCTTAACACCCAACATATTGTGGTATCAGAGCCACCCCTGGCTCGATATCTTTTGTAAAATAAAAATATGATTTCGACCCCTTCCAACGAGCTCGCCTTCGCCTATTCCCAACAAAGAGTGCCTATCTTTGTTGGACAAAACTATAGGATGTTGTCGATCAAGGTTACGACAAGTATACACCCGAGAAAGAAGCAGCGTTGACAGCAGCAAAAAAGAAGGAGCATAAGGAGAACAAGACCAGAGATGCTAGAGCATTGTTCTTTATGCACCAGGGGGTAAGCCGATCCATACTTCCGCGCATAATGGGTGTTAAAACATCAAAAAATGCATGGGATGTTTTACGTAAACAATTCGGTGGCTACGATAGAGTTATCTCCATTAAATTGTAAAATTTATGGCGTGAGTTCGATAATATTTTCATGAAAGAGAATGAAAATATTGAAGACCTTTTTTCAAGGGTCACAATAATTGTGAACCAAATACGTGCATACGGTGATAACTTTCAAGACAGGAAAATTGTCGAAAAAGTGCTACGGAGCTTGCCAGCAAAATATGAGCACGTAGTTGCAGCCATAGAGGAATCTAAATTGTCTTTAGATGAACTCATGGGGTCATTAGAGGCTCATGAAAAAAGAATGAGTCGGTTTGCGAATCAAAACTTGGAACAGGCTTTCCAAGTCAAAGCCACTACAAGCAACATAAAAAATGATGATAGACACCAGGAAAGAAACAATGCCTCAACATCAAGAGGGGGTCGAGGCAGAGGACGAGGTCGCGGCAGGAACCAAAATTTCCAGCGACGCGATCCATACAAAGGAGATGATAATCAAAATTCAAATTATGAGCCGAGTTGCAGAATATGCAGAAAAAATAATCATGCCACGAAGGATTGCCGATTCAAGTGCAAAATGTGCAAAAATGCCAACCATTCCGACATAGATTGCTGGCATAAAGTCGACGACAACACGAAAGAATCCAACTTTACCGAAGAGCCCAACAACAACCAGGTACTCTATTCATGTTTCAATTCACAACAAAAAATTGAAAGTACTTGGTATGTTGATAGTGGCTGCAGCAATCACATGTCCGGAAATAAAAATATATTTGTGGAGCTGGACGACTCATATTCATCAGAAGTAAAGAGCACAAAATTATCGGAAAAGGCACGGTTGCAGTAAAGACAAGAAAGGGCGAGATTAACTTCATTAAAGACGTCTTCTATGTCCCAGGTTTGACCCAAAACCTACTAAGTGTCGGCAAATTGCTAAGGAAAAATTATAAAGTGGAGTTCAATAATGACCACTGTGTTATTATTGATAAAAAAGAAAAGTCTTGTTGTGGCAAAAATAAAAATGACTGTGAACAAAGTGTTTCCACTTACCTGGTCGTTGACGGAGAAGATGGTACTTCAAAGCACCACCGATGATCACACGATTTGGCATTTGAGGTACGGATATCTAAACTATAAAGACTTAAAATATGTTCAAAAAGAAAAATATGGTTCTTGGCCTTCCAGATATTCCAAATAGGGATAAACCATGTGAAGGATGCATTTATGGAAAAATGCATCGTCTGCCATTTCCAAAAGTCTCATACAGAGCTAAAGCTCCATTGGAATTAGTCCACGCCGATGTTCTTGGACCAACTCAGACACCATCACTAAACGACAACAAGTTCATTCTGTTTGTCGATGATTACACAAGAATGATGTGGATATATTGAAGCAGAAATCAGAAGCATTTCCCAAGTTCATGGAGTTCAAGGCGAAAGTCGAAAATCAATGTGGCAAAACAATAAAGACCCCCAGAACTGATCGAGATGGAGAGTTCATTGGAAGAGACCTCATGAACTATTGCAAAGAGAAAGGCATCCACATGCAATTAATAGTTCGCTATAGCCCACAACAGAATGGAGTTGCCGAAGAAAAAAACTGCACGATTGCTGAAATGGCTTGGGGCATGATGACTGGAAAAGCACTTCCTAAAAGTTTTTGGGCAGAAGATGTGACAACGGCGGTTTACATCTTGAACCGGTCACCAACTAAGGCCTTACCAAGCAAGATGCCATATGAAACGTGGTTTCACCAAAAGCCGCATGTACATCATCTCAAAGTTTTTGGATGCATTGCTTATTCTCATATTCCTTCCCAGCGACGTGAAAAATTTGATGAAAAGGGAGAAAAGTTAATATTCATTGGTTATAGTGACGAATCCAAGGGATATCGTTTACTAGACCCAAGAACAAATTAGCTTATCATTTCTCGAGATGTTATCTTTGATGAAAAGCAGTCGTGGAACTAGGAAGAGAATACGAAGACAAATAATGTATATCAACCAATGCCATCCTCATTTCAACAAAATGAATCAAGTACCAGTCCAAGTGCAAGTCCAGACCAAGGTCCAAGTCCATGTGCTGCAGGACCATCCGGAGAATTCTATCCAGAATCAGAAAGTCCTATCAGAAGGGTACACATCTTACGAAATATTTATGAATCATATGATGTAGCATTCTTTACCGTTGAGCCGCAGACATTTGACAAAGCTGCTAAAGAAGAAATCTGGCTAAAAGCGATGACCGAAGAAATGGCGAGTATTGAAAAGAACAAAACATGGGAGCTTGTAGATCTTCCCGAAGGAAAAAGAGTTATTGGCCTTAAATGGGTGTACAAGACGAAGTACAAGGAAGATGGCTCAATTTAGAAACACAAGGCACGCCTAGTAGCAAAAGGATATTCACAGCAGCCAGGCGTCGGCCTCAATTAAACATTTGCTCCAGTTGCACGCATGGAGACTATAAGGCTCGTGCCTGCTCTAGCTGCTCAACTAGAGTTACCAATTTATCAACTGGACGTGAAATCAGCTTTCTTGAACGGAGATCTAAAAGAAGAAGTCTATGTCAAGCAACCGCATGGTTACATTGTCAAAGGAAAAGAAGACAATGTCTATCGACTCAAGAAAGTGCTATATGGCTTAAAGCAAGCACCAAGGGCGTGGAATAGCAAAATTGATAGCTATTTCCAGAAGACTGGATTCACCAGAAGCCAAAGTAAACCATCACTCTACGTAAAGAAACAAGGTACTAAAGATTTTCTCATTGTTTGTCTTTACGTGGATAATTTGATATATACAAGCACAAGTGCAGAAATGATGCAAGAGTTCGAAATGACTGATCTTGGGCTTATGAAATATTTTCTAGGAATTCAAGTCCGCCAATCTAAAGGAGAAATATTTATTTCTGAAGAAAATTATCTTGAAGGAATATTGAAGAAATTCCAGATGCAGAACTGCAAGCCAATATCCACACCACTTGTAGTCAATGAAAAGTTGATGATGAATGATGGTGCAGAAAAGGCTGATTAGAAAATGTACACGAGTTTAGTAGGCTCCCTGATTTATCTGACGAACACAAGGCCATATATTGTCTATCCAGTCAGCCTGATATCAAGGTTTATGCATGATCCAAGCAAATTGTACTATGCAGCAGCAAAAAGGATTTTACGATACCTCCAAGGTACGAAGAAGTTCGGCATTAAGTATGTCAAGGAAAAAGAGAATAATCTCATAGGCTATACTGACAATGATTGGGCTGGATCAGTTGGCGATCGTAAAAGCACATCAAGATACATATTTTGTCTTGGATCAAAAATAATATCGTGGACGTCAAAGAAGCAGAAGACGGTATCACTTTCATCAGCAGAAGTAGAATACATCGCCGCTATATATGCAGCGTGAGAAGCAGTCTGGCTCAAAAGGATTCTTGAAGATTTGCAATAGAAGCAAGAAACTCCAACAACAATCTATTGTGACAACATGTCGACTATTGCAATGACAAAGAATCCAGTATTTCATGCAAGATCGAAGCATATCGAACTTCGACATCATTTCATCAGAAGTCTAGTTCAAGATCAAGAAATTCAGTTGGAATTCATAAACACAAAGGAGCAACTCACAGACAGTTTCACAAAAGCAGTTACTACGGAGAAAATTACTCAATTTCGAAATGAAGTGCGGATTGCAAATTAAGATGGGGTGTTGAAATATAATTTGCAATTTAAAAAAGGAGAATATCCTAAGACATCAAAACCCCACAAAAATATTATACTAAGATCATGAAACTTCTATAATAATCTGTAGAAGTCCGGTTAGGAGTTGGAAGGAAAATGTCACAATCTTTATTAAATTATGTAATACATGATTGAAAGATATTTAAATAAAATAATTATTCTAGAAAATGCAAAACCTCCTATAAATATAGGAGAGTGGATGTAATTGTAATGCAATGCAAAAGCAAATAAGAATTAACAATACAAATTGCTTCTGCCGTTCACTTCTCCTTTCTTAATTTGTTTTTTGCATATTGCAATAGTCTTATTATAATAAAGTCCTCAAGTCCTCAATACTTCTAAATAACCCCAAAACCTTTTATATATTCTCTATATTATTCTAAACACCCAACAGTTTGTATATAGTAGTGGCAAAATGATGACCCTGTAGAGTGTAGAGAAACTGAAAGAGCTAACTAAAGACTGGTTATAAGATTCTTTTTACTGGTAAATCCTTTATATTTTGTGTGAAGGGACATGTGCAGATCTTTTTTAAGAGTGTCTAGTGATAGTATAAGAGAAATATTTGGAGTGAATAATTCTTACATTAATCACGTACTTATAGTAACTTACAAGGGTAATAACGTACATAACTAAATACTAAAATACAAGCTACTAAAATACAACATAATAATAATACAGTTATCTAATACGCCCCCTCAAAATTGACGTTCCATCAACAACGGAGATTTTGAAACGAAGAAGCTCAAACCGAGAATGAGCAAGGGGCTTAGTGAGGATGCCGGCCAATTGATCAAGAGTATTAACATAGGAAACAGTGAGTAGGCCTTTCGCAACAAGATCACGAACAAAGTGGAGATCGCTGGAGATGTGTTTCATTCGTGAGTGCTGCACCGGATGAAGAGAAAGACGCAAAGCTCCCATGTTATCACACCGTACCATATGGACGAAGCGAAGTGTGAGGCTGATTTTCATAAAAGATGTTGAAGCCATCGAACTTCAGCAGTAGTAGAAGCAAGGGCACGGTATTCAACCTCATTCGAGGAACGAGACACTGCCTTTTGCTTTGGAGAAGACCAAGAGATTGGGTTGGAAGCCAACATAATAAGGTAGGTAGAGGTAGACGTGCCATGCAATGCATCACCCCCCCCCCCCCCCCCAATCGGAGTCAGAGTATGCAGTAAGAGATAGGGACGAGTCCCGCCGAAGAGTGGTGCCGTGGGTCAGGGTGCCCTTCAAGTAACAAAGAACACGTTTGAGAGCGACCCAATGAGTGGAATCCAGGGCCGACATACGCTGAGCCAATCGATTAACGGAGAAGGCTATGTCGGGCCGAGTGAGTGTAAGGTACTGCAAGCCACCAATGATTTGACGATAGGTCGTTGCATCAACGGGTTCAACCAAGGACGGAGCGGGCGGATTCCGAGCCATAGCAGTGGCTAGAGGTTGGGCACCCTACATCTTATGACGAGCCAAAAGGTCAAGAATGTACTTATGCTAAGAAAGGAATAAGCCATCATGAGTACGACAGACCTCAACGCACAAGAAATAGCTAAGAACCCCCAAATCCTTGTAGGAGGAAATTTGACAGTTTAATGTTAATCTACATTTCATTCATTTGTGGTAATTTACTTGTATCTCACGTTGTCAAATATATAAAGGTGATGACTATGCTTTTTGATGTAATTGTATGCTAATAAACGGAATCATATCGTGTCTACTTCCTCCCCCGTTTCTTAAAACTTTGATTAGGCTGCTTCCAGAACAGCAATTGTGCATATTTGCTTGGTAAGAAAACAGGAATTATGTAAAGAGTTTTTTCTTGATTACGTTTTGATGAATCTGGATCTTTTCTTGGGATATTTCATTTAACATGGAGTGCTCTAGTTTTCCTTTTATGGCTTTTTATGCAAAGTGGGGGTGTGAATTTGTTAATGGTTTCAGTAGACGAACTAAGCCTTTTTATTTAATTTTTTCTGCACCTGATGGAGGCTATCTTTTGAATTTGGTCACAGGTAACATTTTGATAAATTAATAATCTGTAGAAAAACCAGTAAGAGGCAATGCAGTACTGGTTAAGAATCTTTTATGTGCCTATCTGGAATGTGTTAATCTTTTTATGAATAGTTCAAGTACCTGTTATAGCACTCCATAGGGGATGGTACCTTATATTGTATCAATTATTTTCACGATGCTATAAAGGTGTGGTGGTGGAGAAGTAGTTGGTAATGTAGTTGTTAATGGTGGTGAAACTGGTACTACCTCGTGTGTTGCTGCTTGTACAATAAATCTCACTAGCCCTGATGCATTGACTTACCTGGAGTACGTTACGGACACATTACGAGGTGAAAGAGAAAAGTACCATAGGTTCCTTGATATCATGAATGAACACCAGGGTCAAAGGTGAATGAATTAATGTTCTTGAATAAGATCAACTTGAGTATGTGGAGTGAATGAGACATACCTTCGTAACTTTTTTGGTGATCTATTTGTCTTGCAGACTTGATGCTGCTGGTGTCATAGAAAAGGTGAAGGATCTGTTTAGAGGGCATCGCATCTCATCCTTGGTTTCAATACTTTCGTACCAAAAGGTTACGAAATTATCCTCACTCGATGAGGATGTGGCTCCTCCAAAATGGAAGGTGAGTTTGACTAGGCTACCAATGTTGTCAATGAGATAAAGGTGGAACTTTTATCACTCTTACGATGATGACAAGTTCTTAATTAAGTTCTATGAAGACCATCGGTAATATATATGCTAATCGTTCTCCTTGGGTGTTATGCAGAAACGTTTTCAAAGTGATGGTCATGTTTATAAATCTATTCTGGACATACATATTTTATATAGGAAGGAACAAATTAAAAGGGCATAACTGAGGTCAACGAAGAGGTAACGATTTGTTTTAAGTTGAACTCTAACAAATGCTTGTTCGAGGTTTACATATGAACATATATGTATTTATTGGCAGGTTGCAGTATTTTTTGATGACCATCCAGATCTTCTTGGTAATTTTCTAGATTTCTTCCAGACATTTCAGACTTTCAGTCACTGCACCAGCGTTCTATTCATCGTTAGGACGAGCAATTTTGCAGTACCTGCATCTTATTTTTTACAGTCTTAAATAGATCCGACGGTTTTTGTTTTTGATAAGATTTGAAATGCTAGATATTATGTTTCGCTGCTAAAGGTGTTTGGTAGCAAGATTAGGAAAAAAGATTGAATTTTGAGAATATGATAAAAGCAAGATTAAACCATGCCCTTTCAATCTTCAACCGAAAGAGAAATATCAATTGAACTTTGCCTTTCTATTTTTCATCTTTGTGTATTGATGGTTTTAAGAGTGGATTTAAGCTTTTCTTGTGTCACAGTCTACAATGTTTATTGGTAGATCGAACTTATTGAGTTACAACAGTGTACAATTGAGAATTGCTGACTAATTATTTCCATTAATGAAAAGGATACTGTTCGATCACTAGTGTGATGTTACATTTTGTTGCGATGTTAAGTTTTGTTACACAACAATATGACGATGAATTAATTTATGGATGAAGAAACAAAAAAACATGAAAAACGCTAGCAGGATTGTTAAAGACTGGGATCGCTTAAGTGAACATTCTTAAGCGTCACCTTAATGCAAATGTTTCAAGTTTAATCGTCGCTCAAGATTTTTCAACAGATATAATCGGACTCAACAAGAAAATCACCAGCAAGATATGTCTTCTGATGTAATTGAATGTTAATCAGCGGATTCATATCGCGTCTCCTTTCATGTCTTAGAAGTATGATTAGGCTTGCTTCTATGACAGACACTGTGTATGTTTTCTTGGAAATGAAATAAGAATCATGTTAGAGTTTTTCCTTGACCAAGGTTGTTGAGGTTGTTTTTCCGGCTAGACCTATTATAACAATCTTTAATAATGGCTTTTGAATAGACATCGAGGCAGGAAAATCAACTGCATTAGTGGGACAAAGTGGATCGGGAAAGTTGAACATAATAGCACTTATTGAAAGATTTTGCGATCCACTTCGTGGGGTCGTGAAAATTGATGGACGGGACATCAAGTCTTACCATTCGTGTGTCATGAGAAAGCACATTGCACTCATTTTCGGAAGAGCAGGGTGAATGTCAATGTACTGTAGCAAGTAGCCATTTCTTTTGTATCTGTATGTACAACAAATCGTTGCTTAAGAACAACAAATTCTACAAGAAATTTTTGATTTGGGTGATTTTGATTTTTAGGGTTTCGGTAATTTTGGCGCCGCGATTTGGGGTTGTTGAAAACGAGGGATGGTCAACCAGTTAAGGACTTAATGGTTTTCTTTGTCCTAAAATTTTGTCCACACACATGCACATAGGTTATTATAATTAATCGAGGAGTAAGTGTGTAATTTCTCCTCGTACGATAATGTCTGCAATTAAAAAGGAAAAAGAAATATAAATTTAACACGTGGCGCTTGCATGTCATCCGAGTCAGCAGTCGAGTCAGCGAAAAAGTGGATCGGGCCCGAGAAAAAGCCTATAAGGCATTATTGGGCTGATTTTGGAAAGCTAGTGGGTAATTTTCAAGCCCGCAGAAATATGGCAAAACCCAATTCTGAAATAAAATAAATGGCAAAAATATTAATTCTCCTAGAAACATGTTTTTGGTTTTCACCAAAAATTGACCACTTCAATATTGGTTCCAAATTCTTCCACCTAATGCTCGATTAATAAACATTATTGCATATATCATCACACTATAATTATCACCCACTGATCCGAATGAATTCTTTAGAACTCAAATGTAATACGGAAGTCACGATCACCTCTCAATATGCAACATGTTTCCGGTTTCCCACATTCCTGGCCTCAACCCGAGCACCGAAAAATAAAGAAAAACTTAATTTGATTACTTAATATATAGTTAATACAAAATTATAACTCATGATTGATGACTCGCTTCCTTTGAATCGCATATCGAATTACCAAAATCACGGAAGAAACTATTTTACAGTGGTTCATAACAAATACCTTTATTCATTAATCCTTTTTAGAACAAAAAAATATACACCCATAAAACCGTTTAATCTCTTGTTATTTCTCCACCATCCCTTTATTCTTTGAAGAAAAACCACAGCAAATATTTCTTTAAGAGCAACAAATGAATTAAAAAACCTCTGACGATGTAAGATTGTCAATGGCCACCAGCTTTGAGGTTATTGTTCTAGCAAATATTTTGCTCCTATTATTTTCATGCAATGCAACAAATGCAACAATAGGAATGAACTGGGGCAGACGAACGCCCGTAAAAATGGTTCCGTCGATGGTGGTCGATGTTTTGTTGCAAAATAACGTTAAAGAGGCCAAGATTTACACTGTCGATGAGAATACTATTATGGCGTTTAGTGGAACCGATATTGGCTTAACTATTAATGCCTATTCGATCGATTATGTGTCGACGCCTGAACGTGCCAAAGATTGGGTTCAAACGAATGTCGTGAAATATGAAAATGTTAATATAAAGTAAGTTAATTTCTCCGTGTTCCTATAGTATCTACTTTAATGAGCTATTGGTAGAAGCAATCATCCTAGCTACTAATTTTTCCCTGTTCACATCCTATGTGAAAACCTTTTATGTGTTATTCGATAGGGTAAGTTGTTGGATCGTCGAACCTAAATGTTGACCCGGGCCTGTAAATCAAGACTCATTATTATTTAGTGACAATAATTTAGCCTTGTTTATTTTCTGTTATTATTTAGTGACATTTCATCCATATATAGGTACGTTCTCGTAGGAAGCAATGCATTTGCATCAGCAAGGAAAGCAAACCGAAGCTTCTTCGACGTTGTGAATGCTGTGCGCTATGTGCAAGAAGCACTAGATGAAGTTGGAGGTCGCCGGAAAACAAAAGCCATCATTGCAAATTCTTACAGTGGAGTACTTAAAGATGTACTAGATAACACAACAGCCTTCAAAAAACCTTCGGAAACAGAGTTTCAAGATGATGTTAAGGAAGCGATGGCGGCCTACTTAAAATTCGCCGCAATCAACGATATCCCCTTCGTGTACGAAATTCTTCCGATCAGCTTCGTTCATAATTTCAACATAGACTACAGTTTTGCGTTGTTTGACAACAAATCGAGCCACATTATTAAAGATGGCAACTTGGTATACAGAAATCTATTCGAGTATCAGCACGATTCATTCGTTTGGGCGCTTAAGAAGGTGGGAGCACCGGACAATTTAAAGATTGTTGTGGGACAAATCGGTTGGCCAACGGATGGTTATCCGGGGGCCAACTACTCCACTGCAGAACGTTATTACAAGGGATTGTTACCTCTTGTGACAAGTAATAAAGGGACGCCCATGCAGCCAGGGGCCCCAATCGACATTTATATTCATGCCATAGCGGACGAAAAGCTGAATCCAGCTCAGTTTTCTTTCACTAGACATATGGGAATTTATCGATCCAATGGGGAACCTAAGTACAAGATTGATCTTAGTGGACAAGGACGTGACATCTTTCCTGTATCGGCTAAAGGTATCGCACTCATGCCCGAGAGGTGGTGCGTGTTGGACGAGAAGTTCTCTAACTGGACAAAAGTGAGTAAAGTATATAACGAGACATGTCAAAAGACGGATTGCACCAGTTTGTTGCCAGGTAGTTCGTGTAGCATTCTAACGTACCATGAGAGCGTATCGTATGCTTTCAATTCCTTCTTCCAGGTCAACTTTCAGGCGGAGGATGCTTGTGATTTTGAGGGATTGGGGAAAATAACGGTACAAAATCCATCAAGGAATGGATGTGTTTTTTCTGTGGAAGTGGTAAGAGGCAACAAGAGAAATGATGGAGAACATAGTATTAAATTTGACGGAATGCGTAATTTTGTGATTCTTGTGCTTTTGACATTTTTGTTATAAGTATATATTAAATCATACAGAAATTGATTTTGATCGCAATTCTTTGATTTTGTATCGATTCTTCTCTCTGAGCAATTCTTTTTGATACACAATTATTTTGAACTCGATTGTGTAGCTAATGTGCATTTGTTGATTTCACATTTGAATTCTCTATTTTCCCCCAAATTCTCATTTCAAACCCCTAAATTCTATCGCGATTACGAAAAGTGTGAAATGTTAATGATGATCCTGCTCCCCCTGCAAGGAATTCAAGTGAGGATTCAAATTTTGTCTACTTTCTTGGATCACATGATCCGACAGGATCATCTATTGTTCGTGACTAGTTCAAGAGAACAAACTATGTATCTTGGCGTAAAGGAATCCAAGTGGCACCGAATGTGAAAAACAAAATTCGGTTTACCGATGGATCACTTTCTATGCCTATTGATGATCCTAATTCTGCTGAGAGAGTGTGTTGGATTACGGCCAATAACTTTGTTTTGTCCTAGTTAAGAAACTCCGTCACCTATGAAATCCATCAAGGTTTGTTCATATATAGAATTTGGAAAAAAAAAATATTATGAGTTCCAAATATGTATAATCTCAACTTTATTTTGGTAAATTCACAAATTACTCTGAGCTTCACGCTTTCAGCATATAAATCGTCAACGTTTTCCACAAATATAATGTTACCTGAATTTTATTCTTAACAAATTGAAACTAGCTTATTACGTTTCTATAATTATAAGGAGTGATTAGTTAAGAAAGAGGAGATATAATAGGGATTATAAAGATTTATCTTAACTTAATAATAAGAAGGGTAAGTAAATATAAATCAGATAAGCACAAAACCACTCCTTTTCACCTCTCTCACACAAAGAGGCAGAGCAACACGAAAAATAGGTAAATTCACTGTGACCTAATAATTTCAGCTCAACAATGTAGGAAAATGAGAGCATAGTGTTTTAAATCACTTTTGATTTTCCTATTTTACGTAATACTATTATACTTTCAGTTATGGTTAACCTTGAAATTTTGTAATAATATATGCAGAGAGATGAAGCGGTCGGGAGACGAGGTTGATGAGAGCCCTGAATCTAAGCGGCCATGCACCTCTTCTTCTCAACATGAATTGTAATTATTTTTTTCTATAGCTCAATTCTAATTTAATGTGTAACTTTTATTTGTAGTGATTTTGCTTATATCTCACGTGGTCTAATATTTAAATGTGGTAATTTTTATGTATGTTTATCGACAGAATCATATCGTATCTACTTGTTTCGTGTCTTTGATAGGATGCTTCTATAGTGGCATTAGTTCATTTTTGCTAGTGAGTGAAATTACAATTAGGTAGGAATATGAGGCAAACTATTTTATGCAATCGTTGTTGGCTGACATGGTGCGACAACTACCGGTTCACGGTGGGGTCGGATGAGATTATGGGTGGTTATTTTTTTATATCCTAAAAATTGTTAATCTAGATCGTTGGTCGAACCATGTTAGCAATACAATGGTTGCAAAATATACTTTTTTTTTTCCAAAGTTGTTGTCGAGGGTAGAAAATTTGAACAAAAAGTTGGATTATTTTTCGTTTGACTGCTTTATATTTTCTTTTTTGGCTTTTCGTGTATAAGTAGGGAGGGGATTGCTGTTGGTTTTACTGGATCAACTAAGCCTTATAGTATTTTGTCGGTACTTGGTGGAGGTTCTCTTTGGAATTAGCTTGGTTGCAGGTAATAGTGGCAAAATGATGACCTTGTAGGAAAACTGAAAGTGGTATTCTAAAAACTGGTTATAAGATTCTTTTTAAGTGCCTACTGGATATTTGAACTGAGAATCTTTTTAAGAATTTAAGGTTGAGAACGAAAGTACTTGCGATAGCATTTTATAAGTGGTGGTATCTTATCCTCTATTACTTATTTTCATGATGTGATAAAGGGATGGGCTGTCACAAGCTCCAGTACGCATTGGTGGTGAAGAAGGAGAAGGAGTTGGTGGTGCTGGTGGAGAAGAAGTTAGTGGTATAGCAGTTAATGATGGTGGTGTTGAAAGTACCGACAGTGTTGTTGGTGGCAAACAAAATCTAATTGATGAATTGTCTTATGTCAGCGAAGTGTTCTCTGACCTTGGAAAAAAATATAAAAGGTTCATTGGGGCTCCAAGGTGAATGAAGCTTGTTTAGTAAGATCAATTTGAATACCTGGAGAATGCCTATTATATATCTCTGTAACTTTGATGCTAATTTGTTCACCCACAGTTTTACAGCAGAGGAGATAGAACTGTTGAGAGGGCATCCCGTTTTCACCCTTGATCCCAGTACTTTCTTGACAAACGATTATGGTATTAACCCCACTGATGCGCTGGAGGCTGGCTTAAAACAGATGGTGGACTTGGGTACCAGTCTTGTCAACAAGTTAAATGAATTTTATGATGGGTATAAAACTCATACTCACGTAGTAAAGATTTCCTCTCTCACGCATTATAAAACTTCACAAAATAATTCTCTTCCCTTGGTTTTTAGTCAGAATGAGGCAGAGGAAAAACGACAATTTTGTCATTTCTGTGAACTATAGCGCTTAGTTTAATCTAGTTGAGATGGGGGATTAGATGTGTATCTGTTGTTTCTTGTGGGAGGAGATTTTACAGTTTAACTTTAATCTAAAATCTCACGTGATCAGATATATAAATGTGATGCCAATGTGATTATATGTTAATCGACGGAAGCATGCATGTCGTGTCTACTTCCGTCATGTCTTAAAAGTATGATTAGGTTGCTTCCATAATAGCAATTGTGCATATTTGCTTGGTAATGAAATAAGAATTGTGATAAAGAGTTTTTTTTCTTGATTTGGGTTGCTGATGTGTTATGTGCAGGTTACTCATGGAATAAAAATCTGAATCTTTTATTGGAATTTCATGGACTGCTTTAGTTTAGCTTTTATCGCGTTTATGCAAAGGGGGGTGCGAGTTCATTCGTGGCTTCAGTGGACCACTTAAGCCTTTTTAATTGATTTTTTCTGCATCTTATGGAGTCTGTCTTTTGAATTAGGTCATAACTCACAGGTAGTATATGATAAATTGATGATCTGTAGAAAAAACAGTGCCATGTTGCAATATAGGTCTCTCCATGTGCCAATCTGAAATGCGTAAAATCTTTCTGTGAAGAGACCATGTACTAGTTATAGCGCTTTGGGTGATTGTACCTTATCTCATATTAAATGTTTTCAGAATGCTATAAAGGTACTGTGGTGTTGGAGCAGCAGTTGATGGTGTAGCCGATAATGGTGGTGAAACTGGACGTACTATCTCCAGTGTTGCTGCTTGTCCAGTAAAGCTTACTAACCATGATGCATTGACTTATTTGGAGTACGTCAAGGACACATTATGAGGTGAAAGAAAAAAAAACATGATAGGTTCCTTGATATCATTAAGGATTACGAGGCTCAAAGGAGAATGAATCCCATTGAATAAGATCAATTTGAGTATGTGAAGTGAATGAGACTTACCTTTCTAACTCTTTTGTTGTCTCGCAGACTTGATACTGCTGATTTCATAGTACAGGTGAAGGAGCTGTTTAGAGGGCATCCCCATCTAATCCTTGGTTTCAATACTTTCTTGCCAAAGGGTTACGAAATTACCCTCACCCGGTGAGGATTGTTGGGTGTTTATTATAAATTAGGGAAGATATAAAAAGTATTTTGGGGCTTATATGAAATATGGAGGACTTGGAGGATTTTTATGCAATATAACAATGCAATATTTATTATTGTACAAATGTTGTATACACCGCTGAACCTATTGTTTTAGGCTTGATTAGAATTACAACTCCTATGCCTTATTTATAGGCCTTAATGTCGGTTAATACAACAAATATCAACCACACTTTCCTTATTAATTATGGTTAGTTAGTAGTTAGATTTCTAGAGAAATCTTATTATTATTGGATTAAACAATAATTAGACATTTCCAGGTTTTCTTGTTGGGCAAGAAATCATGAGCCGTCTGGATTTTGCTAGAAAATGGAGGATTGTGAATTATTATTTTTAACACTCCCCCAAAATTCATAATTCAGACTTCTTTTCGTAGTTGCACGATTTTCTATGCGGTCACTGCTTTTGTGAAACTGTCCGCGAGTTGTTCCTTAGCGTTTATGAACTCCAACTGAATTTCTTGATCTTGCACGAGATTTCTGATAAAGTGATGACGAAGTTTGATATGCTTCGACCTCGCATGAAAAATTGGATTTTTCGTCATCGCAATAGTCGACATGTTGTCGCAATAGATTGTTGTTGGAGTTTCTTGCTTCTGCTACAAATCTTCAAGAATCCTTATGAGCCAAACTGCTTCACGCGCTGCATATGTAGTGGCGATATACTCTGCTTCTGCTGATGAAAGTGATACCGTCTTCTGCTTCTTTGACGTCCACGATATTATCTTTGATCCAAGACAGAATACATATCCCGACGTACTTTTACGGTCGTCAACTGATCCAATTCAATCATTGTCAGTGTAAACGATGAGTTTATTCTCTTTTTCATTGACATACTTGATGCTGAACTTCTTCGTACCTTGTAGGTATCGTAGAATCCTTTTTGCTGCTGCATAGTGCATGCTGACTGGATAACAATATTTGGCCTCGTGTTCGTCAGATAAATCAGAGAGCCTACTAAACTCCTATACATTTTTTGATCAACTTTTTCTGCCCCATCATTCATCATCAACTTTTCATTGATTGCAAGTGGTGTGGATATTGGCTTGCAGTTCTGCATCTGAAATTTATTCTGAATTCCTTTAAGATATTTTTCTTGAGAAATAAATATTTTTCCTTTGGATTAACGAACCTGAATCCCCAAAAAATATTTCATAAGTCCAAGATCAGTCATTTCAAGCTCTTGCATCATAGTACCTTGTTTTTAAACTCATTCATCATTGCACTTGTGCTTGTGTATATCAAATCATCCACGTAAAGACAAACAATGAGAAAATCACTAGTACCTTGTTTCTTTACGTAGAGCGATGGTTCACTCTGACATCTGGTGAATCTAGTCTTCTGGAAATAGCTGTCAATTTTGCTATTCCACGCCCTTGGTGCTTGCTTTAAGCCATACAACGCTTTCTAGAGGCGATAGACTTTGTCTTCTTTTCCTTTGACATTGTAACCTTGCGGTTGCTCCACATAAACTTCTACTTCTAGATCTCCGTTCAAGAAAGCTGATTTCACATCCAGCTGATAAATTGATAACTCTAGTTGAACGGCTAGAGCTAGTACGAAACCTGCCTGCTGTGAATATCCTTTTGCTACTAGGCGTGCCTTGTGCTTTTTGATTAAGCCATCTTCTTTATACTTCGTCTTGTACACTCATTTAAGGCCGATAACTCTTTTTCCTTCGGGAAGATCTACAAGCTCCCATGTTTTGTTCTTTTCAATACTCGCCATTTCCTCGTCCATCGCTTTTAGCCAAATTTCATCTTTAGCCGCTTCATCAAATGTCTGCGGCTCAACTGTAAAGAATGCTACATCACATGATTCATAAATATCTCTTAAGCTGCGTACCTTTCTGATAGGACTTTCAGATTCTGGATAGAATTCTCCGGATGGTCCTGCGGTACCTGGACTTGGACCTTGGTCTAGACTTGCACTTGAACGGGTACTTGATTCATCTTGTTGAAACGAGGATGGCGGTGGTTTATAGACATTATTGTCTTCGTATTCTCTTTCCAGTTCCACGACTGCTTTTCATCAAAGATAACATCTCGAGAAATGATAAGCTTATTTGTTCTTGGGGTCTAGTAAACAGTATCCCTTGGATTCGTTACTATAACCAATAAAGATTAACTTTTCTCGTTTTTCATCAAATTTTTTCACGTTGTTGAGAAGTAATATGAGAATAAGCAATGCATCCAAAAACTTTGAGATGGTGTACATGTGGCTTGGCGTCTTGTTTGGTAAGGCTTTAGTTGGTGACCGGTTCAAGATGTAAACCGCTGTTGTCACAGCTTCCGCCCAAAAACTTTTAGAACGTCCTTTTCCTATTATCATGCTCTGTGCCATTTGAGCAATTATGCGATTCTTGCACTCGGTTACTCCATTCTATTGTTGTCTATAGCGGACTGTTAATTGCCTGTGGATGTCTTTTTCTTTGCAGTAGTTCATGAAGGCTCTTCCAATGAACTCTCCACCCCGATCAGTTCTGAGGGTCTTTATTATCCTGCCACTTTGATTTTCGACTTTCACCATGAACCCCAAGAACTTGGGAAACGCTTCTGATTTCTGCTTCAAAATATATATCCACATCATTCTTGTATAATCATCGACATACATAAGAAAGTACCTGTTGTCGTTTAGTGATGGTGTCTGAGTTGGTCCAAAAACATCGGCGTGGACTAATTCCAATGGAGCTTTGGCTCTGTATGAAACTTTTGGAAATGGAAGGCGATGCATTTTTCCGTAGATGCATCCTTCACACGGCTTGTCCCTGTCTAGAATATCTCGAAGGCCAAGAACCATATTTCTCTTTTTCAACATATTTAAGTCTTTATAATTTAGATGTACGTATCTCAAATGCCAGATTATGTGATCATCGGTGGTGCTTTGAAGTACCATCTTCTTTGTCAATGACAAGGTTAGTGGAAACACTTTGTTCTCGATCAATTTTATTTTTGCCACAACAAGGATTTTTTTTATCAATAATAACACAGCGGTCATTATTTAACTCCACTTTATAATTTTCTTTGTAGTAATTAGCTGACACTGAGTAAATTTTGGGTCAAACCTGGGACATAGAAGACGTCTTTGACAAAGTTCGTCTCGCCCTTCCTTGTCTTTACTGCAACCATGCCTTTCCCGATAATGTTGTGTTCTTTGCCATCACCGAGCCTTACTTCTGATTATGAGTTGTGCAGCTCCAAAAATATATTTTTATTTTCGGACATGTTATTGTTGCAGCCGCTATCAACATACCAATTAGTTTCAATTTTTTGTTGGGAATTTAAACATGAATAGAGTACCTGGTTGTTGTTGGCCTCTTCGGTAAAGTTGGATTCTTTCGTGTTGTCGTCGTCCTTATGCCAGCAATCTCTATCGAAATGATAGGCATTTTTGCACCTTTTTGCACTTGAATCGACAATCGTTCGTGGCGTTATGTTTAGTTAGTAGTTAGATTTCTAGAGAAATTTTACAATTATTGGATTAAACAATAATTAGACATTTCTAGATTTTCTTGTTGGGCAAGAAATCATGAGCCGTCTGGATCTTGCTAGTAAATAGAGGAATTGTGAATTATTATTTTTAACAAGGACAAGGCTTCTCCAGGAAGGCAGGTTAGTTTGCTTGGCTATTAGCGTTGTCAACAAGATAAAAGTGGAACTTTTATCACTCTTATGATGGTAACAAGTTCTTAGTTAAGTTTTATGAAGAACATTGGGAATATGCTAATCTTTATCCTTGGGTGTTATGCGAAAACATATATATTCAAAGCGAATGTCATGTTTAAAAATCTATTCTGGATATCTATATTTTGTATAGGAAGAAACAAAAGGGCATAACTGAGGTGTACGAAGAAGTATATGTTTTTTTGAGTTAAACTCTAACAAATTCTTGCCATACGTATTTGCAGGTTGCAGTATGACCATCCAGATCTTCTTGGTAATTTTCTAAATTTCTCCTAGACACTTCTGTCACTGCACCAGCGTTCTTCTCATAGTTATGACGAGCAATATTGTTGCAGTACCTGCATTTTTTAGTCTTAAATAGATCCAATTTGTATGGTTTTTGTATAGGTTTGAATTGCCAAATACTATGTTTGCTGCTTATGGTGTTTTGGTAGTTAGATTAGAAAAAAGATTGAATTTCGAGAAACATTCTAAACCAAACTCATGAAATACAAAATCTAGTTAGCGTTTTAAATTGGGTGTGGCGGCCATCGACGAGAAAATGCGAGAAAACCGTTTAAGATGATTTGGACATATTAAACGCAGACCCATAGATGCACCGGTACGACGAGTTGAAGATCTCGACTTAGGACAGACGGCTAGAGCTCGTGGGAGACCGAAAAAGACGTGGATGGAGGTCATTCGGAACGACATAAATTTAAAGATCTAAATGAAGACATGCTCGTCAACCGAAATATATAGAGGCAGAAGATTCATGTTCATGACTCGACGTGATTCATTCATGGTTCATATAGCCTGCCCAATTTAATTGGGATTACATGCTTGGTTGTTGTTGTTGTTGTTGTTTTGAATGTTTTAACTTTTAATAGTGGATTCCAGTTATTCTTGTGGTAAAGTCTACGATTTTTATAAGTAGATGTGTTATTGGTACATCACCCCCTTGTTATGTGCAAAAGAGGCACCTTACCCCCAGTAAAAAATAAATAGGTATATTATCACCCTGTAATCTTAAAATGGTGGAATATACCCCTTATAAAATGGGGTGTAACTCACTTGCCAAAAGGTGAGAGTGGGATTACTTTATTTTTATCATTTCCTCTTAGAAATCTAAGTTTTTTTTTTAATTTATTTTCACTTTCAATTACAAAAGGATGATATAATATTTCACTAATTTACTAAAAAAACAAAAAATAGATATTTGAATATAGAATTTGACAAAGTACAAGTAAGTACAAATACATGAAAAATTTGATAGGGGGCAGTGTGCACCAATTTTAGGATTATAGGGGGAAATTCGCCTATTTTAAAATTACAGGGGGTAATGGGCCTATTTTATAGATTACAGGGGGTAATTTGCCATTTGCTCTAAGTATATTGAACTTTATCCAATTAGGCTGACTACAATAGTGTAAATTGCTGACTAATTCTTTTCATAATAAGAAAATGATCTTGTCCACTTGTGCGATGCTACAAGTTGTTATGCAGCAATACGATGATGAAATAATTTACGGATGAAAAACAATTAAGATGAAAAAAGATGAAAAAATAACGAAATTGTAAGTGAAAAAAGAAAAATGTCTCACCTTATGCAATTGTGTCAAGTTTAATTATCGCTTTAGATTTTTTAACAAACATAATCGAACTCGACAAGAGTCTCAGCGGCAATATATGTCTTCTGATGTAAGTGTATGCGCTAATCAACGGATTCATATCACGCCGACTTCTTTCATGTCGTAGAGGTATGATTATGCTTGCTTCCATAACAGATACTGTGCATGTTTTCTTGGAAATGAAATACAAATCTTGCTAGAGTTTTTTCTTCACCAGGGTTCCTAAGGTTGTTCTTCACGTTAATTTATATTTTTTTCTTTAATGAGAAGGTTCAAATACCGATAAAATTAAAATTATACTTATATTCCAACTCAAAATCAAATTTAATAGTGTGTCGAGGGGTGAATAACAAAATCAAAATTTTGTTATTAGCATGGCTTTCCTTATATTATACTATAGATTATTTAGCAAATAAGGAAGGGAATCTATATAAAGTAATAATACATGCATAGAAATAAAGTTGTTGTCCAACAATTTAGGAAAAGCAATAAATCTATTGTATCTATGTAATAATGTAAATGTTAAATTTTCGCAGATAGTGACTTGTTATATTCTATACCTTACAATAATCTACAAAGGATTAATTAAGATAGTGTAAGAATTATAGGAATTATAAAAACTTATATATTACGAAGGGTAATAAGTAAATGTAAATCGAATAGGCCCAAAATCACTTTTTTGAACATCTCTCTCTCACGCACCTGACGCCCCAAAGAGGCAGAGCAAAACAAAAAATAGGTGAATTCCTTTGACCAGCTATAATTTAATCTCAACGATGTAAGTAATTACTTTGAAAATACATTTCATTTTATTTTTGCTTTCTAATTTTACTAGCTCCTTACATACGTAATTATGATTTTCATGCTGGTTAACGTTGAATCGCAATAAAAAATTCTTCTAAAGTTCACTTCTATTTTTGTTGGTTTTTCCATTTCTTATGATTTTGGTTGTATTTCAACTCTCAAGTGATCTTATATTTAAATGTGTTGACTGATGTTGTGTTCGGTTGTTGTTGTACGTAAATCAACTGAATTAGATAGTTTCAACTTCTTCCATGTCTTAAAAATAGTAGAGTTTTTGGCATTATACCCCCCTGTAATATGAGAAATAGGCGTGTTACCCCCCTGTAAAAAAAGAAAAGGCATATTACCCCCCTGTGATATACGAAATATGCATATTACCCCCTTGTAATAATAAAATAGGCAGATTACCCCCCTGTGTTATGTTTAATAGGCACATTATCCCCTTGTGTATTTTTATACGGTGCAAAATACCTCCTTTTTATACACATGTACTAAGGGGATAATGTGCCTATTTCATATATTACAGGGGGGTAATTTGCATATTTATTTTTTACAGGGGGGTAATGCGCCTATTTCGTATATCACAGGGGGGGTAATATGCCTTTTCTTTTTTTACAGGGGGGTAATGCGCCTCTTTCCTATATTACAGGGGGGTATTGTGCCAAAAACCCAAAATAGTATGATTAGGATAGATACAAGAATTAGGTAAATGGAATAAAAATGGGATCTTTTGTGTGGAGATTTCTTGATCACAAACCTCTGTATACGTTGGTTGGGGGTTGTATACTTGTGTTAATGGTTTAACTGTACCAACTAAGCCTATCCACTTGGTGGAGGCTATCTCTTGACAAATTGATGATTTGTAGATATTTAATGAGCGAACTATTGGTTATGAGATTCTTTTTAAGTGCCTACTGGATTCTGAAATGTGTAAATCTGTTTAAGAATATAAGGTAAGGAATCGCGTACGAGTTATAATGCTTTATAAGTGGTGGTATCTTATCCTGTATTATTTCTTTGCATAATGCAATAAAGGGATGGCCTGTCACATGCTCCGGGTCTAGGTGTTAGCGGTGTTTCTGCTAGCAAACAAAAGCTCACGAAACAAGATGCCTTGACTTACATTAGGGAAGTCGGGAAGACATTCCTCGATGAAAGAGAAAAATATGATAGGTTCCTCAATATCATGAAAGATTTCAAGGATGAAAGGTAAATGAATGAATCTCGTTAAAAAAGTTAGACCAATTTGAGTATGTGGAATGAATGAGACGTATCTTTGTAACCTTTTGGTAATTTGTTATCCTGCAGACGTGATATTGCTGATGTCTTAACAACGGTGAAAGAGTTGTTTAAAGGGCACCCGAATCTCATCGCTGGTTTCAATTCTTTTGTGCCAAAGGGGCATGCAATTACCCTCACTGATGATAAGGATGAGGCTCCTCCACAAAGGACGGTTGATTTTAGCGAGGCTATCAATTTCGCCGACGAGATGAAGGTGGGATTTTTAGCACTCTTATAATGATTATGTTCTGAATTGAGACTCTGAAGAAACTTTGATTTATGACAATCTTCTTGTACATCTTGAACATGTATAGGAAGGAACAGATGAGAACTAAGGCCTGTCAAGAGGTATGCCTCTTTTCTCAGTTAAACTTGACTAGTTTTAATTTCATTCAATATTATCGTAAATTTATATAGGACGAATAGTCAAAAATGCCCGCTAACTTTTGCCTTTAATCTTAAATGCCCGATTTTTTCAAACTTGCTGAAAATGGCTGTTAAGTTTTAAATTTTCTAACAAAAATGCCCGATTTTAAAAATTCGAACTTTTTATCCGACGTGGCATCCGAATCAAAGAGTCGCGCTGCTGAATCAAAAAGTCGCGTTTTAAAATTCGGGCATTTTTGGTAGAATTTTAAAAGATACAGGGCATTTTTAGCATTATTTTTTAGAAAAAATAAAAGATTTTGTATGTAAATTTCATTTCGGGCATTTTTAGTAGAAATTTTAAAAGATACACGGCATTTTCAGCAGGTTTGGAAAAATTGGGCACTTAAGATTAAAGACAAAAGTTAGCGGGCATTTTTGATAATTCGTCCATTTATATATTTATTGCACTACAAAAAAATTGGGTCTTTCCCGACCGCAAAATCGGTCGGGAATAACCCCTCCGCGGTCGGGAAAGACCCTTTCACGACCGCACTGCGGTCGGAAAATCGCGGTCGGTGTTGCTTCGGTCGGAAAAAATTTTCCGACCGCCTTCCGGTCGGCACGGACCTTTCCCGACCGCATTTCCCGACCGAATTATGGTCGGGAAATTACCGACCGATTATTCCGACCGCAAAACGGTCGGACTATTTCCCGACCGCATATCGGTCGGGAAATGATTGAATATTATTCCCGACCGCTTTGCGGTCGGGATTATATGAATTTTTGTCCCGACCGGAAGGCGGTCGGGACTTTTCCCAATTTTCCGACCGGATGGCGGTCGGGCTTTTTTGCGCCAATTTCCGACCAAACGGCGGTCGGTATTAGTCCCGACCGCGGGCCGGTCGGAATTACTTTGAATATTATTCCCGACCGCTGGCCGGTCGGGACTAATATTCATATTTATCCCGACCGGCGAGCGGTCGGCACTAATATTCAAAGTACTTCCGACCGGCCCGCGGTCGGGACTAATATTCAAAGTAATTCCGACCGGGACGCGGTCGGGAATAATAATCATCAGAACAAAAAAAAATAATATTCCGATAATAAATTACCGGAATATTATTTTTTTAATATATTGTAAGATTTTAAAAACATTATTTAGTATTTTTGTGTTTTAGATGAGCAATTAAATCTTTGATTCATTGCTCAGTCTCAAACACAAAAAAATGAAATAAGTTTTTGATTATTGAGAATTTGAATAAATAAGTGAAAAATTTTAATTTTGAAGTTTAAAGAAAGAAGCTTTTGAAGTGTTTGACAATGAAAGAATTGTTTGAAAATGAAAAAAGTGTTTGAAAAAATTGTGTGGAGATGAAAAAATGAGGAGAATAATGAAGTGTATTTATAGAAAAAGTTGATTTTTTTTGAATTTTCGTCAAATTTGGTTTCCCACCAAGTTTTTCGATTATTCCCGACCGATTATCGGTCGGGAATCTTTATTTTTTTCAAAAATTTCAAAAAACCGCCAAATTTTCAAAACTCTAGCGACCGCATGCCTGTCGGGAAAAATATTTAAACTTATTCCCGACCGCATGCCGGTCGGGAATTACTATGAATATTATTCCCGACCGCCATACGGTCGGGAATAACTTTAAATCTTATTTCCGACCGCCTTGCGGTCGGGAATAAGTTTAAATTTTATTCCCGACCGGCATGCGGTCTGCGATAATGGTCAATGGCGACCGCAATGCGGTCGGGAATGTGGTTGAATGTTATTCCCTACCGCATATCGGTCGGGAAAAATAGTAAATTTTAGCTTTTTTCAATCTTTTGGAAAATCTTGATGTGTTTGTTAAGTATAACTATAGAATCTCATTAAATTCATGAATTGCACTATTAGTTAGTTAGTTTAATGTACTTTTAATTATTAAATAATTAGTATAGTTTATCGGAGTATAGGTTAAGTTAGTTTGGAGTGTTACATTTAATAATCATACGTAGTATATAGGAGTTCACAATTGTCCATTCAAAATTTGTTATCATGGGACGATATGTCGTCGAGGAGGAGTGCTACGAACTAAGTAAAAGCATCTAAGTTAGAATTTTTCTAATTGTAGAGATGACCTAAGTTTAATCAATACTAAGTTATTCCTAAAGGTATAAATATTTCACAAAGCCCAATAATTTCTAAAGGAATTTACAAATTAAATCCTAACAATTTCTACAATATCTAATAATTCATATTAAAACATTAAATATAACATTAATAATTAATATTAAAACATTAAATCTAACATAAATAACTCCATAATTAACGTCCAAATAAATAAATTAACACATATAAAAATCATATATAGTTTTCCTAAAGTCATAAATAATTCCTAAACTGTAACATTCGTAAAGCCTAACAATTCCTAAAGGTATAAATAATTACTAAAATCATAAAATTATAACATTCCCTAAAGGCATAAATAATTACTAAAATCATACAACTATAACATTTCCTAAAATCTAACAATTCCTAAAAGCATAAAAGTCTAACATTTCCCAAAGCCTAACAATTCCAAAAGACATTTCCTAATTAAAACTATACTATTTCCTAAAGCCTAACGATTCCTAAAGGCATAAAAATCTAATATTTTCCAAAGCCTAACAATTCCTAAAGGCATAAAAATCTAATATTTTTCCAAAGCCTAACAATTCCTAAAAGCATTTCTTAATTAAATCCTAACAATTTCTACAATATCTAACAATTAAACATAAAAAATATATATTAAAACATTAAATATAACCTAAAAAACAAGAAAAAGCGAAAAAAATTACCGATTTTGCAGCGCCGACGGAACTGCGGTCGCCAAAGGGCTCCTGGCGGTCGGAAAAAAGAGGAGGGAGAGAGAAATTGAGGGTGTGAGAATGAAGAGATGGAGGGAGGTATTTATAGAAATACCTCCCTCTTTCCCAGCTGGGCCGAGATTAGGGCGACACTATGGGCGGGAAATTTCCCGCCCAGAGTTGTCCCGACCGCATTGCGGTCGGGAATAGTAATCCCGACCGCGTTGCAGTCGGGATTAATATTTCCCGACCGCAATGCGGTCGGGAATGGTTTTTTAGAACGTACCGACCGCAATGCGGTCGGGAAAAGTTTTTCCGACCGCATTGCAGTCGGGAATGCTCCCGACCGAATTCCGGTCGGGATTTTCCGGTCGGGAAAGGGCGAAAAATCTTGTAGTGTTGATATAATTTTCAGGTTGAAGTACTTCTCGATGACAAGCCATTTCTTCCTGATGAGTTTGCTAGGTTTCTCTGGCCAGACGACACAGAAGCAGCTGCTCTTATTTCTTTGCGTTGTTCTATAAATTTGCTAGTTTAGATGATTTTGTTGTAGTGTCTGAAAAGTCAGATATTATGTTTTACGGGTGAAGGTGTTTTGGCTGGCAAAATCCAAAGAACATGTAATGCCAAGAGACTATGCCCTTTTCAATCTCTGGAAAAATATTTATACAACTATTTGAACCCACAAATTAGCCCACACCAAATTATTGGGATTATAGGCTTGATTGTAGTTGTATTTGAACCCACAAATCAGTTTAATTTTGCCTTCCCTTTAATTTCAACTATAATTTTCGGTGGTTTTGCAAACTTACATTGCCAGAATAAACATTTTTGTATCAAAGTCTACAATATAATATTTGTTGGCAGGTTAAACATTTTATTGAATTAGTATATATAGGTTTTTGGTGGTTAATTCAGTACGTAGCACTGATATGTATAAATTGTACGTACATAGATTCTTTATATTAAGTAAATTAAAAGAATCCTATCCATATCACGAGATCATGTGTTTTGCGTAGCAATATGATGATTAAACTTTAAAGTCATTATTGTAATGAGTATTTTTATTAATTTCTTCTGGATTGTAGGAGTATTTTTGCAAATTATTTGTAATTTGTATATTCTTACAATTTTTTTTAACATGTTGAAAAGATACTAAATGTTTAAAATTTGACAACCGAAGCATACTTCCGAAATAAAACTTCTATCATTGACTATGGTGAAATTACAACATTAAAATAAAAAAGGTATAAAAGGAGAAACGAAAAATTATTAAATACTATGTGATTGATAGGTTAACGTTAAGTTACTTAACAAAGTGGACTAAAACTTGCTCAAGTCTAGTAATCTTGTATTCGATTTAACTTGGTGTTTGCAATTCTTAAATAAAGTAAGAACCTAATTTTTATTTAGTTTACGTACTTCGGTTTAATAAGTTAACAGCACATAAGCTCCTTAACGTGGTTTTATCGTGGATTGGTTATTTCTTTTAAAAAGTTTCAACTTGATTTTAGTGTTTGTTATAGAATTTCAATTTTGTTTTTAAAAATCTCTTAGCTTAACTTGGACAAACTTTTATAGAGGTAAGTCTTGAGGTTTATGAAGAGTTAAGGGATTCTTATTTGACATCGCGACAAGAGAGTCAAATGCTCGACAAAATTGAATATTTAGATCAAATGTAGTCGATTTGGCACAACGAGATCCTTTGATTTCAACTAGATCCAAAACTCATGACTATGCCCACGCGCGCATACACCAATAAAGAAAGTAGAAATGTGTTAGTTTTAGATTCTTAAGATCTCATGTACTTCCATCATCAGATATTACTATTATTCAAACCGCGTACACAAAATCAATTTACCACTGTACGTCGGTAGTCACTCCTCTTGTCATATCCGTATTCAAATTCAAGAGATATGCCGTTATAACAATTTTATGCAGCATCATATATAATATTTGAAAGAGATATATTATGTTTTACCGGTGGTGTTCTGGCAGGGAGAAGCCAAAGAACATGTAATTTTGAGAAGACTATGCCCTTTTCAATCTCACAAATTAGACCCCAATTTATTTGGATTACAGGTTTGGTTGTTGTTGTGTATTTGCACCTACAAATCAAATGAATTTAGTCTTTCTCCCTTATTTCAACTCCAATTTTCCATGGTTTTGCAAACTTACATTGCCATTGTTTGAATAGTTTGGGCTTTGGAGGGAGTGAAGTATTTTTGTATCAAAGTCCACAATGTTGTTGGCAAATCAAACGTTTTGTTGAATTAGTAGGTTTTGGTGATTAATTCAGTAGCAGCGTCCGGTAACTATTAAAAATATGGAATGTTTCTTTGTGTTAAGTAGGATTATCCTCTCCACATTAGTGAATCTTTTGTTTTGTTACTCATCAATACTAGTCATGGATTAAAGTTTCATTTTTTCTCCTCGGAAATCTCTCAAAACTACCGTAAAGTTTCTATTTTTGCCTCGATTGTAATGAAACACACGATACAAGTTTCGTGTTTTCATAGGAATCAGTGGAATAGATAATTGCATCCTCACTTTATTATCACTTCCGGTACAAGTAGTTTTCAAATTATTTGTAATACATATACTTTTTTTATGAATTTTTGATATATGCCGAAAAGCTCTGAGATATTACGTAAAATTCCTTGTACCGGACAAATCAAAATATAATCCGCAATGGAATTTCGACCATGGACGATAACAAAATTACAACAAAACAAAAAAGCAAAACAGGAGAAACAAAAAAATTGTTAAAGACTTCGTGGTTCACTACAAGAAAAAAGGGTCATTCGCGACCGCCCGGGCGGTCGCGAATGACCCATTTCCGGTCGCGAATGGTCATCGGCGACCGCCCAGCGGTCGCGGATGCCCGGTCGCGGAGGTCGTGGAGGTCATCGGTGACCGCTGGGCGGTCACGGCAGTCATCCGCGACCGCCCAGCGGTCACGGCAGTCATCCGCGACCGCCTGGCGGTCACGGATGACCCCAGGGTCATCCGCGACCGCCCAGCGGTCACGGCAGTCATCCGTGACCGCTCGGCGGTCACGGATGACCCCGGGGTCATCCGCGACGGCCCGGCGGTCACGGATGACCCCGGGGTCATCCGCGACGGCCCAGCGGTCACAGGCGACACCGCGACCGCCTAGCTAGAGTGACGCATTTCGTTCACTTTACAAACCGGACTAATCCTACTTGCTGAACTTTATAATCTTATATTTGATTCTTATGTGGGGTTTTCAAATTCTTAAAAAGAAGTAAGACATTAATTATAATTTAGTTAAGTACTCTGGTTTAATAAGTTTAACTTTTGAGTTATGACTTGGAGAAACTTCGATAAATTTTGAATAAATTTTGAATTTTGCTTTTGAAGAGAGGTCGCAAATATTTCATTAAGTTAAGGACTTATTATTTGACATCGCGACAAGAGACTAAATTATTCAACAAAAAGAATAAGTATATCAAACATAATAGATTTGGTTGAACGATTCTTCGATTTCAACTAAAATCCACCACATGTGTATATACATACACACATGTGTATGCCTACGCGCACATACGCGCGTTGAAGAAATAGAAACAATCAGTTGTTAACGTCATCAAAATCATACAAAAGATCTATATACCACATCGTATGTCGGTTGTTGCTGTGCTTGTCGTATTCATGCTCAAATTCAAGACATATGTATTTATCATAATTGTACACGGCATTATTACATACATACATACATACATACATACATACATACATACATACATACAAAAAAAAGGTTCCGATTCTTATTTTGACTCTTATAAAAGACTACTTATAATGTTATTATAAAGGTTCAACTAATAATGCATAAAAATAAAGTTATTTTCCTAAAAAGAAATAAATATTTAGCCTATATATAATAATTTTTTAGAGTATAGAAACTTATCTTGTTTGGTATAATTTTGATACTGCTCTCGAGTACACAAGTGACGAAAGCTCTAATCGATTGAATGCTAGTGTATCGAACTGAGCCTTCGATCTAAGAGCGGGTGAGCTACATTAAGTAATTAATGACGCACTTGATCATTGGGATCCGGGATATTTACAGATCTCAGATTGCGGGTCCCGTTCCTGAAATTTCTCGGGAAAAAGTCGAATATAATTGACCATTCGGTACTTGGGCAGTATCGAATTAGACATTGGATGCTGGCATCCAAGAGTATCGAATATATCCTTCGATACACCTTTCGCGGGCTTCTGCTTGCGTGGACTGGCCCATCATTATCTTCTTTACCTTACTATAACGATTGGCTAATTAAGAAAGTGGAGATATTACAGGAATTGTAAAAGATTTAAGCTTGCCAAATATTTTGTAAGAAGGGTAAGTAGTAAAAGTAAATCAGATAAGCACAAAATCACTTTCTGTTTTCACATCTCTCACAAAGAGGCCAGTAAAACGAAAATAGGTAAATTCTCTGTGACCTAAGCTATAATTTCATCTCAACCATTGAAGTTTCTCTGAAAATGAGAGCAAAATGTGTTTTTTTTCTCTTTTCTGCTTTTGAGTTTTCTATTTTACGTACGTATCATGGTTTGGTTAATTTTCATTCTGGTTAATTAACGTTGACGTTTTGCAACAATGCAGAGAGATTAACCGATCGGGAGACGAAGTCAATGAGAACCCTCAATTGTATGTAATATTTTTTTCTAAGTTCACTTTCTTTCACTTTGTACTGAATTCTGTGCACTTGGTCATGGAGGCTCTCTTTTGAATTGAGCTGCATGCAGTATTTGACGAATTGTTAATCTGTAGAAAAAACAGAAATTTAATTTACGAGCAAAGTAGTGGTGATCATGAGAATCTTTTTAAGTGGCTAGCTACTGGATATCTGAAATGAAGTACGAGTTATAGCGCTTTGTTAGTAGTGGTATTTTATCATGTATTATTTCTTTCCGTGATGCGATAAAGGGATGGGCTGTCAGATGTTCCAACACGTGTTGTTGGTGGAGTTGGAACTGTTTCTTTCAGTGATGCTTTAGCTTATGTGATGGAGATTAAGTACACATTTGGGGATCAAGGAGAAAAATATCAAGGGTTTCTTGATACCTTGAACGATTTCAGGGTCTAGAAGGTGATTATCATATCTCCTTTAGTGTGACCAACTTGAGCATGTATTGGAGTAAGTGAGACATGTATTTCTAACCTTTCTGATAGTTTGTTTTCCTGCAGACTTGATATTTTTGGTGTCGTGGTAAGGGTGAAGGAGCTGTTTAGAGGGCATCCCGATCTCATCCTCCGTTTCTTAGTTTTCTTGCCAGAGGGTTATGACATGACCCTCCTCACTGATGAGGAGGAGGCTCCTCCAAGTAGGACACTTGAGATTGACGAGGCTATGAGTTTGGTCCTCAAGATAAAGGACACCTCACCGTGCAACTGGTGCGGTTCTGGTTCTTATTGTAACTCTTTTAAAAACAAAAAACTTCTAATGTAGAATATCTCCATTTTAAGTTGAGAGAATCTACAACAAAGAAAGTAATGCATAAAAACAAAGTTAATGTTCTACAATTTAGGAAAAGTAATGAATTCTAACTCGCATAACATAATTTTATTTTTGACAAATAGAAATTGGTAGGCAGAAATGTCAAAAATGGCCATTATCTTTTGCCCACTTTACTTTTTGCCCGTTATATATTTTAGCTTTCAAAAATGCCCGCTATCTTTGTCAAAAATGTCCTTTTTACTGTTTCGCTGCCAACTCATGAAAGCGTGTCCTACGTGGCAAAATCGCGTCCAACGTGGCCATTTTTTTATTACACCTGGAATTTAAAAAAAAAATTAACAAAAAAAACTTAAAAATTAACAATTAAAAAACATGAAAAAAAAATAAAAATGGGTCGTCTTCTCCACAACCCCCCCCCCCCCCCCCCCCAAATCCCGCTGGAACACCTCCACCCCCACAGTCACCCGCCGGCGCACCTCCACCCCCACAGTCACCCGCTGGCTGCTCATCAGACTCGAACGAAGAGCTCTGAACCGGGAGCCATTTGTAAATGCAGGGCTAAAAACATGAATCTGCGATGGGAGCCAGTTGTTCCCGATCGATGGGAGTTTTCAAACGAAGGCTTTCGGAGAGGCGAGAAGCAGCTTCTTTGCGATATTCAGCGCCGGAAAATTGCATCCACGCCGGAGTTTACGCCGGCAATCTTTGCGGCGCAACCACGAATCGCGCCTCTTCAATCGGTGTCGACTTCGGATCTCGGTGAAGAACAGGTACTGTCGTCCTCCACCTCCGGTGGCGACGCGACAGATCTGGTCGGCGAGAACGAGCGTCTAAAAAAGGAGAACGTGCAACTCAACAAGGAAGATCGTCCTCAGAAGATTGAAACTGAGTGGTAGCAACACCAAAGCTTTGATGAATTTGGGGGAGGGGGGGGGGGGGTGCTGCGGCTGACTGGGGGGGTGGAGGTGCGCCGGCGGATGACTGTGGGGGTGGAGGTGTTCCGGCGGGATTTTGGGTGGGGGGGGGGGGGGGGTTGTGGAGAAGACGACCCATTTTTTTTTTCAAGTTTTTTAATTGTTAATTTTTAAGTGTTTTTTTGTTAATTTGTTTTTTAAATTCCAGGTGTAATAAAAACATTTGCCACGTTGGACGCGACACGCTTTCATGAGTTGGCAGCGAAACAGTAAAACGAGTATTTTTGACAAAGATAGCGGGCATTTTCGGCAGCTAAGAAAGATAACGGGCAAAAAGTAAAGTGGGCAAAAGATAATGACATTTTTGACATTTCTGCCAAACTGGTATTCTTTACGTTTCTACAATTTAAGGAGTGGCTAATTAAGATATGGGTGATATTACAGGAATTATAAAAGATTTACCTTGACCATGATAATATAACGGTATATAAATCACATGTTTTCACCTCTCATGCATCTGACTCCACAAAGAGGCAGATGAAATGAAGATTTGGCTTATTTTGTGACTTGTAATTTCTTTTCGACAATGTGTGTTGCTCTGAAAATTAGAGCAAAATGTGTTTTTTGTTTCAGTTTTTCTGTACATATCGGGATTTGTTTTCATTGTGGTTAACGTCGAAGTTTTGCAATAATGCAAAGAGACGTCGTTGAACTCTGAATCATATTTAACTTTTTCTACAGTCAATTTGAATTTATTGTGTGTCTTTCATTTTATATACAGTAGTATCTCAACTGGCCTAATATTCAATGTGGTGATGTAGTTATATGTTCATCGACATAATCATATTGTGTCTACTTCTTTAATGTCTTAAAAAGTTTGATTAGGCTGTTTCCATAGCACCTTTTATTCATTTTTTGTTAGAGAATGATATAAGAGCTAGCTAGTAATGGAATAAAAAAAAGGAATGTTTTTTCAAATAATATATAAGTTGGCATGTTGATTACAGTTCTTGTTGATGAACATATAAACAATGCCGAATGAATTATGAAACTGCAGTCATATAATGAAGGAACGTTTCTTGTATATTAAACTCTACATTGAACCATTACATTTATAGACAACAAGAACAACTAAAGCTAAAGATTACAACTCATCATTCCATAACCAAGAATATTCTCTAAGCTGCTAGAAAGTAGAAAACTTGCCGAAAGTTTTTATTCCTTCACTGCTCATGTGTTGGCTGATCCGCTTTGCATGTGTTCTTGATCTGGTTTGGTTAGTGCCTTGATCGTGTTGATAGATGGAGCATCTGTTGGCTTTTGATACTCCCCCTCAACATGACAATGCACATCATGAACACCTAACCTTTTCACCATAACATTGAAACTTGTTTTGTCTAGTGCCCTTGTGAACATATCAGCTAACTGCGCATGTGTGGATATATGAAATAGCTTATTTATTCCTTGTATCAGCTTTCCCCTAGTCAAATGACAATCTACTTCAATGTGTTTTGTTCTCTCATGAAACACTGGATTGTTTGCTATGTGAACTGCTGCCTGATTATCACAATATATCAGACCTGGCTTGTCATGGTTACATCCAAGGTCTTGCAGCAACTGTCTTATCCAGACTACTTCACAAACAACTGTGGCTAGTGCTCTATATTCTGCCTCAGCAGAAGATCTTGACACTGTTATCTGCTTCTTAGACTTCCAAGATATCAAAGCATCTCCTAAGAAGACACAATAGCTTGTCACAGACCTTCTAGTATCTATACATGCACCCCAATCTGCATCACAGTATGCCTTGAGATGAATTGTATTGTCACTAGGAAAGAAAAGTCCTTGTCCTGGATTCCCTTTCAGATATCTAACCATTCTTAAGGCACTTTCCATATGATGATGCTTTGGATCACTCATGTACTGACTCAGTGTTTGCACTGCATATGAGATATCAGGTCTGGTGACAGATAAATATATCAGTCTTCCTATCAGTCTTCTGTACTTGGTTGGATCCTTTAAATCAACTCCCCATGAATGAGATAGTTTTAAATTTTGCTCAATAGGAGTACCAGCTGGTTTACCTCCTAATAGACCACAATCATCAATGATTTTAAGAGCATATTTTCTCTGGTTCAGTGATATTCCTTTCTTATTCCTGGAAACTTCAATTCCTAGGAAATATTTCAGATTGCCTAAGTCTTTCAGTTTGAAAAGGTGCTTCAGATAATCCTTCAGAGAATCAATATCTTGTTTGCAATTTCCTCTAATAATGATGTCATCTCCATATACAATAAGGACAGTGATGTTACCATTGAGATTTTTGATGAATAATGAGTGATCTGCAGATGACTACTTGAATCCTTGATTACTTATGATAAATGTTAGCTTATTATTCCATTGCCTTGAAGCCTGCATAAGTCCATATAAGGATTTGTGAAGAAGACAGTGAGTATTCTCCCCCTCAGTAGCAAACCAGGAGGTGGTGACATATAAACTTCCTCTTCCAAATCTCCATATAGAAAAGCATTAGTTACATCCAATTGATATAGAAGCCAGTTATGAGCAACTGCTAAAACAAGTAGACATCTGACTGTGAAGATTTTTGCTACTGGAGAGAATGTTTCAGAGAAGTCCCATCCTTCTTGTTGATTATATCCATTTGCTACCAATCTAGCTTTATATCTCTCTACTTGGCCTGTAACTGTATACTTGATCTTGTATACCCATTTTCAACCAATAGCATTTTTACCAGGAGGTAAAGGAGTAAGAGTCCATGTATTTTTTTTCATGCAAGGCCTGTAATTCAGTATTCATAGCAGCCATCCATAGGGGATCAAGTTTAGATTGATCATAGCATGTAGGTTCAGTTGTTGAAGCAACAGATAATATGAACCTTTTGTGAGAATCAGACAAATGATGAAAACCAAGCTTGAGAGGATGTTGTGTACCTTGATGGACATCATTAGTTGTAGAATCCATGAGATAGGACTTAGATTCAATAAGTTTACACTGATAGTCTTGAAGATGATAGGGAACCTTTCCAAGCCTAGTGGACCTTCTTATTTCAATATCATCAACATGATCAGTGTGATCAGGTGATCTATCAACATTAGAGGAAGACTGATGTTCAGTGGAAGAAGAAGAAGAAGGAGAAGTGGAAGAATTGTGTGAGTTATTTGGTGAAGGAGGTGTTGAAGTAGGATCTGTTTCCTGGATATGAGTGGTGTCAAGAAGATTATCAGATTCATTGTATGAAGAAGGAAAATACGATAGTTCCACAGAATTTAATATTGGAGATATTGAGGTAATGTGATTGGGCACTGTGGTGGATGAAGATTGAAATGGGAAGATTTGTTCATGATAGATAACATCTCTGGAGACAAATACATGCTTATTATGAAGATCAAATAGTTTGTAACCTTTAATGTCAGCAGGATAACCTATAAGGATACATTTAGAGGATACATTTAGAGGCTCTGGGAAGGAGTTTATTATGTGGCTTTGGCGGAGAGGTTGCAAAGAAAAGACAGCCATAGGTTCTAAGGTGAGAGTATTGTGGTTTCTTGGAGTATAGAAGATAGTATGGAGTGTGATTATCAAGCAAAGGTGTAGGAGTTCTGTTAATAAGATATGTTGCTGTTAAAACACAGTCACCCCAAAAATGTAGAGGAAGATTGGCTTGTATTCTGAGAGATCTTGCAACATCAAGAAGATGCCTATGTTTTCTTTCTGCTACTGGATTTTGTTGAGGTGTATAAGTACAAGTTTGTTGATGTATAGCACCTTTAGCTTTGAAAAATTCAGGCATGTTAAACTCTTGCCCTTGGTCAGATCTGAGGGCTTTAATGTTCTTATTAAACTATATGAACACATATTGAAAGAAATCTGCAATCAATTTTCTTGCCTGTCCTTTGTTTTTCATTAGATACAGCCATGTAAATCGACTGTGATCATCAACCATAGTCAAGAAATAGTAAGAGCCATTAATAGAAGCAGTGATATAAGGTCCCCGTATGTCAACATGTATAAGATCAAAGATGTTATCACTTCTTTTAGGATTCAGAGAAAAAGATATTCTAGATTGTTTAGAAAGATGACAGGTATCACAGACAATATTGTCAAATTTGTGAGGAAACTCAACACTTATTGAATGAACAAGAGATAGTCTTGATACAGAAGGATGTCCCAATTCATTGTGCCATAAAATGGAAGATGAATGAACATAGTTAATATGAGAAAGAACACTAATTGGTTTAGAAGATTCTCTGTCCTCCGCTATGCAGTATAAGCCTTTGATCTCTCTAGCCATCCCAATCATTCTCCAACTATTGATATCCTGAAAGATACACAAATTAGACCAAAAGATAAGTAAGCATTTCATTTGACAAATGAGTTTGCTTACTGAGACAAGATTGAATGAGAATGAGGGAACATATAGAACTTGACTTAAGGTTATGTTCTTGTTGACTTTGACAGTGTCAATCATGGTAACTTGTGAAGTTAGTCCATTAGTAAGTTTTACAAAGGAATTAGCAACTGGTTCACATGAGGAAAAGAGTGTTTGATCACAGACAATGTGATCTGTGGCACCAGAATCCAGAATCCATATTTTCTCTATTGGATTTTGTTTAATCACCTGAGTATGACTAGAATAACAACAACTAAGGTTCAAGTGGTTACCTGAGTTATTTGTTCCCATGGGATTATTTTTAACCTGATTAGTCATATTAGCATTGCTCTGAAAGAGTTTGCATAAATGCTGAAATTGTTCTAGTGAGATAGGAAATTTTGTCCTGCATCAGATCCCATTTGACTCAACTGATTTACACTTCCTGAGATCTGCCTATTTCCGTTGAGATTGTTGTTACCATTGTATCCATTGTTTCCATTGAATCCAGATTTGAATTTAGCATATCTGTGACCAGGAGGGTACCCAAAAATTTCATAGCAACTGTCAACGGTGTGATTTGTTTTTCCACATTTAGCACATGGATGCCTGTTCTTTGTTCCTCCAGATTTGTTCCAAGGTTTTTGCTGTTTTTGATAACCTCCATTGACCTGATAACCTGCATTTATGACAGCTATTTGTGGTGCAGCTTGCATTTTCACACACATAGCTGCTGTGTCTGCAGGAGAGCTAAAAGCAATAAACATTTCTCTATTTACTTCTTCTTGAAGTACTAGACTGAGAGTGTCATCTAGAGTAGGCAAAGGATCCTATAGAATTTGATTTCTTACTAGTGAATAAGATTCATCTAGTCCCATCAAGAATTGCATGACTCTTCTGCATTCATTCTTTTTATTCAGCATAGACATTACATTACAGTTCACATTAGAACAGTTACTTGGCTCCTCATATTGACTGACTTCATCCCACAATGATTTCAGTTTAGAGAAGTAAATGACAAGTGCACTTCCCTCTTGTTTTGTGCCAATAATTTTCTGTTCTAACATGAATATGTTATTGTTACTGGATTTAGAGAATCTATGCTTTATTTCATGTCATACCTTGTATGCATTGTCAGAGAACAATGTGTAGTCTCCTAGTTCATCAGATATTCCAGCTGAGATCCATCACAACACCATGTAGTTGCATCTCATCCACTTTCCATAGTTTGGTTCTGAAATGCTAGGCTCCAGATGAGTTCCATCTATGAATCCAATTTTATTCTTAGCTAGCAGAGCTACATTCTACTCCATTTATGATAATTCTGTGATGTGAGTTTCTGACTCACTAGTGATTGCCCTGGATTCTCTCCATGGTGCAGAAAGAAAGGATTCAAAGGATCCTCATATGTTCTTTGATTGGTAATGATTTGTGCATTGTTTTGAGCATATATAGATGCTGGTGTTGTGGAGTTTGAATGAGGGGGATTTGTCATTGAGTTTTATGAAAGAAAGAAAGAAAAGATAGGGGCTTATAATGTAATGTGCGGAAGCTATGAAAGTAGCATTTGAGACAATGCAAAACATTGCTCTGATACCATTTCAAATAATATAGAAGTTGGAATGTTGATTACAGTTCTTGTTGATGAACATATAAACAATGCCGAATGAATTATGAAACTGCAGTTATGTAATGAAGGAATGTTTCTTGTATATTAAACTCTACACTGAACCATTACATTTATAGACAACAAGAACAACTAAAGCTAAAGATTACAGCTCATCATTCAATAACCAAGAATATTCTCTAAGCTGTCAGAAAGTAGAAAACTTGCTGAAAGTTTTTATTCCTTCATTACGCATGTGCTGGCTGATCTGCTTTGCATGTGTTCTTGATCTGGTTTGGTTAGTGCCTTGATTGTGTTGATAGATGGAGCATCTGTTGGCTTTTGATAATTTTATTAAGATTTCTTTGATCATAAACCTCTGTATACAATGGTTGGTGTTTCTTTACAAATTGATGACCTGTAGAAAGGAAACTGAAAGATGTTACTAAATACAGGTTGTTACTTCTAAGAATCTTTCTGAGTGCTTAGTATAAGGTAAAGTATAAAATACTAGTTATAGCGCTTAATAACTGGTGGTATTTTACCCTGTATTTTTATTTTCACAATGTGAAAGGGATGGGCTGTCACATGCTCCAGTAGGTGTTGTTGGCGAGGTTGGTGCTAAAGCTGTTAATGCAATTTGTACTAGAGTAAAGAGTGGTGTTGCTGGTAGTACATGAAAACTCACTACCAGTGATGCATTAAGGTATATGAAGGAGGTTAATTGGATCAAATAGAAAGATACGATGTGTTCCTTGATATCATGAAACATTTCAAGGCTGGAAGGTGAATGAATCTCTTCTAGCTTAGTGAGTATTCGGAGTGGGTGAGACACATATCTTTGTAACCTTTTTGATAATTTATTTTCCTGCAGACTTGATAGTTGATACCGATGGTGTCGTGGTAAGGGTGAAAAAACTGTTTAGAGGACATCCCAGTCTAATCCTTGGTGTCAATACTTTCTTGCCTGAGAGTTATGAAATTACCATCACTGACGAGGATGAGGCTCCTTTAGAAAGAAAAACTGAGTTTCTACAGGCTCTCAATTTCGCCTGACAGGGTAAAGGTATAATTTTTCACACAAAGTTCTGAATTTTAAGTTTCTGAAGAAAGTCAGAGATATGACCATCTTTATCCATGGGTGCTCTTCGGATTCGATTCCAAAATAATGATCATGATTATGAATTGTTCTTGGATATCTTGGAAATGTATGAAACGGGATAAATGGGAATAACTGAGTTCTATCAAGAGGTATGCTTCTCCCTGAGTTGAAACCGGACTAGCGTTTTGTTAAATGTTTTTATTTACTTCTTTTCAGGTTGCCATACTACTCGATGACGATCCAGATCTTCTAGATGACTTCGAAGGATTTCTCCCAGAAACATCAGTCGGAGCACCAGCTCCGCTTACTTCTTTTTTGTGTCGTTCTATTTGTTAATTTACGCTGATTAATTAATTCAGTAGCACCGTGCCACCATCCGACAACTATAATTGTGAACAAATTATTTGTTTTGACTGTTAAGTGAAAACGAATCCTATCCACATCACCAAATCACGGATAAAATTTCAATTTTTTTCTCCTCGAAAATCTCTCCGAAGTATCGAAAAAGTTTACAAAAGATTTATCTAATATTTGACAAACTAAGGTATACTCCCAGAAGGGAATGAAAACATAGGTTGACGCATTTCGTTCTTATATGTGGTGTTTGCAATTTTGATAATTACTTTGGTTTAATAACAAAACATCACATAGGCTCTTTAACATGGTTCCAGCTCGCACTTCATTTGAATAATAAGCACAAGAGATTTGCAAATACATCATTAAGTTAAGGGCTTCTTATATGACATTATCGCGACAAGAGAGTCAAATGTTCGACAAAAAGAATAAGTAGATCAAATATATAGATTTGGTTGAACGATCCCTTTATTAACTAATATATATACAATTACACGCCCATATGTGCCTAAAAGGAGTAGAAACGTGTTAGTTATAGATTCTTTAAAGAGTTAAATATGCCAGTTTGTTATTAATGCAATCAAAATGCTACCATTGTGAGTGGGTTGTCGCTCCTCTTGTCGTGTGCATGTTTAAATTCAAGACAGATGTCGTTATCATAATTTTACACAGAATTATATACATATATGTAAATGTAAATTGATAAGCATCAGTGTTTTGAAATCCGGCCCGGTGACTGACCCGGTACGACTACCAGGTAATGGGTCAACAGGTCAGATCGATTGGACCACTGGGTGGACCGGTTTGTTGACTTTAATCAGCATTCAATAAAAATATAATATAAAAATTAATTGTATAAAAAAAATTATAAGACTTTTAAGTCACTAATATTTTGTTATATTATAAGAAATATAAAAAAATGGTTATCACAAAACTAGGACTTGAACACGTGACCTCCAACAAAAAAACTTATTGGAATTTAGTGGATACCATTGAGCTATCCAACAATTTACTAAATAATACAATAAACATTATATTTAATACAAGTTAAAAGATTATTTTGAATTTTAAATATTGGCCAACCGTATCACAAAATTCACTACAAGAACAATATGTGACACTAAAATCTGGAAAATGAACTTAGAATCGGACGAAATACTATGCATGAAATTCTCGAATGCATGCCAATTTAGCTTCAAAGTCAAATTAAGTATGGAAAACAACATTTTTTAAAAAATTTGTTGGCCCAAACCGGTGGATATATCTCAACGAAATACCCCAAATCAAAAAAAAAAATGCGTCCAAAACGGCCACTCTTACGCAAAGTTATGGCCTTTCAAAGTTTTGCATTTTTTTTCTTCCTTTTTGTTAAAATTTTTGAGGCAAGTTTGTAATTGTCAAAAAAATTGGACTGATTCGCAATTCACCAAAAACCCAAAAAAAGGAAAAAAGAAAAAAAAAGGAGGCCGCCCAGTTCGCGAACGGAACCGGACGACCGATTCGTTGGGTGAACCGGTCGAACCGGCCGGTCCGGGCTGGATTTCAAAACACTGATAAGCATAAATCACTTTTTTAATTTTTTTTATTTTTACCTCTCTCACGAACCTGACGCCACATCAGGTAGAGCAAAACGAAAAATTGGTGAATTCTAAGTGACCTATAATTTCATCTCAACAATGTAAGTTGCTCTGAAATGAGAGAAAAATAATATTTGTGATTGTTGAAGAACTTAGTTTACATACTCCGATCAGTTGTCAACGCTATCAAAATCGTACAAAAGATCTATATAATACCATTGTATGCCGATTGTGTCTTTTTTTCATGTAATCGTGATTTAATTCAAGACCCACGTGTATATATATATATATATATATATATATATATCCTTACTATTACCTTTTTCCTAAAACTACAAGTGAAAACTTGTTTATAAGTTAGTTTAAGTACTTAGGTTTAATAAGTATTACCACATAAAGCTCTTTAACATGGTTTTCGCTCGCACTCGTTCTGTCTTTAAAAAAACAAAATGAACTTGAGTTTAGTGTTTGTTGTGAATTTACATTTTTTAACAACATTTATTTGAGTAGTGACTAGGATAAACTTTGACAAATTTAGAGTAAGTTTGCGAATTTCTCCTTTTAAAAATAAGTTGCAAATACTTCACAAAGTTAAGGGTTTCTTATTTGACATCGCAATAAGAAAATCAAATGCAACGCCTGAAAAACAAATAAGTAGATCAAACATAATAAATATGGCTGAAAATATTCTACAGTTTCTGCTAAAATCCACAACGCATAAACATGCATTATATTATATATATATATATATATATATATATATATATGTTGGCAGCTACCCCATTTAATTGGGGTAGTGGTGGGAAGATGGATGTTGGCCAATTTAATTGGCCAACAGGTTTCTTAAAACCGTGTACAAAGTACACGGTTTGGACCTAGCTCACTTGCTTCCTATAAATAGCAGGCAATTGCCTGCTATTTGGAGTATCCAATTTTATATTAGTGTGAGGTAAAAAGGCTCTATGGAGATCGTTGGGCCGAACGAGAAATTGTGTAGTTATAACAATTTTCTACATTGTATTTTCGTTCGGGCCCAGTAGTTTTTTTTTCGGTTTTGGAGTTTCCACGTTAAATCCTTGTGTTGTTACGATCGTCATATTTTATTCGCGTTTGCTTCTTTATATCTACGATGGAAAATCCTGGGGGCGCGTATTTGTGAATCAGAGCCCCGGTTCTGCTAGAGGTGGAGCTTTTCCTGGGGTGGAGCTCTCGTGTGATAGTAGTGTGAATAAGCGCTGATTAAGGCGATTCTGTCAAAGGTAATTGGTTATTAAGTGGGACCATTGTGACCCCACCAATTACCTGAAAACTTTGAAACCCTGTCTGGAAAAGACAATCTATCTCTTTCCGGGGATTTACTTTGTGCTATTCCGGTCTACTTGAAATTCACCAAGGCTCGCCGGTGCAATGTCAGGGAGCAAGGGTACCAATATGGTGAGATTTGACGTTAAAAAATTTGACAGAAAAATCAACTTTGGCTTGTGTCAAGTTCAAGTCAGGGATCTGTTGATTCAGTCAGGGTTACACAAGGCTTTAAAGGGGAGGGTTGTCATTATACCTAGCGTCATTAGTAGCACGACTTCCGAGGCAACTGGAATAAAAGTTCTGATGGACGATGATGATTGGGAGGATCTAGATTTGCAAGCTGTGAGCGCAACTCTTCTATGCCTGATCAAAAACGTTTTGCGAACGTGGGGTTTATTCGGCAAAGAGACTCTGGGAAAAATTAGAGGAGTTGTACCAGGCGAAGGGCGTGTCGAATCGCATGTACCTGAAGGAGCAGTTTCATACACTGCGAATGGCGGAGGGTGCGAGTATCTTGGATCATCTGAGTGTTCTGAACGGAATCGTTGCTGAGCTTGAATCCATTGGAGTCGCAATTGATGAGGAGGATCAAGCCTTGAGACTCATCTGGTCTTTTCCAATTCGTAAGAGCACATGAAACTAATATTGATTCATGAGAAAGAGAAAATCAATCTCTCTAAAGTTACTAGCAAGCTTCTGTCTGAAGATAGGAGGCTTACGGGGGTAACGGTTCACATGTAAACAATGCATTGGTGGCTTACGGTGGCAGGAAGACGAACTCTAGGAGGAAAGTGTGTTATCGGTGCGGACAATCTGGCCACATTAGAAGAAGTTGTCCAACAAGGGGAGCCGGTTCGGCAAATGGCTCCGAGACATCAAAGAGAAAAGCTAGAGGCGATACTAACATTGCTTATTGCAGTGACTCTAGTGAAGCTTTGTAAGCGACATGCTCGTCCTGATGGCATGAGACCCTAAAAGTTTTCATGAGACAAGACGTTAAAGTTAGTGGGTCCATTTTGCACACGGGCATTGCTTTTGGCGTTAATGCAAGGTGTGGTATATTTATATCGGCGAGCTGATGACTTCCGGAGGACCCAAAAGGAGAAGTTGCACCATACTATCAGTAGGGTTATGTTTGATATGGGCCGAAAAAAATGGGAATGCTCGGAATTGGTTTATTCTGAGTGGTTATGCTTTATGGTGGAGCATGGTACTTCTAAAAGTACGACTGCGGTTGTAGTGATAGCGGGAACTATGGAGTTCTTCCAAGGCAGAATGGGTGTGCGATTGCCCAAGGCCGGAATGAAGATGGTTTTGAAGACGTGATTAGTCACTAATAATCACATTTTCAAGGTGGAGATTGTTGGCAGCTATCCCATTTAATTGGTGTAGTGGTGCAGTGGCGGATCTATTAAGGGGCTAGGGGGGGGGGGGTAGCCCCCCCCCCCCCCCCCATTTATTTGAAATTATTTTTTAGTACCTATGTATAAATGTAAGGGTTGTTAAAATATAAAACATAAACTCTTTGGGGTCTTGATGTAATATGTAGAAAGTATAAATCTCTAACAATAATTAACAAAGCAACCAACAACTTATTGAAATTAGAAATTGCAAAACTTACCCAAGTATAATATTTTTATTCACAAATAGCTTTATATATTATTTTAGTTAGCACAACAGTCTTATTTATATTTAAAATTAGCACAAAAAAAACCATACTATTATTTGATACACAAAATTTTTGTTTTTGCGAGAAACGAAAAGTAACAAAACATAAATCCATGATTTTGTACTCTGAAAAAATCGATTTAAAATTCTTGCCTATTATTCTTTCAACAAAAAAATTCTAGCCCCCCCAATACTCAAATCCTGGATACGCCACTGAGTGGTGGGAAGATGGATGTTGGCCAATTTAATTGGCCAACAGGATTTTTGAAACCGTGTACAACCTCACTTGCTTCCTATAAATAGCAGGCAATAGCCTGCTATTTGGAGTATCCAATTCAGAAGCACTTTTTGCTGTGTAATATTTCTTGTTTCCTCTTGTAATATTTATATATTAGTGTGTGGTGTATTCGGGAGTGTTACGGGTAAAAAGGCTTTATGTGGATCGTTGGACTGAGCGATAAATTGTGTGGTTGTAACAAATTTCTACATAGTGTATTTCTGTTCGGGCGCCGTGGTTTTTTCTTCGCTTTTGGAGTTTCCACGTTAAATCCTTGTGTTGTTACGATCGTCATATTTTATTCGTGTTTGCTTCTTTATATCTACGATGGCCAAATCCTGGGGGCACATATTTGTCGACTCAAATGGCTAACAGTATATGCACGTGCGCGCGCACAAACACGCGTAAGAGTATAAATGTTTTAGTAATAAATTCTCAAAATCTTGGATACTTTGATCAGTTATTAATGCTATTGAATCCGTACAAAGATATATATATATATATATATATACCACCGTAAATCGATTGTCCCTCCTCTTGTCGTGTACATATTCCAAATCAATACCCATGCCGTTATCACAATTTTACGCCGCAAAATATTCATCCACACATAATATATACTTACATACATACATACAAATATTTTGACCACTCCCTTCTTCCTGAAGTGTAGTAAGTGCTATGGAGTTTCCAGTAATAACCTTGGGCTCAGCAAACAGAGCCCAAAATGTTTTTAAATTATAGGAATTGTAAAAGATTTATTTACCTTGTCCGATAATAACGATGCAACGTATTAAGAAAAAAGTATAAGTAAATGTAAATGGGATAAACACAAATCACTTTTTTTTCACCTCTCTCACGAACCCGACGCCACAAAGGTTTTCTGTGACCTAGCTATAACTTCATCTCAACAATGTAAGTTGCTCGAATCTTTCTTTTTATTCTTTGCTTTTGAATTTTCTATTTACGGACGTATAAATGATTTTCGTTTTGGTTGGTGTTGTAATTAATCTTTTTCTTAAGTTTACTATTTTAATTTAGTTGGTTCTTCCATATCTTTTGATTTTGCTTGTATCCAAAGTGGTCCTATATTTACATGTGGTGACTGATGTGCTCAATTGTTGTTGTTTCTAAATCAACAGAACTATGTATATAGTTTCAACTTCTTCCATATGTCTTAAAACTAGTACAATTAGTGCAACAATTATTCATTTTTGTTAGGGATTAAAATCAGAACTAGGTAGCAATGGAATAAAAATTGGATCTTTTGTTGACATTTATTTGATCGATCGTGAATCGCTGTATACAATGGTTGGGGTTTTATTAATGGTTTTGCTGGACCAACTAAACCTTGTTGATTGAAATATATCCACTTGGTAGAGGCGATCTTTTAACGAACTGATGATGCATAGGAAGAACTCAGAGATTTAACGAGCCGAATACTGGTTCCAAGATTCTTTTTAAGTGGCTAGTGGATATCTGAAATGTGTAAATCTGTTTTAAGAATACAAGGTAGAGAATCACGTAAGAGTTTTATTGTATTTATAAGTTGTGGTACCTAATCCTGTATTATGTATTTTCATGATGCAATAAAGGGACGGTGCATTGGCTTATGTGAAGGAAGTTGAGGACGCATTCCTGGATCAAAGAGTAAAGTTTAATAGGTTCCTTACTATCATGAACGATTTCAACGCTGGAAGGTAAATGAAGTGAAACCGAGCAACTTGAGTATGTGGAATGAATGAGACGTATCTTTGTAACCCTTTCGATAATTTGTTATCCTGCAGACGTGACAGGGCTGATGTCGTAGCAAGTGTGAAAGAGTTGTTTAGAGGGCATCCCAATCTTATCTTCGGTTTCAATACCTTCTTGCCGAAGGCGTGTGCAATTACCCTCACTGATAAGGTGGAGGCTCCTCCACAATGGACAAGTGATTTTAGCGAGGCTATCGATTTGGTTCACAAGATAAAGGTGGGATTTTTAATCAATCTTGTGATGATTAAGTTGGGAATTGAGTTTCTGGAGAACATTTGATTATGAGAATCTTTATCCCTGTGGGTTTTCTGCAGAAACGGTTTCAAAACAAAGATCATGTTTATCAGTCCTTCTTGTATATCCTGAACATGTATAGGAAGGAACAGATGAGCAGGAGTGAGGTTTGCCAAAAGGTATATGCTTCTTTTTGAGTTAAACCTGGACTAGCGTTTCGTTCAACGTTAATTGTAAATTTTTATACTAATTGATTTAGTTTTCAGGTTGCAGTACTTCTCAACGACCAGCCGGATCTTCTTGACGAGTTTACTAGATTTATCTCAAAAACTTAAGTCGCGGCACCAACTCCTCTCACTTCTTTGTGCCGTTCTATTCGTGAGTTTAGATGGTTTTGTTGTAGCTAGTATTTGAAAAGAGAGATATTATGTTTTCAAGTGAAGGTATGTTTGCAAGCAGAATTGAGTAGAACATGTAATTTTGAGAAGATGAAAGAATGCCAGATTTTATGCTCTTTCAATGTTTCAACCAGAGAAGAAATATGTTTACAACTCCTATTTGAACCCAAAAGATAAATGAACTTTACCCCTCTTTAATTTCTCTTATTGTCATCTCTAGATTCGATGGTCTTGCAAAAACCCATTCATTCTATAAATAGTTAAGAAGGAGTGAAGCATTGTAACAAAGTCACAATATTTGTTGGCAGATTGAACTTTGTTGGATTAGTAATTTAGTATGTTCAAGGTGATTAATGTGGACATTCTTTGTGTTGAGCAAAACCATCCCATCCACATCACGGGATCTTGCGTTTTGTTACGCAGCAAATTATGATCATGGTTTTGTTACGCAATAATCTTATATCTATTTTTTACGTGGTGTTTGCATTTTTTTTTAAAAAAAAAGTGTGTAACTCAATTTTAATTTCGTTTATGACTTTAAGTACTTTGGCTCATAAAGTAAACATCATGGTTCTAGCTAGCAGCAGTTTTTTTGTTTTTAAAAGTATCAACATAATTTTTAGTGTTTATTGTGAGTTTTATTTTCTTAAAAATCTTTAATTATGAACTTGATTTTAGTGTTTGATATGATTTTCACTTTATTCAAACTCTAAGCTAAGTCAACTTATGAGTTATGACTTGGACAAACTTTTATATATACATGTAGAGTAAATTTTGAGTTTACGCTTTTGAAGAGAAGTCGCAAATACTTCATTTGAGTAAAGCATTTTTTTACAACTGCGACAAGAGAGTCAAATGCTCGGCAAAAAGAATAAGTAGATCAAACATAATATATTTGGTTGAACGATTCTTCAGTTTCAACTAAATTATACCCTCCAGAAAATTCATTATGATGACGTTGTACGACACTGGGCTAAATTCCTTATGCTGACGTTGTACGAATTGCGCTCGGCAAGTAGGATTTATTGTTTTTCCTAAATTATGAATCTTGTGTTTACGCAACAGTACTATGGTCATGTATCAACGTTTATTTTGTTGTTAGCCTTGGAAATCTCTCAGAAAGTACCGAAAATATTTTATTTTCAGCTCGATTGTAATGTGTACCGAAAAGATTTTATTTTCAACTCGATTCTAATGAAACACATACGTATTTTTCAAATCATTTGTATATTAATAACTTTTACATTTTTTTTTCAACAAACATATAAAAAAGATCTCAAATACTACAAAAGATTTTTTCACCTCTTTCATGCGAGCACCTGACACCACAAAGAGGCAGAGCAAAAAGAGAATTTGGTATATTCTGTGACCTTTGATTTCGTCTCAACAATGAAAGTTGCTCTCAAGTTTTTTTTTTTTTTTTTCAAAGAAAGTCAAATGCAATGCTTCATAAAAAGAATAAAAAGGTCATAGCGCTTGATCTAAAATCCACATTACATTCACATGCAATATATGTACTTCGGTCATGAATATAATATCAAACATTCTACAAGTTACAGCTAAAATAGGTCATAGATGTGCGTAAAAGAAGTAAATATATGCTACTTATGCATTTTATTAACTTACATACTTCAGTCAGTTATTAATGCTATCAGAACAGTACCAAAGATCTAGTATTACCACGGTTGTCGCCCTTTTTCTCATGTTATCATTATTCAAATTAGGGCGATAAATATGGAGCAAAATACAAAAGTAGGTGTCCTCGATAAATTACTACATAGTCATTGCCTTATTATGATGTGGTACGACAATGAGCTAGGAGTCCTAAATTCTACCCCTTGAGAAAAATCGCTACATATAGTCGGTGCATGATGACGTTGTATACAAGACTTGGCTAAAGTTTGTTACTTTTTTTAAATGATAGGGCAGTAGCTTTCTTGCACCAGTCTCATCGTGCATTAACACCAATTGTCAGAATTGTTGAACCGCATCATCGTGTAACAATTGCACCTAATAACTTCTCATGGAGCATATATATAAAAAAAAATATTAATAAAAGCTTCTGCTTCGTACATTGACTCTTGCAAAAAGTACTTAAAATGTAGGGTACGTCTTTTTTTTTTTTTTTTTTTAAATAAGAATAAGGGTTATCATGAATCACAAAAAGAGTCGTAATAATTCAATATAAGGTAACTTTCGTCACGAAAGAGTATAAAGGGAGGTTAGCCATAGTAATGTGAGCTCCAAGCTTCCAAAAGATCCAACTTCGCGAGACTATGGGAAAAAATATAGCATTACAGCTAATGTAATTGAACTTCCAACTAGGCCAAGCAACGCAAAGTTTGCTAATGGCAAGACAAGAGGAACAATACGCCATGGAGGTGTGCAATGGATGTCTAAAATGATTCTAAAATGACTCGAAAAGCTTTAGGATACCTTCATTTTAAGTAAAGAGAATTTGTACGAAGAATACCAATTTCCTTGATGACGTGCTATAAAGAATAATAATTCACAAAAAAAAGGTTCCTAAGCTACCCTTTAGAAAAAGCAATTAAGCATACTCTGTATATACAAATTTTTGAGAGACTAGAGAGTAATGTTATTTCTTAGAACTATGAACTTATATTCTTTACGTTCCAATAATAAGGATTAAGGAGTGACTAATTAAGATAATGGTGATATCACCAATAAGTAGGTTAAGTAAAAGTATGTAAATCAGATAAGCACAAATTCACTTTCTGTTTTCACCCACCTCTCTCAAAGAGGCAGAGCAAAACGAAATATAGTATGTCCCCTATACTCTCATCTCAACAAGTTGCTCTGAAATTAAGAGCTTTTTTTCGATGTTACGTACGTATTAATGGTTTATAGTATGGTTGAGGTTGAAGTTTTGGGATAATGCAGAGAGATGAAGCGATAGGAGACAAGGTTAATTGTAATTAATTTTTTGTTAACATTTATTGTTGCTTTCACTTTGACACATGGTCTAATATTTAACTATCGCAACTGCTGTTTTTAATCTCATTGTATGTTAATCAATAAAATCTTATTCTTTCACGCCTGAATATTGGTTGTAAGAATCTTTCTAATAGCCTACAAGGTAAAGAACAAAGTACTGGTTATAGTGCTTTATAAGTGGTGGAAGCTTTTCATGTATTGTTTATTTTCATGATGCGGTGAAGGGGTTGGCTATTAAAAATGTGGAAAGATTGTTTGTGTTAAGTAGGATTATCCTCTCCACATTACTGAATCTTGTGTTTTGTTACACACCAATACTAGTCATGGATTAAAGTTTAATGGTTTCTTCTCAGAAATCTCTCAAAAGTACAAAATCCTATTTTTACCTCGATTGTAATGAATCACGCGATACAAGTTTCCTGTTTCCATAAGAATATATCACTGGGGAATGGATTATTTCATTCTCACTTTTATTATCACTTCCGGTACAAGTAGTTTTCAGATAATTTATTTGTAATACATATATTTTTTATGAATTTTTTAACTATGCTAAAAAGCTATGAGATATTACGTAAATTCCTACTATATGACAAATCAAATTATAATCCGGCAATGAAATTTAGATCATTTACTATAACGAAATTACAACAAAATCTAAAAGGCAAAAAAGGAGAAACAAAAAAATGTTAAAGAATTCGTGGTTGATAGCCAGGGTGACGCATTTCGTTCACTGTACAAACCGGACTAAATCCTACTTGCTGAAGTTTAGTAATCTTATATTTGATTCTTATGTGGGGTTTTAAAATTCTTAAAAAGAAGTAAGCCCTTAATTTTAATTTAGTAAACTACTTTGGTTTAATAAGGTAACATCGCATAAGCTCCTTAACATGGTTTTAGCTTGCATTGGTTATTCCTTCTAAGAAATATCAACTTGATTTTAGCGTTTGGTGTGAAATTTTAGTTTTTCAAAACTCTTAACTTATTATGACTTGTAGAAACTTCGATAAGTTTAAAGTAAATCTTGAATTTTGCTTTTGAAGGGAGGTCAAAAATATTTCATTAGGTAATTTGACATCGTGACAAGAGAGTAAATTGTTCAACAAAAAGAGTAAGTAGATCACACGTAGTAGATTTGGTTGAACGATTCTTTGATTTCAACTAAAATCTACTACACGTGTATATATACATACACAAATGTGTATGCCTACGCACACATATGCATCAAAGATATAAAAAACATGCTAGTTATAGATTCTTTAACAACTTAAATATTTCAATCAGTTATTCATGTCATCAAAATCGTACAAAAGGTCTATATACCACATCGTATGTACATAAAGAGTAAGTGGATCAAACATAATAGATTTGGTTTAAAGATCTTCGATTTCAACTAAAATCCACTACACGTGTATTTACATACACACATGCATGTGTATGCCTACGCACACATACGCGCATCAAAGATGTAGAAACATGTTAGTTATAGATTCTTTAAGAACTTAAATATTTCAATCAGTTATTAATGTCATCAAAATCGTACGAAATATCTATATAACACATCGTATGTCGGTTGTTGTTGATCGTGTTGTTGAAAATTAAGGCATATGTTGTTATCATAATTTTACACGGCATTATATATATATATATATATAATACTGTTTTACTCTGATCCCTTCTTCCAAAACTGTAGTAAGTGTTGAGGAATAGCAAGAAATAATTGTCGCATGATGACGTAATACATTACGGCCTAGAGTTTGTTACATTTTTCAAATTTACAAGGCAATAAATTTCTCGCACCAATCTCATTTGTCCATGTATTAATGATGGAATTCACACACGCACCACCTTGTTGTACATTCACCGCACATTATTATTTCTATTGGAGCAAAGGGCATTTCCATCTCGAAGGATTAATCCATCTACAGGTTCCCGTACTGCTACCTTGTTACGAAATCACCATTGTCGAAGACCCAAATGTGCTATCAAACCTAACAAAAAAAGGTTTTGGTTCTTATTTTGACTCTTCTAAAAGACTACTTATAATCTTATAATAGAGGTTCAACTAATAATGTGTAAAAATAAAGTTATTGTCCTAAAAAGCAATTAATACTCAACCTTTATATAATAATTTTTCAAAGTAGAGAGTAAATGTTATTTTTGACAAATAGAAACTTATCTAGTTTGGTATGATTTCGATACTGCTCTCGAGTAAACAAGTGACAAATGCTCTGATCGATCGAATGCTGGAGTATCGAACTAAGCATTCGATTTAAGAGCGGGTGAGCTATAGTAATTAATGACGTTCTTGAACATTGGGATCCAGGATATTCAGATCGCAGGTCCCGTTCTTCGAATTTCCCGAGATAAGGTCGAATTGAACATTCGGTACTTAGGCAATAACGAATTAGACATTGGATGCTGGCATCCAAGAGTATCGAATTTCTCCTTCGTTACTCCTGCGTTATTATAATTAAGGATTAGCTAATTAAGAAAGTGGAGATATTACAAGAATTATAAAAGATTTAAGCTTGATTAATATATAGTAAGAAGGGTAAGTAGTAAAAGTAAATCAGATAAGCACAAATTAAAATCACTTTCTTTTTCATCGAAACCATTGAAGTTGGTATCTTCGCTTTGAAAACACATTTAACCGTGGCCTGGTGACGTTGTACATACTATGAAGTAGGGAAAATAACGTCTCAGCACTACCTCCAATCCTCCATCACCGTGCATATTTAAACGGATTGACCCACCACCACGCACCTTGCAATTATTCAACAAATAAGGAAGTTAATTAAGAGAATCTAAACAAATTTAATAATACATGGAATAAAGTTAATGTCGTATAATTTAGGAAAAACAATAAATCCTACTTGTATATAAGTTAAGATTATTGTAATATTATAGGAATTTACCTTCTCCGATAATAACAATGTATTAAAAACTGTATATATAAGTAAATGTAAATCCAATAAGCATAAATCACCTTTTTTCACCTCTCTCACATACCTGACGCCACAAAGAGGCAGAGCAAAAGGAAGCTTTGGTGTATTCTGTGACCTAGCTAGCTATAACTTTATCTCAACAATGTAAGTTGCTCAGAAATTTTTATTTTTATTTTTTGATTCTGGATTTGCTCTTTTACACAAGTATAAATGATTTTCATTCTGGTCGCTGTTGAATCATAATCAAATTTTTCTGAAGTTCACTTCAAATTTATTATTTTCATTCATTTGGTTGTGATTTTGCTTGTATCTCAAGTGGTCCTATATTTATATATGTTCGATTGCTGTTGCATTGTATGTAAGTAAACCAGCAGAATCATATGGTTTCAACTTCTTCCATGTCTTAAAATATTTTTGTTAGGGAGTGAAAAACCAGAATTAGGAAGTAATGGAATAAAAACTGGATCTTTTGTTGAGACCCCGTTAATCACGAGCCGTTGTTTAAGATGGTTGTGGGTTTTGTTAATGGTGTAACTGGACCAACTAAGCCATGTGTACTGAAATATATCCACTTGGTGGTCTTTAGATAAAATGATGATCTGTACTAGGAAAAACTTAGAGAGGTAACGAGGGAAATACTGGTTCCAAGATTCTTTTTTAAGTACCTATTGGATATCTGAAATGTGTAAATCTGTTTTAAGAATATAAGGTAAAGAAGAACCAAGTTCTACTTATAGCGCTTTAGAAGTGGTGGTAAATCTGATATTGTATTTTTATTTTCATGATGCGATAAAGGGGCCAATCACGTGTTCCAGTTAATGCTGTTCGTGGTATAGCTAATGGTGGTGGAACTAGAGTAAGCGGGGGTGCTAATGCTAGTACACGACAGCTTACTACCAGTGATGCAATGGCTTATTTAAAGGAGGCGAAGGACACATTTACGGATCAAAGAGAAAAATATGAGGAGTTGCTTGATATCATGAGAGATTTCAAGGCTTCAAGGTGAATGAATCTCTTTTAGTGTGACTAAGTTGAGTATGTGGAGTGAGTGAGTCGTGTCTTTGTAACCTCTTTGATAATTTGTTTTCCTGCAGACTTGATACTGATGGTGTCGTGGTAAAGATGAAGCAGCTGCTTAGAGGGCATCCCAAACTCATCCTTGGTTTCAATACATTCTTACCAAAGGGGTATGAAATTACCCTCACTGATGAGGATAAGGCTACTCCAGAAAGCACATGTACATGTAATTTTAGCGAGGCTACCAACTTTGTCATGAAGATAAAGGTGGGGTTTTTATCCCTCTTGTGATGATTAAGCTCTGAATTGACATTCTGAAGAGCATTTGGTTTATGAGAATCTTTATCCCCGTGCGTTTTCTGCAGAAACGATTTCAGAACAACAAGCATGTCTATAAATCTTTCTTGGACATCTTGAGCAGGTACCGTAAGGACCAGATGAGCAGAACTGAGGTCGGTCAAGAGGTATGCTTCATATTTAAGTTAAACCTTGACTAGCGTTTTGTTCAATGTGAATTGTAAACTTATATACTTATTGACTTAATTTTCAGGTTGCAGTACTGTTCAATGACGAGCCAGATCTTCTTGAAGAGTTTGCTACATATCTCCCAGAAGCTTTAGTCGCGGCACCATCTTCTCATACTTCATTGGGTCGTTCTATTCGTTAATTTAGATAGTTTTATTTTCACAAAGTCTGCAATACTTGTTTGCAGATTAACCTGTATTGAATTAGTAGACTTGCTTTGCTTAATTCAGTAGCACCATCCGATAACTATAAATTAATGTGAAAGGTTATGTCTGTTAAGTAAAAGTATCCTATCCACATCATGGAATCTTCTGTTTACGCAGCAGTACTATGATCACGTATCAACGTTTATTTTTTTGTTCTCCATGGAAATCTCTCAGAAAGTACCGAAAAGATTTAATTTTCAGCCCGACTATAATGTGTACCGAAAAGATTTTATTTTCAACTCGGTTGTAATGAAACACATAAGTATTTTTATGCACTAAGGGGGCAAATCGTACAAAAGTGCATAGTTTAGGGGGAAAGTGCTTATTAAATTTGTTTAAGGGGCAAGCAAAAACGTGTATCGTTCAGGGAGTTTTATGCTTTTATCCCTAATAACTTTTACAAGTTTTTTGCAACATGCATATCAAAAAAGTCTCAAATATTACGAAAGATTTTTATATTTGACAAGCCAAAGCACACTTTTGAAACGAAATTTCTTTTATTGACTATGATGAAATTACAACAAAAATAAAAATTAAAGAAGGATAAATAAACCTTTGTTTTGACTCTGTGATTGATAGGTTAACGCTTTTCGTTCACTTTACGAACCTGACTACATCCTACATACCCTAGTTTAGTAATCTTAAATCTAATATTAATGTGGTGTTTGCAAATTCTTAGAAAGGAGTAAGAACTCAACTTCGGTTAAAGTTAACCTCACATAAGCTCCTTAAAATGGTTTTAGCTCGATTGCACACCTTTTTCTTTTAAAATAAATATCAACATGATTCTAGTGTTGTTTCGTGAAGTTTTAGTTTATGAAATCGCTTAAAAAATTTATGAGTTATGACTTGGGCAAACTTTTACAAATTTAGAGTAAACTCTGAATTTTGCCTTTGAAGAGAAGTCACAAATACTTTACGTAGTTAAGGGCTTCTTATTTGACATTGCGACAAGAGAGTCAAATGCCCGACAAAAAGAACAAGTAGATCAAACATAAGTCGAACATATATGCGATTTCAGCTAAAATCCAAAAGATGTGCATATATACACAGTTACATGTATATATGCACGCGAACCCACACGCGTAAAAGGAATCGAAGTGTGTTAGTTATATTTTTTAAGAACTTACATACTTCGATTAGTTATTAATGCCATCATATCCGTACAAAAGATCTATATACCAATGTACGCTTGGAGATCCAGTCTTTATCACAATTTTAACTTAAATATATAAGATTTACCTTTACCGATAGAAAAAGTAAATCAAATAAGCACAAATTCACTTTTTTCACCTCTTTCATGCGAGCACCTGACACCACAAAGAGGCAGAGCAAAAGGAGAATTTGGTATATCCTGTGACCTATGATTTCGTCTCAACAATGAAAGTTGCTCTCAAGTTTCTATTTTTTTTTCAAAGAAAGTCAAATGCAATGCTTCATAAAAGGAATAAATAGGTCACAGCGCTTGAGCTAAAATCCACATTACATTCACATGCAATATATGTACTTCGGTCTTGAATATAATATAAAACATTCTACAAGTTACAACTAAAATAGGTCATATACGTGCATAAAAGAAGTAAATATGTGCTAGTTATGCATTTTATTAACTTACATACTTCAGTCAGTTATTAATGCTATCAGAACAATACCAAAGATCTAGTATACCACGGTTGTTGCCCTTTTTGTCATGTTATCATTATTCAAATTAGGGCGATAAACATGGAGCAATATACAAAAGTAGGTATCCTCATTAATTACTACATACAATCATTGCCTTACGATGCGGTACAACAATGAGCTAGGAGTCCTAAATTCTACCCGTTGAGAAAAATCGCTACATATAGTCAGTGCATGATGACGTTGTATACGAGACTTGGCTAAAGTTTGTTACTTTTTTTGAATGATAGGACAATAGCTTTCTTGCACCAGTCTCATCGTGCATTAACACCAATTTCTCAAAGTTGTTGAACCGCATCATCATGTAACAATTGCGCCTAATAACTTCTCATGGAGCATATATATATATAAATAATCTTAATAAAAGCTTATGCTTCTTACATTGACTGTTCTTAAAATGTAGGGTACGCCATTTCTTTTCTTTTTTTAAATAAGAATAAGGGTTATTATGAATCACAAAAAGAGTCGTAATAAATCAATATAAGGTAACTGAAAGATCTTAGGTCTATTCTACTTGTTATTGAATGCAGTTGTACTTGACAGTAGTTGCAACTGCACTCAAGAGTAGGACAAACTACTAGACTTTTATATTTTAAAACTAGTTTTCTGTTGCAACTAATAGAAGGCATTTAAACATAAAACAGTAAAGAACACAAAGAATTTTTTACGTGGTTCGGTCCAAATGGTCCTAGTCCGAGGGGCTTGCACCCAAAAGTTTGACTCAAACAGTATCCTACTTAAGTATTACAATGTAGGTTTTACATCAACCCAAAACTTAGACTCCCTCTAATATTTGCGGTTGCAATACCTATCCCTTAACTTGTTTTCGGAATACTCGATTGAATCGAAGAACACACAAAGTTACTCCAGAGATCCTCTGACTTAATGCTCTTCAAAAAACCTTTGACTTGATACAGTACTGACTCACTAATATCTTTTTCAAAGTATTCTTTAATTGTGTCGAGTCTTCTCTTTATACAGGCATGAGTAGAATCTCTGCAGATCTTCAGTTGCAACCCTCGCATATCTTCTTTCCTTAAAAGATAAGATCTTCGTATGTCTAGTTGCAATCCATGTGGATCTTCTTTCGTTGTAGATAATCGCGTCTTATCCAATTGTATATGCTTCCTAAATATGTCTAGATCCATAATAAGGAGATATATGTAAGTTAAATGGTAAGATGGAATAATATCTTATGAAGATATGGAAAGATTAGCAAGATAACTACCATCTAAGATTTAACTTTAACATAATGATTTAAACAAAACAATATCAATAATATAGGAATGGGCCGATCAGATCTAAGTCCAATCGAAGTGTGAGGGACGGCCCTAACAGTAACTTTCGTCACGAAACAATATAAAGAGAGGTTAGCCATAGTAATGTGAGCTCTAAGCTTCCAAAAGATCCAACTTCGCGAGACTATGGGAAAAAATATAGCATTACAGCTAATGTAATTGAACTTCCAACTAGGCCAAGCAACGCAAAGTTTGCTAATGGCAAGACACGAGGAACAATATGCCATGGAGGTGTGCAATGGATGTCAATGATCGCGGAGATGACAACATGACAATCTGATTCTAAAATGACCCGAAAAGCTTTAGGATACCTTTATTTTAAGTAAAGAGAATATGTACGAAGAATATCAATTTCCTTGATGACGTGGTATAAAGAATAAAAATTCACAGAAAAAAAAGTTAATAAGCTACCCTTTACAAAAATCAATTTAGCATACTCTGTATATAATAATTTTTGAGAGACTAGAGAGTAATGTTATTTTTGAGAACTAGGAACTTGTATTCTTTACGTTCCAATAATAAGGAGTGACAAATTAAGATAATGGTGATATCATAAGAAATATAAAAGATTTATAATTCACCAATAAGTAGGTTAAGTAAAAGTACGTAAATCAGATAAGCACAAATTCACTTTTTGTTTTCACCTACCTCTCTCAAAGAGGCAGAGCAAAACGAAATATAGTATATGACCTATTCTCTCATCTCAGCAAGTTGCTCTAAAATTAAGAGCTTTTTTTTCGATGTTACGTACGTATTAATGGTTTATAGTATGGTTGAGGTTGAAGTTTTGGGATAATGCAGAGAGATGAAGCGATAGGAGACAAGGTTAATTGTAATTAATTTTTTGTTAATATTTATTGTTGCTTTCACTTTGACACATGGTCTAATATTTAACTATCGCAACTGCTATTTTTAATCTCATTGTATGTTAATCAATAAAATCTTTTTCTTTCACGTCTGAATATTGGTTGCAAGAATCTGTCTAATAGCCTACAAGGTAAAGAACAAATTACTGGTTATAGTGCTTTATAAGTGGTGGAAGCTTATCATGTATTGTTTATTTTCATGATGCGGTGAAGGGGTTGTTGGTGGTATATAGCTCTTAATGGTGGTGACATATAGTAAGTAGCAGTGTTAATGCTAGTATACGATCGCTCACTGCCAGTGATGCATTGGCTTCTTTGAAGGAGGTTAAAGACATGTTTCTGGATCAAAGAGAAAAATATCAAGGGTGGATGAATATCTTTTCGTGCGACGTACTTGAGTATATGGAGTGAGTAAAATGTGTCTTTGTAACCTTTTGATAATTGGTCTTCGTGCAGACTTGATATTATTGGTGTCGCGGTAAGGGTGAAGGAGCTGTTTAGAGGAAACCCGCATCTCATCCTTGGTTTCAATACTTTCTTGCCAAAGGGGTATGCAATTACCCTCACTGATGAGGATAAGGCTCCTCCACAAAGGACAAGTGATTTTCGCGAGGCTATCAATTTGGTCGACAGGATATAGGTAGGGTTTTTATCACTCTTGGGATGATTAAGCTCTGAAATGACATTCTGAAGAACCTTATTTGATTTAGTAGAATTGAGAATCTTCATTCCCCTGGATTTTCTGTAGAGAAGGTTTCAGGACGAAGATAAGGTCTATAAGTCTTTCTTGTACATCATGAGCATGTATAAGAAGGAACATATGAGCAGAACTGAGGTATGTCAAGAGGTATGCTTCTTTTTATGTGAAACCTTGACTAGTGTTTCGTTCAATGTTAATTGTAAATTTATAGACTTATTGATTTAATTTGCAGGTTGCAGTACTTCTCGATGACGAGCCAGATCTCTTTGACGAGTTTGTTAGATTTCTCCCAGGCACTTCACTCACGGTACCAGCTCCTCTTACTTCTTTGCGTCGTTCTATTCTTTAGTTTATATGTTTTTGTTATAGTGTTTGAAAAGCCACATATTAAAGTTTTACGCGTGGAGATATTTTGGCAAGCAGAATCCAAAGAACATGTAATTCTGAGAAGACTATACCCTTTTCAATCTCTCAACTAGATGAGACATATTTATACAACAATATGAACCACAAATCAATTGAACTTTTCCTTTCCCTGGTCTTCGATGATTTTGTGAACATCCATTCATATTCTATAAATAGTTAAGAAGGAGTGAATCATTGTTGTGTCAGAGTTACTACATTTGTTGGCAAATTGAACTTTGTTGAATTAGCAATTTTGCTAACACAAGCCCCATAACCCACTACTTCTGCCAAAATAAATTGTGTATGATATCAAGTGAGCAAGCACCAAGATACATCATTTATACCAATAATAAACAAAGAAAGCTGACAATTGAAATACAAGAGGAGAAGGTCCAAGAAAAATAAAGCCTTACATCATTGGAAAGCTTATTGAGTCGAGTTTTCAAATCAAGAAATGGTCTGTCGATCCAACTCACGAGGAAAAAGGTATGACCAAGACTATGGAGGAGCGCATGGCTAACTCGAAACTCCACTCAGTTTCGAGATATAGAGCTACTTCAAAGTAGTTTAGAGATATGTTTCGGGACATAGAGCTACTTCACGATATATAAATCTACTTTAAAATCATTTAGAGATATGTTTCGAGTTAGATTTCGACACAACAACTAGACATAACTTTTGACACGACCATTAGAGTTTCACAACACTGACAAAACTCATTATGGCCTACATTTGTAAGTTCATATCATTGACAACACAATGCCAATACTTCAAACTGGGGGACTACTGTATGGCCATAATTTGAGCATTTCAAGTCGCACCATTCAAATAAAGACGCTCAATCAAAAAATACATGTAATCAATCACCTTAAAAAGAACTAGGCAAGGTTCACTCAAAATTTATGTCAAAGTTGTCTCTATAATTCTATTTTTCGAGTAAAGTATTGAAAAGTATTGAAAAAGGGATGAGAGAACAACATTTCACTAGAAATCTATGTCCAAATAAGTCCATAATTCTTCCTTTCAGGACAATGTTTTGGGTTACATATAGTTTTCAGGAGAAGTTAATTTCGGGATAATGCAATTATGGGTAAGGTGTGATTGGTTGAATCAAGTGCAGATCTAGTAGCTCAATTTACGGGTCTCATCCACTATATAAGCCCTAACTCATAAAGGTAAATCATTTTCACTTGTGCTAGATCGACCACAGCTCGCACCTATAACTTAAAATCTGTCACCAATTTCGAGATTCGACATAAGTCGAATCTTGTCTTTTACGCCTAAGGCGAATTTCGAGAGATAAAGCTCTTTTGCGACACACTTATTTTGGGATACGTAAGCTTCGGGTCAAGCACTTTTGGTACACTACTTATCACCCAAAACTTGAGACACTCAGAGGTCAACCTATTTTCAAGATACCTTTAAGATCAACCAAAATTCGAGACACTTAAAGGTCACCCGAATTTCGAGATGCTCTTATTTAAACCCCAAATTCGAGACACTCTTAGGTCAACCGAATTCGTGATACTCTACAATAAGATATATTTAACTATCTACAACTTGCATACAATATACAACGGCCTATTGACTTAAGTTTCGGAGTGCCTTACTCTGGTCACTCCCGGCCAAGCTCACTTGTGTTTTTGGTGCAAAGGTGTGATTCTGACAAAGCTGGTTTGGACAAAAAATTCGAATCAGTCTGACGTGAAGTGTTGAGTCTGCCTTACAGATAAGCGAACAAAAACACCTCGTTACACATAACTTACGAGTTGTGACATGGATAAACTTTTACAAATTTGGAGTATTTTTTGTGATTTTTTCTTTTAAAAAAAGTTACAAATATTTCACTATGTTAAGAGTTTTTTATTTGACATCGCGACAAGAGAGTCAAATGTAATGCTTGACAAAAAGAATAAATATAAAAGATTTAGTTGGAAGATTCTGCGATTTCAGCTAAAATATATGTGCACCCGCGCACAAACGCCCATAAAAGAAGTAGAAATGTGTCGGTTATAGATTCCTAATTAATAAATACTTCGATCAGTTATTAATGTTATGAAAACTATACAAAATATCTATTTACACCTGTAAGTCGATTGTCATTCTTTTGGTATAATCATATCCAAACTCAAAGTCCACTTCATGATCGGTCTCACGTAATATACAATGCACAAACATTTATATATATATGTATATATATGTATATGTGAAATTGTTGGATCGGGACTTGATACTCTTTTTCAATGTTATGAAACCACTGGATATGATGTTATCTTAACATCCATTAACAGCAATTAACATCAGGGCCAATTTACTTGGCAGAGAATATAACACAGCGGAAAAGTAAAGAACACAAGTAGATAATTTTAAGAAGATTATAAGGGTTTATAATCTTCCGAGCCTTAGGCGAAACAACCACTATCGAAATAATAATTTTAACAAAAGTCGTTCTCTCAACTCTCAAGACTCACACTCTCAAGTTGTTTGAACTCAACCGAGCAAACAAAGATCAACTCCTTAAATCTAAACATGACTTTTAGACTCAACTCGTTAATCTCAAACTTCCGAAAAACAAGACAAAGACACTCGACTCTAATAATTTCCTCACGGGAGATTTTCGCTCTTGTCTTCGTGTGTTTTTCTTGATGCCCAACATGCCTATTTATAATGTAGCCTTCCTTGATGTCCAAGACATGTTGTGCACGTTTTTGATTACTATTAGTTCTCCTTGTATGACTCTAATTTCGTTCATGGCAAGTCTTCTTCAATATGAAGAGGTTTCCTTCTTTGACTGAAAGTCTTCTAAGGAAATAATCCTTTTCCATCTTGTAGTCTTCTATGGAAAGAATCCTTCTACATTTTGTAGTCTTGTATGGAAAGAATCCTACTGCACCTTGTAGTCTTCTATGGAAAGAATTCTACTACAAGTAATCTTCTTTCCTTCTTACAAATCACGCGCCTTGTTCTTTCCATTGCATCGCATGCAGCTTTCCTTCTTGAACTAGGAAAGGTTTCTTTCTTTAACTTGAATTCTTCTAAGGGAATTTTCCTCCTCTTTATAGAAGTCTTCAATTGAAAGGATTCTCCTCTGGAAATCTTCGGAATAAAGGCAAAACAATAATTTTTGCAGTTTTTAAACAGATTGCCTACAGGTCTTCTGGTTTCAATGTTATCATCAATGTTGTCCAACATCGCATAACATTGATTCCAGGATACCTTGCACTTTCAATCTCCCCCTTTTTTCGTTTCTTCACAAAACCAAACATGTTCACAATGCATTTCATGCACAGTGCTCCAGCAACCCAACATCATTAATATCTTAAGCTACTCCCCCTTAATATGACAATTTCAATCTTGTAGCCTTAAGATACTAAACAAAAAACACAAAGAGTTAAACATCACAACAATAAGCATAACTAAGAAAACATAAGTTACTTCAGACTTGCAGAAACAACAGATAACATGAAGCTAAAATGGCCTACTTCTCCCCTCTTTCTGTGAGGAAAGCAAAACCTTCACGAATCACTTCATAGGATAAAGTTCCTATAGCTCTCTAGAAACTCTAACAGCTTTGTACACCGGTTGCTTAGTAGATAGGGGATCACCTAAGTTTCGAATTTCTTTAGCAAGACCCATGAGTTTTTCAAAATAATAAGTAATGCTTTCATCGTCTCCCATTGTTAAATTATCAAATTTGCTTAAAAACATGCGTAGCCTAATATTTTGAGTACTTAAATCATCTTCACAATGATTTTGTAAGATATCCCAAGCATGCTTAGCAGTTGAACAATCTTTAATTAATCTAAAAATGTAACAATTAACTAAATTAAATATAGTTTTAAGGGCTTTTTCAGTGAGGAAAGCATCACTTATCTCAGTTTGAGTCCACTCTGATGTTGGCTTCAGAAATACCTCATGACCTTCACCTGGAGCACACATAGGAACTGTATACCCTTCGATCACCATCTTCCAAGCTTGCCAGCCAAATGATTTAATGAGCGCACAAATTCTGATCTTCCAATAAGAATAGTTGGATCCATCAAAGACAGGTAATCTATTGTTGTTCGGATTCGTGTTGTCCATCCTTTAGTATCAAATCCTAATACCAGTGAAATCGGTGCTTGGCTCTAACGCCAATTGAAATTGTTGGATCGAGACTTGATACTCTTTTTCAATGTTATGAAACCACTGGATATGATGTTATCTTAACATCCATTAATAGGAGTTAACGTCAGGACCAATCTACTTGGCAGAGAATATAACCCAGCGGAAAAGTAAAGAACACAAGTAGATAATTTTAAGAAGATTATAAGGGTTTATAATCTTCCGAGCCTTAGGCGAAATAACCACTATCGAAATAATGATATTAACAAAAGTCGTTCTCTCAACTCTCAAGCCTCACACTCTCAAGTTGTTTGAACTCAACCGAGCAAACAAAGATCAACTCCTTAAATCTAAACAGGACTTTTAGACTCAACTTGTTAATCTCAAACTTTCGAAAAACAAGACAAAGACACTCGACTCTAATAATTTCCTCACGGAAGATTTTCGATCTTGTCTTCGTGTGTTTTTCTTGATGCCCAACAAGCCTATTTATAATGTAGCCTTCCTTGATGTCCAAGACATGTTGTGCACGTTTTTGATTACTATTAGTTCTCCTTGTATGACTCTAATTTCGTTCATGGCAAGTCTTCTTCAATATGAAAAGGTTTCCTTCTTTGACTGAAAGTCTTCTAAGGAAATAATCATTTTCCATCTTGTAGTCTTCTATGGAAAGAATCCTTCTACATCTTGTAGTCTTGTATGGAAAGAATCCTACTGCACCTTCTAGTCTTCTATGGAAAGAATTCTACTACAAGTAATCTTCTTTCCTTCTTGCACATCACACGCCTTGTTCTTTCCATTGCATCGCATGCAGCTTTCCTTCTTGAATTAGGAAAGGTTTCTTTCTTTAACTTGAATTCTTCTAAGGGAATTTTCCTCCTCTTTATAGAAGTCTTCAATTGAAAGGATTCTCCTCTGGAAATCTTCATTCCTAATTCGCTCTTCTTCTTTCCTTTCTTTTCAGCCTGCACGTGTCTTCAATTAAGGAAAGTTCTTCTTTGGAAACTTATCTTTGAATGACAACTTTTCTTTAAGGAAATAAGTCCATCCTTGAATTCTCTAGACCTGGAGCACATAAAAATACCAACTACAACTCGTGGAACTAAGTTAGTACGTGAATAAAGGCAAAACAATAATTTTTGCAGTTTTCATTTTTCTCTCTAGAAACTCTATCATCTATTGATTCTTAAAATCTTCCATAACCATAGTCTTATCTCCCTAAAAGGAAAACGAAAGTTAGCCTCAATTGTAAATATTACCTCTGATGTTGAGACTTCTCAAAATCTTCTTCCTTATCTCTTGCTCTCAACGATCTCATCATCATTCTTAGTTTCCTCATCCTTTTCCTTAGAACCATCTTTCTCGTCTTCACCACTTTTTCTTCATTCTCAACCTCTTTGTCCTCTCTTTCTTTCTCATTCTCCTGATCACCTAGCAATTAACCAACAACATCATCAACCTCTTTTTATCTATTAGCACAGCAGCAAAACCACCATTGTCACCCCCTCTAGTATCTCCAGCAACTAAAGTCTCCCCCCTCAATCAAATCATTCTTCTCTGCAAAAAGTTCCTCAAGCACTGTCTCCTCAATTGTGTTTGAAGTACCAACAAAAACAACACCATATTCCTCAGTTTTTTACTTATTTTGTCTCACCAACCATGTCTGGAACGAGTGTTGTACCTACGAGAAAGAACTCAAGAGCAGGGGTGGGGTTATCGCCTTGATTTTCCACATCAAGGGCCACAATCAAGATAAGAGATAGATGTCAAGAAATTTAAAAACAATTGCAAGTTAGAACTCTTAGTATCTGAGAGAATAAGGCACAAAGAGAGTAGAACATCAAAATCACAAATGAAAGAAGTAATGGGCGGTTACTTCAAATAAATCATGCATACTTCCCGCCTAGTGAAACAACACGTGACACCGAGTTTACTTCACACATGACCAGAGCAGTTCACAAAAAACTTATAAGTCATAATATTAAACCTGGATGTTGAGACAACATGCTTACAGACTGATGTTGGCACAACATTGACACCTGTTTTGAATCAACATTGGTTCTTGTGAATGTGGAGGTATTGAGCTTACCCTCAAGATCTTTTCAAGTAAAAGCATGAGCTAGATCTTAAAATACATATCTGAAACTTAACACATCTTAGCAGGTTAGTACCACAGATATATCAGACCTATACATGGAAAGGAGAGTTAGTTAACAGAAAATCTAACATCTTGGGTATGAATTAAATTAAAAAAGTTAATCTACTTTCAAATCATAACAAGAGACAACATAGTATGTCGCCGCAGCTGAATCACCCAAAATATATGCCTTCACATGAGAACATAACTAATTCTCCCCCTTAAGCCCAAACCGACACAAATAAAACAAGGAAAGAATGAATGAATGCAAGCCTAAGTGAATGCAGAATGTTGTGACAACATTGAAAGATGGTAAACACTTGTGAAGAACTTCTCAAACCAGCACCAGTTCACATCACATCAAATCTTTATTATTTAATAACTCATCTGAACAAAAACTGAAGGTTGCTAAACACAAAGATAATGTCACTACTGAATGAGGGCAGCATGAACTCCACACACCCCAGTAACAACATTAACATCACCAAGTTAGGCAAGTACAAAGGCCTTGAATGTTGGCAATTCATTTATCATGCACCCCAACACCCCAATTCCTTATGCATACTTGTTTACCAACCTGCATTCAAGAGAATTCACCAAGTGATCAGTGCTACCAAGTGTAAGAAATCTAAACCCCAAAAACCCTAGTAGAAAGGATCACCCTCATGTGTTCCTTGGCCAAACAAACAGAAACATGTAAAAGCACAACTGAGTAACATTGAAGCTGTCAACATCATGTACCCCAGCTTCTCCACATGTCCTGTATACCTTTCATATGAATAAGACACAACTGAATAGACATCAAAGTAGTAAACTTTCTGTACCACAACTTCTCCATATGTTAGGCTATCACAACCTCAGACAAACATAAGAGTTTTATTACTTTTCCAAAACAAAGATGTGAAACTGATAACTAGAAAGAGTTGTTCATCAAAGAGTTCAACCACACAAACCAAATATGTCAAACATTCATGAAGACAACCAAGAACAAAAATAGATATCAAAAAGAAAAAATCTAATCCAATCCTATACACCACAAACAGTCTACGATGTTAGCCACTGGTGTTATGGCAACGCCGGAATGCAACAATGTTCACATAACATTCATGTCGAGAGCATTCCTTATAATGAAGAACCTCTCACTATCTACAGGCTTCTTAAACATATCAGCTAACTGAGCGTTCGTCTCTATGTGTTCATTGTGAATCATCTCGTCATCTACCAGATATCTCAAGAAATGATGCATAAAAAATGTATGATTTGTTCTAGAATGATGCACCATATTTCTTGATATACTAATGGTACTAAGGTTATCACAAAACAACAACAATGTGTCACTCTTTATCCCATAATCATGCAACATGTGTTGAAGCCATATAAGTCGGGTAACACAGCTGCAAGCTGCAATATATTCAACAGTTGATAATGACACACAATTATGTTTCTTGCCATAACATGAAAGAGGATTATTTCCCAAATAAAAACAACCCCAACATGTAGATTTTCTATCAGTTAAATCACCATCCCATCCAGAATCATCAAAACCAACATGGTTTGGATTTGCATCATGTGTATACCAAATGCATAAGTCTACAGTACCAGATACATATTTCAAATTTCTCTTCACATCAATTAAGTGAAAATCTTTAGGTTCAACGTAATACCTGGCACAAATACAGACACAAACCGAGTTTATAATACATGGGCGAGTGATGGATAGATATAGCAAGCTTGTGTCACCTTTTCCAATCATCAAAGTAGAAGAGAATTGAGTCTTGCTTGATTTTGACTCCTCCAAACCAATCATGCTCATCCCTAATCTACCTGTCCAAACCTCAACAAACTCATCTAAAATAGACATGTTAGTAGAAAGAAAGACAGTGTCATAAGCAAATCTTTGAGATAGACAATTATCAGAAAATTTGGCAGACATGCAAACACTCAACATTATCATATCTCTATATTTTACCCTTTTCTTGTTGTGTGTAATGATGTCATTAATGATTTGACCAATAACCTGAGATGCTGGATGATCCATTCGAATCATGTCAGCTATATTCCTCCCAACATCTTGAACTTGAACCTTTTCATCGTAGAAGATTGACAACTCTGATTTTGTATCTACATCAGGACTGATCGATGTTGGCATAAGATCGGCTTCTAGTTCAGGATCAGGTTTTGGATCTGCAGATGGTGATGGAATAACACTATATGTTTCCAATGTTGGGGTAACATTATAAACAGAAAGTTCTTCAGTACCTGCATCTGTTTCCAATGTTGGGGTAACATTAGAAACAGAAAGTTCTTCAGTACCTGCATCACTAGTCAAATCATCAAATACCACATTTTCATATTCTTGAACAACATTCAATCTTGGAGTAAACATTCTAATAACAGTATTGTCCAAGGAATAGCCATCAAAGATACATTCTTCATTTTTTGGATCATATTTGCTCAAAACGTCTTTATCATTTAAAATATAACAAACACATCCAAATTCATGAAAGTAAGCAAGATCATGTTTCTTCTTTTTCAGCATCTCATAAGAAGTCATGGGCGTAGAGAATTCATGCATATTTTCATTAAACATAGATAAGTCAGAGAATGACCTATTTTCAAATTCTCTACCATAATTAGACCAAATATTACCTAAAGAAGCACCATGTAAGTTATCAATACTAGCATGCAATGTTCTAAATGTATTAAAAGCTTCTGATTTTTCTTTGAAAGATTTAATCATACTATATCTAGAAAAATCATTCATAATCACACAATCATATTGTTTACCCCCAACTATATTCACTTCAATAAGACCTAAGAGATCCATATGAAGAAGATGAAAACAATTAGAGGTATTTGTAACCTATTCTTCCACTTGGATTGGATTATGAGAAGCTTTGGTCACCTTACCTTTCAAGCAATCCTCACAGACCAACATACCAGTACCCGAGAGATTGGAAATACCTCTCACGGCTTCAAGTTTTAGCACTTTGCCCAGATTCTTGTTGTGCATGTGTCCAAGTCTCTTGTTCTTGGCAACTAAATAGTCCATCGTTTTTTAAAGCAAGTCACTTGATCCCTCACCAAGTAGTTGTCTTCAAACCTCTTACTTGTCAAAGCACATACATTTGCACAATTATATACATCACAAGAATCTTTATCATACCTTAACATTAAGTCATCATCACACAATTGACTGATGCCTATATGGTTTTCACCGAATCCATCCAACAACATCTCATCCTTCAAGGGTGTGAATCAATCAATATTTATCACTTCTTTGCCAATGATTCTTCCTTTACTTCCATCTTCATAGGTGAATGTTTTAGCGGTTAGTGGTGCATAATCCTTCAAATCAGATTTGTATCGAGTCATATGCCTCAAGCATCCACTATCAGAGTACCACTTACCTGCGTTAGTAAGCAAAGGAGAAAACACAAACTTGCATACAATCTTTATTTTAGGCATCCAAAGTCTAGTGCTCCTCATCTCACAATTCTGTTCAGCAATGTTGGAACCGAATGTTGAGACAACACCAGATTCTAGTGTTGGCTTAACATCAGTATCAATATAGCCTAAATCCCTATCTCAATCAATTGTTTTCTTTTTAAGAGACTTTTTGTATTTATAACAATAAGCTTTAAGGTGTCCATGTTGAAAATAGTATTGACAAATATAGGTCGTTTTCTTAGATTTTCCAGAAAGTACCTTTCCTTTTTCAAAACCAGGGATATTGTATTCGAGAGAAGTGGTTGTGTGAGTAGCTTGACTTTGAAATCTTAAAGTAGAATTATCATCACTGCCAAAGCATAAAACTTTATCAAGTTTATAAGTACCTGTATTCCTCTTGGCAATAGTATGTTCAACAAATTCTAGCTTAGAAGTTACCTTTTCTATTTCATCATCTTTCCTGCTTAAACTAACCTCAAGTTGAGTGATTGTAGCCTTCAAGCTTTCATTCTCTTCCATAACCTTCTCAATTCTACTCAACTTGTTCGTCTCCTTTAGTAGGTCTTGGTAGATGATCTTTGGTTCTTCAAGAAATTCTTCTTGACTCGGTTCATCTTCAAAGAATTAATCATCTTCCAAACCTACAGAATCATGCAAATACTCAAAGTCAGAATCATCATCAAACTCATCATAATCAGAAATCAAACGTTCAAAGTTGTCTAAACAAATGGTTTCATCCCAATCGCCAAAGAAAATCTTTTGGACTGGTGTTGTCTTCTGGATGTTGTCACAACATCGAGCTGTCTGGGTATTGAGCGAACACTGAGTTTCAATGTTGGCTTGACACTCTGTCCTAACACTGTAAGTCCAGTCCACATTTGTAGTCAACACTGCTGTGTGAATTTCTTCACTTGCTGGCACCTGTCCATCAGCACATTCTTCAAAACCTGTCTCATTATTATAATCTACATAAACCCAGTTAGAATTTCCTTTTGTTCTAAGCTTGTTAACACATTCATAAGCATAATGGCCCCAACCTTTACATTTGTAGCATTGAATCTGTTTGAGATGTGTATCATCATGAGAAGTAGGTTTACAAGAATATTTGGTCATCTTGTCAGAGACATGTTTCTTTAAATCAACAAGAATATTTTCATCTCTTGGACTAAGCTTTCTAACCTTTTCAATCACAGTTTCGCTATAAGCTTGAATTTCTTCTTCATCATCTACTTTTTCATAAGTTTTAAGATTAATTTCAAATTATTTCAATTTATTAAGTAGAGTATGAAAGTCTAGAGTGTCCATATTTCTAGCGTCTTGTAAAGTAATCACCTCAAATTTCTTAGAAAGAGTTCTCACAGCTTTGTACACCGGTTGCTTAGTAGACAGGGGATCACCTAAGTTCCGAATTTCTTTAGCAAGATCCATGAGTTTTTCAAAATAAGAAGTAATGCTTTCATCGTCTCCCATTGTTAAATTATCAAATTTGCTTAAAAACGTGCGTAGCCTAGTATTTTGAGTACTTAAATCATCTTCACAATGATTTTGTAAGATATCCAAAGCATGCTTAGCAGTTGAACAATATTTAATTAATCTAAAAATGTAACAATTAACTAAATTAAATATAGTTTTAAGGGCTTTTTCAGTGAGGAAAGCATCACTTATCTCAGTTTGAGTCCACTCTGATTTTGGCTTCAGAAATACCTCATGACCTTCACCTGGAGCACACATAGGAACTGTATACCCTTCGATCACCATCTTCTAAGCTTGCCAGCCAAATGATTTAATGAGCGCACAAATTCTGATCTTCCAATAAGAATAGTTGGATCCATCAAAGACATGTAATCTATTGTTGTTCGGATTCGTGTTGTCCATCCTTTAGTATCAAATCCTAATACCAGTGAAATCGGTGCTTGGCTCTAACGCCAATTGAAATTGTTGGATCGAGACTTGATACTCTTTTTCAATGTTATGAAACCACTGGATATGATGTTATCTTAACATCCATTAATAGCAGTTAACGTCAGGGCCAATCTACTTGGCAGAGAATATAACGCAGCGGAAAAGTAAAGAACACAAGTAGATAATTTTAAGAAGATTATAAGGGTTTATAATCTTCCGAGCCTTAGGCGAAATAACCACTATCGAAATAATGATTTTAACAAAAGTCGTTCTCTCAACTCTCAAGCCTCTCACTCTCATGTTGTTTGAACTCAACCGAACAAACAAAGATCAACTCCTTAAATCTAAACATGACTTTTAGACTAAACTCGTTAATCTCAAACCTCGGAAAAACAAGACAAAGACACTCGACTCTAATGCCCAACATGCCTATTTATAATGTAGTCTTTCTTGATCTCCAAGACATGTTGTGCACGTTTTTGATTGCTATTAGATCTCCTTGTATAAATCTAATTTCGTTCATGGCAAGTCTTCTTCAATATGGAAAGGTTTCCTAGTCCAACTAGAAGTCTTCAATGAAAAGGTTTCCTTCTTTGACTAAAAGTCTTCTAAGGAAATAATCCTTTTTCCATCTTTTAGTCTTCTATGAAAAGAATCCTTCTTCATCTTGTAGTCTTGTATGTAAAGAATCCGACTGCACCTTGTAGTCTTCTATGGAAACAATTCTACTGCAAGTAATCTTCTTTCCTTCTTGCAAATCACGCGCCTTGTTCTTTCCATTGCAGCGCATGCAGCTTTCCTTCTTGAATTAGGAAATGTTTCTTTCTTTAACTTGAATTCTTCCTAGGGAATTTTCCTTCTCTTTATAGAAGTCTTCAATTGAAAGGATTTTCCTCTGGAAATCTTCATTCCTAATTCGCTCTTCTTCTTTCCTTTCTTTTCAGCCTGCACGCGTCTTCAATTAAGGAAAGTTCTTCTTTGGAAACTTATCTTTGAATGACAACTTTTCTTTAAGGAAATAAACCCATCCTTGAAGTATCTAGACCTGGAGCACATAAAAATACCAACTACAACTCGTGGAACTAAGTTAGTTAGTGAATAAAGGCAAAACAATAATTTTCGCAGTTTTTAAACAGATTGCCTGCATGTCCTCTGGTTTCAATGTTATCATCAATGTTGTCCCAACATCGCATAACATTGATTCCAGAATACCTTGCACTTTCAATATGTATATGCACGTGCGCATAAACACACGTAAAAGAACTAGAGATTTGTTAGTTATAGATTCTGAAGAACTTACATACTTCTATCATTGTTCAAACCTTACGAAAGATCAATATACCACTGTACGGCGGTAGTCATTCTTTTTGTCCCATAATCATAATCAAACTCAAGATATACTTCGTAATCACAATTTTACGCAACATTATAATTTTTATGCATTATATATAAACGTACATACATATATTTGACTACTCCCTACTTCCTAAAGTGTAGCAAGTGTAGTAAGTGCTATGGAGTTGACAAAAATGACAATGGGCTCACCTAACACAGCCCAAAATGTTTTAAAATTATAGGAATTATAAAAGATTTACCTTTCCGATAATCACTTTTTAATTTGTGGCCTCTTTTTCTCACGCACCTGACGTCACAAAGAGGGAGAGCAAAATGAAAAATTGGTGAATTCTCAGTGACCTATAATTTCATCTCACCAATGTAAGTTGCTCTCAAAATTATTTTGAATTTCCTATTTATATAATTAATTTAGAATCGAAATTAAATTTTTTAGTTCACTTCAAACTTATTATGTCATTCATTTTGTTGTGATTTTTCTTAATTGTATCTCACATGACTGATGTGTTCAGTTGTTGTTGTTGTTGTTGTTGTTGTTGTATTTGTATGTAGATCAATAGATTCATACATGTCTACTTATTTCATGTCTTGAAAAGTATGATTAGGGGATTTAATTAGGGATAAAAGCATCAAGACCCCTAACCTATTGGGTTTTTTGCAGTTTGGTACTTAACTTAAGTTTATCGGCAATTTGGTCCCTAAACTATAGGTGTCTATTCTATTTTCCCCAGTTTTGCATTTTCGGCCATTTCTAGCCATTTTTGGCAAGAATATTCCCTCTACCTGACTCATATGTGTTGTACTAGATGTATAATAGTAGTTGTTGGAAAAAAAAGGCAAAAAACAAAAAACCTCAGAGGGAGGAATATATCGCAAACAAAAGACCGGAACTGCACCATAGTTACAAATCGAACACACACCCTATAGTTTAGGGATCAAAGTGCTGATAAACTTAGATTAAGGACCAAAGCGCAAAATACCCATAGGTTAGGGGGCTGGATGATTTTATCCCATTTAATTATGCAGTAATGGACCAACTAAACCTTGTAATTGGTGGAGGCTCTCTTTTGAATTCGCTAGATTGCAGGGAGAATTTGACAAATTGATTAACGAGCAAAATATTGGTTATGAGAATCTTTTTAAGGGAGTGCTGGATATCTGAAATGTGTAGTTTTTCTTTAAGAGTATATGTAAAGAACCAAGTACGAGTTATAATGTTTTATACTAATTATTTTCATGATGAAGGGATGGATGTGAGGTGTTCCAGTAGGTGTTGTTGGCAAAGTTGGTGGTGTAGCGGTGAATGCGAGTGCTACTAGAGTAAGTAGCAGTGTTGCTTCTAATACAAAGGAGCTCACTATCAGTGATACATTGGATTATTTGAAGGATATTAAGTATACGTTTCAGGATCAAAGAGAAAAATATAAAGGGTTACTTGATACCTTGAATGATTACAGAACTGGAAGGTGAATGAATCTCTTTTAGTGCAGCCAACTTGAGTATGTGGAGTGAGTGAGACATGTATTTGTAACCATTTTATTAACTTGTTTTCCTTGCAGACTTGATACTCTTGGTGTTGTGGTAAGGGTGATGGAGCTGTTTAGAGGGCATCATGATCTCATTCTTCATTTCAGAATGTTCTTGCCAGAGGGTTATGGCGTTACCCTTCTCATTGATGAGGATGAGGCTCCTCCAAAAACGAAACTTGAGATTGACGAGGCTATCCATTTGGTCCTCAAGCTAAAGGTGGAAAATTTGTCACTATCATGATGATAGAGTTCTGAATTAAGCTTCTGAAGAACATTTGATTAGAGACAATCCTTATCCCTTGGTTTTCTGCAGTAATGATTTCGGAAAGATGATCGCGTTGATAAATCTTTCCTGTCCATCTTGAACATGTATATGGAGGAAAGGATGGGTGGAACTGAGGTCTATCAAGAGGTATGATTCTACCTCTTTTCAGTAACATTTGATGTAACATTTTGGAGAGTATCGCTTGTGCTCTCCATTATTAATATTTTTTTCTTTTCTCGGTTAAAAAAATAAATCAAGAGGTGTGCTTCTTCCTAAGTTGAACCAGACTAGAATCTATTTCAATTTTATTATTTATCCATTGATTTATATCTTTTCACTTTGCCGTACTTTTTGATGTCCATCCAGATCTTATTGACGGGTTTGCAAGATTATATTTCTCCCTGCCCCTTCAGTCACGACGCTAGTGCCTCCTCTTACTCCGCTGCGTCTTTCTAGTCCTTAGTTATTATGTTTTACCCGCGAAGACGTTTTTGGCTGGCAAGATCAAAAAGAATATTTGATTTTGAGAAGATGAAAGAAGACCTGATTTCATGCTCTTTTAATGTCTCAACCAAGGAAGAAATATCCAAAAGATAATTGAATTTTAGCCATTTCTCTCTTATTGTCATCTAGGTTTTGATGGTATTGCAAACATCCATTCATATTTTCGAGATAGTTAGCAAGTAGTGAAGCATTGTTGTGCTAAAGTCTAGAATATATTTTAGCATATTGAACGTTATTGAGCCAGTGGGTTTATGCCTTTACGTTGATTAATTCAGCAGGACTGTCCGATAACCATAAAATGTGGGCAGGTTTTTTGTGCTAAGTAAAATTATCCTATGACATCACTGAATCTTGTTTTCTGTTACGCACCAATTCTATAGCCATGGCTATAAGTTTCATTTTTTCTTCTTGGAAGTTCCTCGAAAGCACCAAAAAGTTTGAATAGTAGGGACTTAGGAGGGAGTGAAGCATTTTTGTATCAAATTACACAATGTTTGTTGGCAGATTAAATACTTTGTTGAATTAGTAAGTTTTTGGTGATTAATTCACTAGCAGCGTCCGATAACTATTCAAAATGTGGAAAGAGTCTTTGTGTTAAGTAGGATTATCCTCTCCACATTACTGAATCTTGTGTTTTGTTACACACCAATACTAGTCATGGATTAAAGTTTAATGGTTTCTCCTCGAAAAACTCTCAAAAGTACGAAATCCTACTTTTACCTCGATTGTAATGAATCACGCGATACAAGTTTCCTGTTTTCATAAGAATATATCACTGGGAATGGATTATTTCATTCTCACTTTTATTATCACTTCCAGTACAAGTAGTTTTCAGATAATTTATTTGTAATACAATTTTTTTTATGGATTTGTGAAATATGCAAAAAAGCTCTGAGATATTACGTAAAATTCCTTTTATATGACAAATCAAAACATAATCTGCAATGAAATTTCGATCATTAACTATAACAAAATTACCACAAAATATAAAAGGCAAAAAAGGAGAAATAAAAAAATGTTAAAGACTTCGTGGTTGATAGCCAGCGTGACGCATTTCGTTCACTTTACAAATCGGACTAAATCCTACTTGCCGAAGTTTAGGAATCTTATATTTGATTCTTATGTTGGGTTTTAAAATTCTTAAAAAGATGTAAGCCCTTAATTTTAATTTAGTAAAGTACTTTGGTTTAATAAGGTAACATCACATAAGCTCCTTAACATGGTTGTAGCTCGCATTGGTTATTCCTTCTAAGAAATATCAACTTGGTTTTAGTGTTTGGTGTGAAATTTTAGTTTTTCAAAACTCTTAACTTATGAGTTATGACTTGGAGAAACTTCAATAAGTTTAAAGTAAATCTTGAATTTTGCTTTTAAAGAGAGGTTAAAAATATTTCGTTAGGTAATTTGACATCGTGACAAGAGAGTAAATTGTTCAACAAAAAGAGTAAGTAGATCACACGTAGTAGATTTGGTTGAACGATTCCTCGATTTCAACTAAAGTCTACTACACGTGTATATATACATACGCAAATGTGTATGCCTACGCACATATACGCATCAAAGATATAAAAAACATGCTAGTTATAGATTCTTTAAGAACTTAAATATTTCAATCAGTTATTAATGTCATCAAAATCGTACAAAAGGTCTATATACCACATCGTATGTACATAAAGAGTAAGTAGATCAAACATAATAGATTTGGATGAACGATTCTTCGATTTCAACTAAAATCCACTACACGTGTATATACATCACACATGTGTATGCCTACGCACACATATGTGCGTCAAAGATATAGAAACATTCAAGTTATAGATTATTTAAGAACTTAAATATTTCAATCAATTATTAATGTCATTAAAATTGTATAAAATATCTATATACCACATCGTATGTACATAAAGAGTAAGTGGATCAAACATAATAGATTTGGTTTAAAGATTCTTCGATTTCAACTAAAATCCACTACACGTGTATTTACATACACCCATGTGTATGCCTACGCACATATACGCGCATCAAAAATGTAGAAACGTGTTAGTTATAGATTCTTTAAGAACTTAAATATTTCAATCAGTTATTAATGTCATCAAAATCGTACAAAAGATCTATATAGCACATCGTATGTCGGTTGTTGTTGAAAATTAAGGCATATGTTGTTATCATAATTTTACACGGCATTACATATATATATATATATAATATTGTTACTACTCTGATCCCTTCTTCCAAAACTGTAATAAGTGTTGAGGAATTACAAGAAATAATGTCGCATGATGACGTAATACATTACGACCTAGAGTTTGTTACATTTTCCAAAATTACAAGGCAATAAATTTCTCGCACCCAATCTCATTTGTCCATGTATTAATGATCGAATTCACACACGCACCACCTTGTTGTAATTCACCGCACATTATTATTTGGACAAATTAATATTTCTGCCCTGTAAGTTTGCCCATTTAATGAATGTGCCCAATAAGTACTAAATTTTTTAAACTAACCCACGAATTGGCCTTTTTCAATTTTTCTGCCCACCCTCTGCCACATAGGAAAAAAATCCGACGTGCCAGCCGAGCTGGCTTTTTCGGCACACGCCCTTTAAAAAAAACACATTTTTGGACACCAACAGTCACTTAAAAACAAGACACCAACACTTAGACCTTTTTTTAAAATCGCTTCGTTTGAAGAGTAGGCATTAGTAATCCAACGCACGAGTGTTGCATTCCACACTAAAATCGTGACTCAAACCCTAAAATTGAACCCCAACAACCCTTGGTGGTGTAGTGCTTTGATACACCCACATTTCTGCCCTTTAACTTTGAAACATAGCATTAGTAGCTCTGGTGGTGTAGTGCATGCACGATAATGCCGAAATTGTGCTCTCCACCTTACCATGACATGCCCTCGCCAACTTATCGTAAGTTTTATGCCATTTTCATTTTGTATTTTTGCATGTCCAAGTAGTAGTAGTTTTTGTGAGTTGTAGTGCCAAAAAGTTTCGGTTTTAGTTAATTGTTGTGTGCTTAAGTAGTTTTGTGGTCGGTGATAATCACTGTTGAGGTAGGGTTTTTGGAATTTGGATTTTTTGTTGTTTGTTTGTGGATTTTGTGTCTTATTATGCCGAATTATGGATGGTTTTTGTGTTTATTGTGTCTTATTGTGTCACCATATTCTTTTATACTTAGTGCTACATTCATGCTATATGCAGATCCTAGGTGCAATCTTATTACACTAAATGTCCATTATGGAGGAAGGTTATAGTCCAATCCTTTTGATACTTATGTTGGTGGTGGAGTCATGAAGTTTGACTACTTAGACATTAAATAGATAAACATGAAGCTTCTGAACATTTATGTTGATAATATGAATGCTCAGGGTGAAAGGAAATTCTACTTTGTCTGATGTTGTTGAGACTGGAACAATTTTAGCAACACTTGGTGGTGATCATACAAAAGTAGTCAATGAGGATGCTATCTCAGATGGTTTGCAGGACAAAAGTGACAATGAGGATACAAGGGAAAGGGAATTGGAAAAAGTTACACCTAATGGTAATCTTAGAGTAATATCAGGCGGCACTGAGAATGATGGTACTGAATCTACTAGGTTGGGAGACAAAGCAAATCCAATCACAATAGGAGATGATGGTTCTGACAGTGAGATGATATATATGAGGAAGAAAGTGAGTATTCTGATGATGAAGATTTTGATGAAAATGTTGATGAAGATGTAGTAGAATCAGAGGATGTGAGTCCTGGTATTGTTGCTGATGAACAAGTAGTGGTTGAGCAAATTGAAGACACCATTATTGTGATGGTTGAAGACATACCCAGTGACAGTGATGATGACACTTATCAGGAAGAGAGTGAGTACTCCGATGACACATATTTTGAAGAAAATGTTGATTTTGATGAAGAGTCTGAAGAGCAGGATGAAGCAATCATTGAAGACTTGAGAGATGGAAGGACTGAAGTACCAGGTGATGGATGGGTCAGTACTTTGCTGAACAAGAAGCCATCAAAGGCACCACCATAAATTACAGACCAATTGAGTGATTGCCTTGAAATGTTAGACTCTCATAAAGAGAGAATTAATCCATATGAAGGGATCAGCAGAAAATATGTGAACATTTCAAATTTGGCTGCTGTTATTGGTAAAATAAACGATGAAGACGAGGTTGGCAGATAGAGAAAGAAGGTATATGAAAAGAGGAATAAAAGCAGTAACAAGAAAGCGATGAAGTCCAGGAAAGGGAAAGAAAAACTTTAGAGACAGTTGAACTTTGATTAGATGTTCTCTAAAAGTGTTACATATTTTGTTGTCTTTTCGGTGGATAAAATGTTACTCAATTGTTTTGAATATGAGCATTATATGCTCTGTGGGTAGGAGCATTATATGATCTGTGAACTGGTGTTGATATGCTCTGTAACATTTTTATTTTGAGTAGGAGCATTATAAACTTTGTGAACTGGTGTTGTTATGCTGTGATCATTTTGAATAGGAGCATTATTTTGAAATGTGGAGGTTCGATGCAAACGTGGTTGTTCGATTACATAAAGTTGCAATGGCTTGTTTTGTGGTTGTTCACTGGTTCAACAACCATTATTGGATGAAACATTGGAGAGGAAAATCAGAGATGAGGTTGAAATATGTACTATTCGATAAGTTTTGTGATTTCCCAGGGGTTTTCACTGGAGGACCTAATATGCGGGTTATACTTGGCGCGCGCTATTACTGGATTGTTGATGTGGTAAGCAATTCAATTTTTTTCATGTTATTATTATCTCGTATAGACCTATTACATATCCCGAGCACACCTAACTATTAAGGCGAAATTCATAAAATCCTGTCACTGTCAGGAGAGGCATTGAGAGACCTATTTCAGAATGTATGACCTGGAAAATGCAAGATATATGCAAGCATTGTTTGATGAGCACCAGTGTGCTTTGCTTCCAGGCGAGGAAGGTATATATGAAAAAGAGTTTACCGAAGAGGAAGTTGATGATGATGATGATGATGATGATGATGATGATGATGATGATGATGATGATGATGATGATGATGATGATTTTCCAGAAGAGGAGGAAGTGGTTGAGATAGTAGATGCTGACTTTGGTCCAAGTGACATTGAGGATTAAATCTAGTAATTGTCTTATAGGTATCATATCAAATTTAGTGAATTTTAGTGTAATCAGGGCATATTGTTTATGTTTTTTTAATACTTAATAGGCATATTGTTCATGTTTTTTAATACTTACTCGGCATATTGTTTATCTTTTTAATACATAATGGGTATATTTTTTAAATCGATCAAAACTTAAAGAGCAGATTCATAACATTTTGGGCAGTTTTTATGAAAGTTGATAAACTTAATGGGCATTATTTTAAATGCACTAACAGCAAGATAATGTCAGACATACACAACCATCTTTAATCCAATCTAACTAGTCCATTACATGAACAACATCATCAACTAACTCAAAACAGAACTCAATAGAAGGTTAACAAGATGACAAACATGCATTATCATTACATGAACTACATCATCAACTAACTCAAAAACAACCTAACACAACCATAATCCAAAACAACGTACACAACCTTAATCCAAAACCTTAATACACAAAACAAAATCAACTACACACCACATCCTCATTTACTCAAACTTGCATAATCTTTATAATCAAATTAGCACACATACTACTAAGCCCACATACTACTAAGACAAAACCAATGGCTTCAATACAACCTTACAACAACCAAAACCAATATGATAATGATCATATAACAAAATCTAACCCTAACTTCCAATTTTTTGTTCTCAATCTGCAAAACCTTGATTTTCTCTTCTTGCTCCATCGTGGTTTTCTCGTACGCCGACTGCATGGTATCATTTTTGGATTATTTCTTCAACGCAAATTCTTTACAAGTCCCTTAACCCTACCTTGCACCCTCTCGATTCTTTTGCGCAAAATTGGTATCACAGCCCTATATATGAGCAAACAGGCGGATCTTCCAAAATGCTTAGCCGACACCCAACGGGCCATCGCGGACACCCATGGAACCTTCGTCCAGGGTTCCCATCGGTCATGGACATGCGCACGATGGCGGGCCTTCCATAATTGCATACCCGATGTGAGCTCATGGTCGATTCGAACATTTTCGATTTGGGAATTTAGGGTTTCGATTTGAAATCGATTTTGGGGCGCGATTTTGTTTTTTTTTCAATTAAATGGCTGAAGTATTGTTATATTATACCAACACCCAAAAAATTGTGTTTTTAGGGCCGTTTTCTAAGTTGGCGCCGCATTTTTTAAAGGACGTGTGCCGAAAAAGCCAGCTCGGCTGCCAAGTCGGATTTTTTTCCTATGTGGCAGAGGGTGGGCAGAAAAACTAAAAAAAGGCCAATTCGTGGGTTAGTTTTAAAAAACTTATAGGGCAGAAATATTAGTTTGTCCTTATTATTTCTAATGGAGCAAAGGGTATTTCGATCTCGAAGGATTAATCCAGCTACAGGTTCCCGACTGCTGCCTTGTTACGACATCACCATTGTCGAAGACCCAAATGTGCTATCAAACCTAACAAAAAAAGGTTTTGGTTCTTATTTTGACTCTTCTAAAAGACTACTTATAATGTTATAGTAGAGGTTCAACTAATATTCCATAAAAATAAAGTTATTGTCCTAAAAAGCAATAAATACTCAGCCTTTATATAATAATTTTTCAAAGTAGAGAGTAAATGTTATTTTTGACAAATAGAAACTTATCTAGTTTGGTATGATTTTGATATTGCTCTCGAGTAAACAAGTGACAAATGCTCTGATCGATCGAACGCTGGAGTATCGAACTATGCATTCGATTTAAGAGCGGGTGAGCTATAGTAATTAATGACGTGCTTGATCATTGGGATCCAGGATATTCGGATCGCATGTTCCGTTCTTCGGATTTCCCGAGATAAGGTCGAATTGAACATTCGGTACTTAGGCAATAACGAAGTAGACATTGGATGCTGGCATCCATGAATATCGAATTTCTCCTTCGTTACTCCTGTGTTACTATAATTAAGGATTAGTATTGAGTTATTATTTGTAATTTCTATCATTAGTAATCTGTTAACTATTTGTTAACAACCTTTATTAACAACTTTCCTTTTTCATTGTTTTATTAATAGATTAAGTGGGAGGACGATTTTACCCTCCAATTAGTTAGTTTGTTAGTTAGCATAAATAGCAGATTAATGACCGTTGTAAATCATTCAGTTTTATTCATTATAATGAATTCCTTTATTTTGCTCTCTTCCCTCTCTTCTCTTCGGCCATCGTCGGTGACTCATGCAAGATCTTAACATGGTATCATTCACTGGGTGATTCCGTCGACCCGCTCCGATTCCGCTTCCGCAACTCTCTGCAATCTCTTTCTTTGTGTTTGCAACTTACAATCGTCTGCTTTTCTCTTCACTTTTCTGGCAATTTCTTCTCCGATCAATTTGTACTTTTCCGGTCTCCTCTTGTTTAGGTTTCAATATAACTGAACCTGCGCCGTCTTCCACTACAGCTGGATCCACTACATCTCGAAATCCGAGTGAAGATTCATCCTCTATATACTTTCTCGACACGCATGACTTCACCGGATCTGCAATTGTCGGCGATCTTCTCAACGGCTAAAACTACATTATGTGGTCAAAGAGTATTCTCATGGCTCTTAACATCAAAAACAAGGTCTCCTTTGTTGACGGTTCTCTGCCAATGCCTGTTGATCCGATCCAACGCACCTGTTGGATTAGGGCAAATAATCTGGTACTTTCTTGGATTGTACACTCAGTATCAAAAGAATTACGTACTAGTCTGTTTTCCTACACATCTGCTTATGAGATCTGGCAAGAATTGAAACTTAGGTATGAAAGAACTGATGGATATCGAGTGTTTCATCTAGAAAAATCTCTTTCTACTATCTCTCGAGATAATTTGATTGTTACTGCATATTATGTTGTTTTTCGATCACTGTGGGATGAGTATGTTGCTCAAAGACCTATAGTTAAGTGTTCTTGTGGACTATGCACTTGCAACATCAATGCTGATATGGTCAGCTTACATGACTGTGTGATGAAATTTTTGATTGGATTGAATGACTCATTCACTGCCCTAAGGAGTCAAGTGTTGTTCATGCATCCTCTGCCTTCTCTTTCAAGAGTTTACTCTCTGTTACTTCAAGAGGAGCATCAAAGAACTTTCCACAACACCACCAACTCCATTGACTCCCTAGCAATGTTCACAAGGAACACCATTGTCCCTCAGAATCAAACTATGCCTCCTGGTCCTTCTCAGTCCTTTCATCACAAGAATGTTAAAGCTACTTATAGTAAGGATAAGAAGAAGATGAAGTGTACCTTCTGTGGCTATCCTGGTCATTCTGAGGAGAGATGCTACCAAAAGCATTTTATCCCCCTGGGTGGGATGGACCAACAGGAAGAAGACAGATTCCCTTAGCTAATGCAGCCTCTGGTTCTGGTCCAGACACCACACTCATTGAGGAACACACTGTTGCACCTCCTGTCAGTGCCAACAAAGCTCTCATTGACTCCTTCATGGCTTATGTTCAGTCTCAAGCTGGTTCAAGCACTGACCAACTAAAGCACTATGCAACCACTTCAATCAACATTCCTAGAGGTATTGAAGGTAGTTTTGCTCTTTCCTATCATTCTAATTTAAAACTAAGGATTGTTGATAAATGGATCATTGACATTGGTGCAACATATCACATGATTTGTGACTTGTCATATTTTGTCACTGCACCTCAATCTATAAACCTTGTTATTCACTTACCTAATAATAACTTCACTCATGCCACTCATATTGGAACTGTTAGACTGTCTTCTGAAATCCTTTTACATAATGTTTTATACATTCCCTCATTTAAATACAACCTCATGTCAGTCTCAAAATTAACTAAACAGTCCAACATAGTTGTTCTTTTTCTTGCTTCTATGTGTATCTTGCAGGACCTAACCACTGCGAGGATGATTGGTTCTGCTAAGGAGCAGTCCAACCTCTACATCCTTGACATAAGCAATTTCTCTTTTTCCCCTGCTGATAGGCATAGTTCCCATCATTGTCTGTTAAATACTGTTGATTGCAATGCTTCTATAAATAAAGCCAACTTGTGGCACCATAGACTTGGACATCCTTCAAACAATAAGTTGTCTGCTATTACTGATATTAGTGGTTCTACTTATACTGTTAAAGAACCCTGTGACATTTGTCACTTTGCTAAACAAAAGAAGTTGTCTTTTCCTTCCAGCACTTCTACTTCTTTAAATGCCTTTGATTTGGTTCACTGTGATGTGTGGGGACCCTTCCCTATTGTTTTTGTTGATGGTTTCAAATATTTTCTTACCATAGTTAATGATTTTTCAAGAGTTACATGGATTTACTTGATGAAACAAAAGTCTGATGTCCACTCTTTAATCACAGCTTTCTATAAGCTTGTTCACACTCAACTCAACATTAAAATTAATACTATAAGGACTGATAATGGCTCTGAGTTTTTTATGAAAGATTTCTCTTCCAAATATGGGGTCATTCATCAGAAAAGTTGTGCTTATACTCCACAACAAAATGGTATTATTGAGCGAAAACATCAACATATTCTTCAAGTAGTCAGATATTAAGGTTTCAATCTAAGCTTCCTGTTGAATACTGGAGTTTCTGTGTATCTACAGCTGCCTTTATAATAAATAGGCTACCTGCTGCTCCTTTGAACAATAAGACTCCTTTTTCATATGCTTTTCAATGGATCTCCTGATTATAACATCCTTAAGCCATTAGGTTGCTTATGTTATGCATCTACCACTAGTGTTCAAAGGAACAAATTTGATCCTAGAGCCTCCTCATGCATTTTTATTGGTTATCCTAAGGGTACTAAAGGATACATCCTTTTAGACATGCTTTCTCATAAGATTTTCATCTCTAGACATGTCTTATTTTATGAGCATATTTTTCCCTACAACACTAACAATCCTTCTGCAGCTGAGTCTCTAGCTCATAAGCAAACAAAAGTTTGCACAGATCCCTTTATTACCTTGCAGGTCCCTCTTCATGTTGCCCCTGGTCCAGTTGATCAAGCTATGATTCAGCAGATTACACCAGCTCAATCTCAAATATCACTACCAGGCACTCCAGATATAGAACCTGACATGGACATTCAAGCTACTGCTACTTCAGACTCTACTACAAACATAGAAGTTACTACCACCCACACAGAAGCTCTCATCTCACCTGCCCAGGATTCTTCTCAACAACCATGTAGTAGAAGAGGGTTCAGGGTTACTTGGTTGTTGAGAAGAATCCTGAGCAGGTGAGATGAGAGCTTCTGTGTGGGTGGTAGTAACTTCGTGTTTGTGGTAGAGTCTGAAGTAGCAGTAGCTTGAATGTCCATGTCAGGTTCTATAACTAACATGTTTCTACATCTTTGATGTGCGTATTATGATGACATAATACATTACGGCCTAGAGTTTGTTACATTTTTCAAATTTACAAGGCAATAAATTTCTCGCACCCAATTTCATTTGTCCATGTATTAATGATGGAATTCACACACGCACCACCTTGTTGTACATTCACCGCACATTATTATTTCTAATGGAGCAAAGGGAATTTCCATCTCGAAGGATTAATCCAGCTACAGGTTCCCGACTGCTGCCTTGTTACGACATCACCATTGTCGAAGACCCAAATGTGCTATCAAACCTAACAAAAAAAGGTTTTGGTTCTTATTTTGACTCTTCTAAAAGACTACATATAATGTTATAATAGAGGTTCAACTAATATTGCATAAAAATAAAGTTATTGTCCTAAAAAGAAATAAATACTCAGCCTTTATATAATAATTTTTCAAAGTAGAGAGTAAATGTTATTTTTGACAAATAGAAACTTATCTAGTTTGGTATGATTTCGATACTGCTCTCGAGTAAACAAGTGACAAATGCTCTGATCGATCGAACGCTGGAGTATCGAACTAAGCATTCGATTTAAGAGCGGGTGAGCTATAGTAATTAATGACGTGCTTGACCATTGGGATCCAGGATATTCGGATCGCAGGTCCCGTTCTTCGAATTTCCCGAGATAAGGTCGAATTGAACATTCGTTACTTAGGCAATAACGAATTAGACATTGGATGCTGGCATCCAAGAGTACCGAATTTCTCCTTTGTTACTCCTGCGTTACTATAATTAAGGATTAGCTAATTAAGAAAGTAGAAGGGTAAGTAGTAAAAGTAAATCAGATAAGCACAAAATCACTTTCTTTTTCATCTCAACCATTGAAGTTGGTATCTTCGCTTTGAAAACACATTTAACCATGGCCTGGTGACGTTGTACATACTATGAAGTAGGGGAAAATAACGTCTCAGCACTACCTCCATCACCGTGCATATTTAAACGGATTGACCCACCACCACGCACCTTGCAATTATTCAACAAATAAGGAAGTTAATTAAGAGAATCTAAACAAATTTAATAATACCTGGAATAAAGTTAATGTCGTATAATTTAGGAAAAACAGTAAATCCTACTTGTAGATAATAATTAGGAAACTTATATTTTCTAAGTTACAATAACTATTAAGTGGCCAGTTAAGATTATTGTAATATTGTAGGAATTTACCTTGTCCGATAATAACAATGTATTAAAAACTGTATATATAAGTAAATGTAAATCCAATAAGCATAAATCACCTTTTTTCACCTCTCTCACATACCTGACGCCACAAAGAGGCAGAGCAAAAGGAAGCTTTGGTGTATTCTGTGACCTAGCTATAACTTCATCTCAACAATGTAAGTTGCTCAGAAATTTTTATTTTTATTTTTTGATTCTGGATTTTCTCTTTTACACTAGTATAAATGATTTTCATTCTGGTCGATGTTGAATCATAATTAAATTTTTCCAAAGTTCACTTCAAAATTTATTTTTTTCATTCATTTTGTTGTGATTTTGCTTCAAGTGGTCTTATATTTAAATGTGTTCGATTGCTGTTGCATTGTGTGTAAGTAAACCAGCAGAATCATATGGTTTCAACTTCTTCCATGTCTTAAAATATTTTTATTAGGGAGTGAAAAACCAGAATTAGGAAGTAATGGAATAAAAACTGGATCTTTTGTTGAGACCCCGTTAATCACGAGCCGTTGTTTAAGATGGTTGTGGGTTTTGTTAATGGTGTAACTGGACCAACTAAGCCATGTGTACTGAAATATATCCACTTGGTGGTCTTTAGATAAAATGATGATCTGTACTAGGAAAAACTTAGAGAGGTAACGAGGGAAATACTGGTTCCAAGATTCTTTTTTAAGTACCTATTGGATATCTGAAATGCGTAAATCTGTTTTAAGAATATAAGGTAAAGAAGAACCAAGTTCTACTTATAGCGCTTTAGAAGTGGTGGTAAATCTGATATTGTATTTTTATTTTCATGATGCGATAAAGGGGCCAATCACGTGTTCCAGTTAATGCTGTTCGTGGTATAGCTAATGGTGGTGGAACTAGAGTAAGCGGGGGTGCTAATGCTAGTACACGACAGCTTACTACCAGTGATGCAATGGCTTATTTAAAGGAGGCGAAGGACACATTTACGGATCAAAGAGAAAAATATGAGGAGTTGCTTGATATCATGAGAGATTTCAAGGCTTCAAGGTGAATGAATCTCTTTTAGTGTGACTAAGTTGAGTATGTGGAGTGAGTGAGTCGTGTCTTTGCAACCTCTTTGATAATTTGTTTTCCTGCAGACTTGATACTGATGGTGTCGTGGTAAAGATGAAGCAGCTGCTTAGAGGGCATCCCAAACTCATCCTTGGTTTCAATACATTCTTACCAAAGGGGTATGAAATTACCCTCACTGATGAGGATAAGGCTACTCCAGAAAGCACATGTACATGTAATTTTAGCGAGGCTACCAACTTTGTCATGAAGATAAAGGTGGGGTTTTTATCCCTCTTGTCATGATTAAGCTCTGAATTGACATTCTGAAGAACATTTGGTTTATGAGAATTTTTATCCCCGTGCGTTTTCTGCAGAAACGGTTTCAGAACAACAAGCATGTCTATAAGTCTTTCTTGGACATCTTGAGCAGGTACCGTAAGGACCAGATGAGCAGAACTGAGGTCGGTCAAGAGGTATGCTTCATATCTAAGTTAAACAATGACTAGCGTTTTGTTCAACGTGAATTGTAAACTTATATACTTATTGACTTAATTTTCAGGTTGCAGTACTGTTCAATGACGAGCCAGATCTTCTTGAAGAGTTTGCTACATATCTCCCAGAAGCTTTAGTCGCGGCACCATCTTCTCATACTTCTTTGGGTCGTTCTATTCGTTAATTTAGATAGTTTTGTTTTTACAAAGTCTGCAATACTTGTTTGCAGATTAACATCTGTTGAATTAGTAGACTTGCTTTGCTTAATTCAGTAGCACCATCCGATAACTATAAATTGTGAAAGGTTATGTGTGTTAAGTAAAAGTATCCTATCCACATCATGGAATCTTGTGTTTATGCAGTAGTACTATGATCACGTATCAACGTTTATTTTTTTGTTCTCCTTGGAAATCTCTAAGAAAGTACCGAAAATATTTTATTTTCAGCGCGACTATAATGTGTACCGAAAAGATTTTATTTTCAACTCGATTGTAATGAAACACATAAGTATTTTTCAAATTATTTGTATATTAATAACTTGGGATAAAAGCATCAAACCCCCTGAACTATACACGATTTTGCAACTTGCCCCTTAAACAAAAGTGCATAGTTTAGGGGGGAAACCCCCTGAGTTATGACTTGGACAAACTTTTATAAATTTAGAGTAAACTCCGAATTTTGCCTTTGAAGAGAAGTCACAAATACTTTACTAAGTTAAGGGCTTCTTATTTGACATTGCGACAAGAGAGTCAAATGCCCAATTGAACAATTAGATCAAACATAAGTCGAACAATTATGCGATTTCAGCTAAAATCCAAAAGATGTGCACATATACATAGTTACATGTATATGTGCACGCGAACCCACACGCGAACCCACATGCGTAAAAGGAATCATAGTGTGTTAGTTATATTTTTTTAAGAACTTACATACTTTGATTAGTTATTAAAGCCATCATACCCGTACAAAAGATCTATATAGCACTGTACGCCTGGAGATCCAGTGTTTATCACAATTTTAACTTAACTATATAAGATTTACCCTTACCGATAGAAAAAGTAAATCAAGTAAGCACAAATTCACTTTTTTCACCTCTTTCATGCGAGCACCTGACACCACAAAGAGCCAGAGTAAAAAGAGAATTTGGTATATTCTGTGACCTATGATTTCGTCTCAACAATGAAAGTTGCTCTCAAGTTTCTATTTTTTTTTCAAAGAAAGTCAAATGCATTGCTTCATAAAAGGAATAAATAGGTCATAGCGCTTGAGCTAAAATCCACATTACATTCACATGCAATATATATACTTCGGTCATGAATATAATATCAAACTTTCTACAAGTTACAGCTAAAATAGGTCATATGCGTAAAAGAAGTAAATATGTGCTAGTTATGCATTTTATTAACTTACATACTTCAGTCAGTTATTAATGCTATCAGAACAGTACCAAAGATCTAGTATACCACGGTTGTCGCCCTTTTTGTCATGTTATCATTATTCCAATTAGGGCGATAAATATGGAGCAAAATACAAAGGTAGGTATCCTCGTTAATTACTACATACAGTCATTGCCTTACGATGTGGTACAACAATGAGCTAGGAGTCCTAAATTCTACCCCTTGAGAAAAATCGCTACATATAGTTAGTGCATGATGACGTTGTATACGAGACTTGGCTAAAGTTTGTTACTTTTTTTGAATGATAGGGCAGTAGCTTTCTTGCACCAGTCTCATCGTGCATTAACACCAATTGTCAGAATTGTTGAACCGCATCATCGTGTAACAATGGCACCTAATAACTTCTCATGGAGCATATATATAAAAAAATAATATTAATAAAAGCTTTTGCTTCTTACATTGACTGTTGCAAAAAGTACTTGAAATGTAGGGTACGTATTTTCTTTTCTTTTTTTAAATAAGAATAAGGGTTATCATGAATCACAAAAAGAGTCCTAATAATTCAATATAAGGTAACTTTCGTCACGAAACAACATAAAGGGAGGTTAACCATAGTAATGTGAGCTCCAAGCTTCCAAACGATCAAACTTCGCGAGACTATGGGAAAAAATATAGCATTACAGCTAATGTAATTGAACTTCCAACTAGGCCAAGCAACGCAAAGTTTGCTAATGGCAAGACAAGAGGAACAATACACCAAGGAGGTGTGCAATGGATGTCAATGATCGCGGAGATGACAACATGACAATCTGATTCTAAATTGACCCGAAAAGCTTTACGATACCTTCATTTTAAGAAAAGAGAATCTGTACCAAGAATACCAATTTCCTTGATGACGTGGTATAAAGAATAATAATTCACAGAAAAAAAGTTAATAAGCTACCCTATAGAAAAAAGCAATTAAGCATACTCTCTATATAATAATTCTTGAGAGACTAGAGAGTAATGTTATTTTTGAGAACTAGGAACATATATTCTTTAAGTTTCAATAATAAGGAGTAACTAATTAAGATAATGGTGATATCATAGGAATTATAAAAGATTTACAATTCACCAATAAGTAGGTTAAGTAAAAGTGTTGGGTGTTTGGGGATATATTATGAAAGTATTTGGGGCTAGATATTAATATGTTATAACTTGAGGAGAGATGTTGCAATTATTGCAATATGCAATATATGATTATTTTGGTACATGATGAAGCCATCCACGGCTTCTTGCCTATTTTCTCTCCTAATTACACTTGATCATTCAATCCCATATTTATAGGGAAACATAAACCGCCTAATCTATGAGATATTTTCCTAATCATTCTTTCTAATATTATTTTATACTAATATATTTCAATTATTTAACCACTTGGCCCATATCTAATTAGTTCATGCAATTATTTATTGCAATATCTTTTAACTAGAAATTTCTTCAATCATAGAGCATGCTCACGACGGATCATTGCTAGAGATTTCTGGAATTTTTCTTGATTGCAAATTATCTTTCAACACCCCCTCTTAATTTGCAATACGCACTTCATTTCGAAACTGAGTAATCTTCTCTGTAGCCACTGCTTTTGTGAAACTGTCCGCAAGTTGTTCCTTTGTGTTTATGAACTCCAACTAAATTTCTTGATCTTGAACTAGACTTCTGATGAAATGATGTCAACGTTCGATATGCTTCGATCTTGCGTGAAATACTGGATTCTTCGTCATTGCAATAGTCGACATGTTGTCGCAATAGATTACTGTTGGAGCTTCTTGTTTCTGCTGCAAGTCTTCAATAATTCTTCTAAGCCAGACTGCTTCTCGTGCTGCATCTGTGGCTGCGATATATTCTGCTTCTGCTGATGAAATTGATACCGTCTTTTGCTTCTTTGACGTCCACTATATTATTTTTGATCCAAGACAGAATACATATCCCGACGTACTTTACGATCGTCAACTGATCCAGCCCAATCGCTGTCAGTATAGCCGTTGAGATTGTTCTCATTTTCTTTGACATACTTGATGCCAAACTTCTTCGTACCTTGGAGGTATCGTAGAACTCTTTTTGCTGCTGCATAGTGAAATTTGCTTGGATCATGCATAAACCTTGATATCAGGCTGACTAGATAGACAATATCTGGCCTTGTGTTCGTCAGATAAATCAGGGAGCCTACTAAACTCTTGTACATTTTCTGATCAACCTTTTCAGCACCTTCATTCATCATCAACTTTTCATTGACTGCAAGTGGTGTGGATATTGGCTTGCAGTTCTGCATCTGCAATTTCTTCAAAATTCCTTCAAGATATTTTTCTCGAGAAATGAATATTTCTCCTTTGGATTGGCGGACTTGAATTCCTAGAAAATATTTCATAAGCCCGAGATCAGTCATTTCAAACTCTTGCATCATAGCCTTTTTAAATTTATCCATCATTTCTGCACTTGTGCTTGTATATATCAAATCATCCACGTAAAGACAAACAATGAGAAAATCTTTAGTACCTTGTTTCTTTACGTAGAGCGATGGTTCACTCTGGCTTCTGGTAAATCCAGTCTTCTGGAAATAGCTATCAATTTTGATATTCCATGCCCTTGGTGCTTGCTTTAAGCCACTGGCTTAAAGCAAAAAAAATTCTTCCCCCCTGGCTCGATATCTTTCCAAAAAAAGAAAGTAGAATCGAACCCCTTCCAACGAGCTCACCGTCGCATATTCGCAACAAAAAGAATGAATGTCTGTTGCACATTAATTATGAAGCGTCCAAACATGAAGACGCTAGTTCAATCCCACAAACTCTAGGATATTGTCGACCAAGACGACAAGCACAAGACGGAGGAAGAAGCGTCGTTGATGAAAGAAAAAAAAAACAAGAAGGAGCATAAGGAGAACAAGACCAGAGATGCAAAAGCCTTGTCCTTTATGCACCAGGGGTAAGTCGATCAATGCTTCCGCTTTACGGATTACAAGAAGCTCACAAAGAGCCAAACTTGGAAAAAGCAGTCCAAGTTAAAGTTTACTGTAGGTGAAAAAAATGACGCCAGCAGAGCAACAAAAACGCCGCAGAAGGTGTTGAAGCAAAAAATGTTGCAGCTACCAATGTAGCACGTGAATCTATAAAGCTCACAAGAAAAGTAGAGGACATTCAACAACAGCAAGAAGCTTCTACTACAAAAATTGTGACACAAAGTCGACCACTGCAAAAATTATCAGAAGTCTCGTTCAAGATCAAGAAGAGTCATGAACTGGGGATTCTGAAAATAAGGGAACAACTCGCGGACAGTTTCACGAAGGCAGTGACCGCAGAGAAAATCACGCAACTTCAAAATGAAGTGCGGATTGCAAATTAAGAGGGGGTGTTAAAAAAATAATTAGCAATCTAAAAAATATTAAAAAATAGCAAGAGTGGATCGGTCAAAAAGAGATGAAGATTCTAGCTATTTTATAAATATTATGCATGCCTAATTTGGTTAAGTAGTGGGTAGAAATATGTCATATTCAAAATAAAGTATGGTTGATATTTGTATAAAATAAGATTGATTAGAAAACTAAGGCGGTTTATGTTTCCCTATAAATATGGGGTTGAATGATCAAGTGTAATTAGGAGAGAAAATAGGCAAGAAGCCGTGGATGGCTTCATCATGTACCAAAATAATCATATATTGCATATTGCAATAATTGCAACATCTCTCCTCAAGTTATAACATATTAATATCTAGCCCCAAATATTTTCATAATATATCACCAAACACCAAACATGTGTGCAAGTTGTTCCTTTGTGTTTATGAACTCCAACTGAATTTCTACTTTCGCCTTGAACTCCAAGAACTTGGGAAATGCTTCTGATTTCTGCTTCAAATGTATATCCACATCATTCTTGTATAATCATCGACAAACAGAAGGAAGTACCTGTTGTCGTTTAGTGATAGTGTCTGAGTTGGTCCAAGAACATCGGTGTGGACTAATTCCAAAGGAGCTTTGGCTCTGTAAGAAACTTTTGGGAATGGCAGGAGATGCATTTTTCCATATATGCATCCTTCACATGGTTTGTCCCTGTCTGGAATATCTGGAAGGCCAAGAACCATATTTTTCTTTTTCAACATATTTAAGTCTTTATAGTTTAGATGTGCGTTCCTTAAATGCCAAATCATGTGATCATCGGTGGTGCTTTGAAGTACCATCTTCTCCGTCAACGAAATGGTAAGTGGAAACACTTTGTTCGCAGTCATTTTTATTTTTGCCACAACAAGACTTTTCTTTTTATCAATAATAACACAGTGGTCATTATTGAACTTAAAGCAAGCACCAAGGGCGTGGAATAGCAGCTAATTGAGCAGATAGAGCTAGCACGGGCCTTATAGTCTCCATGCGTGCAACTGGAGCAAATGTTTCATTGAAGTCGACGCCTGGCTGCTGTGAATATCCTTTTGCTACTAGGCGTGCCTTGTGTTTCTGAACTGATCCATCTTCTTTGTACTTCGTCTTGTACACCCATTTAAGGCCAATAACTCCTTTTCCTTCGGGGAGATCTACAAGCTCTCATGTTTTGTTCCTTTCAATACTCGCCATTTCTTCGTCCATTGCTTTTAGCCATATTTCTTCTTTCACAGCTTCGTCAAATGTCTGCGGCTGAACGGTGAAGAATGCTACATCACATGATTCATAAATATCTCGTAAGCTGCGTACCCTTCTGATAGGACTTTCTAATTTTGGATAGAATTCTCCGGATGGTCCTGCAGCACCTGAACTTGGACCTTGGTCTGGACTTGCACTTGGACTGGTACTTGATTCATTTTGTTGAAATGAGGATGGCGGTGGTTGCTATACATTATTCTCTTCCCAGTTCCACGACTGCTTTTCATCAAAGATAACATCTCGAGAAATGATAAGCTTATTTGTTCTTGGGTCTAGTAAACGATATCCTTTTGATTCGTCACTATAACCAATAAAGATTAACTTTTCTCCTTTTTCATCAAATTTTTCACGTTGCTGTGAAGGAATATGAGAATAACCAATGCATCCAAAAACTTTGAGATGATGTACCTGTGGCTTTCGGTGAAACCGCGCTTCATATGGCGTCTTGCTTGGTAAGGCCTTAGTTGGTGACCGGTTCAAGATGTAAACCACAGTTGTCACAGCTTCCGCCCAAAAACTTTTAGGAAGTCCTTTTCCTGTCATCATGCTCCGGGCCATTTCAGCAATCGTGCGGTTTTTTCGTTCGGCAACTCCATTCTGTTGTGGGCTATAGCGAACTGTTAACTGCATGTGGATGCCTTTCTCTTTGCAGTAGTTCATGAAGTCTCTTCCAATGAACTCTCCACCTTGATCAGTTCTGAGGGTCTTTATTTTTCGGCTACTTTGATTTTCGACTTTCGCCTTGAACTCCAAGAACTTGGGAAATGCTTCTGATTTCTGCTTCAAAAATGTATATCCACATCATTCTTGTATAATCATCAACAAACAGAAGGAAGTACCTGTTGTCGTTTAGTGATGGTGTCTGAGTTGGTCCATAAACATCGACGTGGACTAATTCCAAAGGAGCATTGGCTCTGTAAGAAACTTTTGGGAATGGCGGGCGATGAATTTTGCATATATGCATCCTTCTCATGGTTTGTCCCTGTCTGGAATATCTGGAAGGCCAAGAACCATATTTTTCTTTTTCAACATATTTAAGTCTTTATAGTTTAGATGTCCGTACCTTAAATGCCAAATCATGTGATCATCGGTGGTGCTTTGAAGTACCATCTTCTCCGTCAATGAAAAGGTAAGTGGAAACACTTTGTTCGCAGTCATTTTTATTTTTGCCACAACAAGACTTTTCTTTTTATCAATAATAACACAATGGTCATTATTGAACTCCACTTTATAATTTTTACATAGCAATTGGCCGACACTGAGTAGATTTTGGGTCAAACCTGGACATAGAAGATGTCTTTGATGAAGTTCGTCTCGCCCTTTCTTGTCTTTCCTGCAACCGTGTCTTTTTAGATAATTTTGTGCTCTTTGCCATCACCGAGCCTTACTTCTGATGAATATGAGTCGTCCAGCTCCACACATATATTTTTATTTCCGGACATGTGATTGCTGCAGCCACTATCAACATACCAAGTACTTTCAATTTTTTGTTGTGAATTGAAACATGAATAGAGTACCTGGTTATTGTTGGCCTCTTCGGTAAAGTTGGATTCTTTAGTGTTGTCGTCGTCTTTATGCCAACAATCTCTATCGGAATGGTTGGCATTTTTGCACCTTTTGCACTTGAATCGGAAATCCTTCGTGGCATGATTATTTCTTCTGCATATTCTGCAACTCGGCTCATAATTTGAATTTTGATTATCACCTCCTTTGTATGGATCGCGTCGCTGGAAATTTTGGTTTTTGCCGCGACCTCGTCCTCTGCCTCGACCCCCTCTTGATGTTGAGGCATTTTTCCTTTCCTGGTGGCTATCATCATTTTTTCTGTCGCCTGTAGTGGCTTTGACTTGGAAAGCCTGTTCCAAGTTTTGATTCGCAAACCGAGTCATTCTTTTTTCATGAGCCTCTAATGACCCCATGAGTTCATCTAAAGACAATTTTGATAAATCTTTAGATTCCTCTATGGCTGCGACTACGTGCTCAATCTTAGCTGGCAAGCTCCGTAGCACTTTTTCGACAATTTTCCTGTCTTGAACGTTATCTCTGTATGCACGTATTTGGTTCACAATTATTGTGACCCTTGAAAAAACTCTTGAATATTTTCATTTTCTTTCATGAAAATATTATCAAACTCACGCCATAAATTTTGCAATTTAATGGAGATAAGTCTATGGGGTCATTAGAAGCTCATAAAAAAGAATGATTCGGTTTGCGAATCAAAACTTGGAACAGGCTTTCCAAGTCAAAGCCACTACATGCGATAGAAAAAATGATGATAGCCACTAGGAAAAGGACTTTCTAAAAGTTTTTGGGCGGAAGCTGTGACAACTGTGGTTTACATCTTCAACCGGTCACCAACTAAGGCCTTACCAAGCAAGACGCCGTATGAAGCGTGGTTTCACCGAAAGCCACAGGTATTTGGGGCTAGATATTAATATGTTATAACTTGAGGAGAGATGTTGCAATTATTGCAATATGCAATATATGATTATTTTGGTACATGATGAAGCCATCCACGCTTCTTGCCTATTTTCTCTCCTAATTACACTTGATCATTCAATCCCATATTTGTAGGGAAACATAAACCGCCTAATCTATGAGATATTTTCCTAATCATTATTTCTAATATCATTTTATACTAATATCTTTCAATCATTTAACCACTTGGCCCATATCTAATTAGTTCATGCAATTATTTATTGCAATATCTTTTAACTAGAAATTTCTTCAATCATAGAGCATGCTCACTACGGATCATTGCTAGAGATTTCTGGAATTTTTCTTGATTGCAAATTATCTTTCAACATAAAGTACGTAAATCAGATAAGCACAAATTCACTTTCTGTTTTCACCTACCTCTCTCAAAGAGGCAGAGCAAAACGAAATATAGTCTGTCACCTATACTCTCATCTCAACAAGTTGCTCTGAAATTAAGAGCTTTTTTTTTCGATGTTAGGTACGTATTAATGGTTTATAGTATGGTTGAGGTTGAAGTTTTGGGATAATGCAGAGAGATGAAGCGATAGGAGACAAGGTTAATTGTAATTAATTTTTTGTTAATATTTATTGTTGCTTTCTCTTTGACACATGGTCTAATATTTAACTATCGCAACTGCTGTTTTTAATCTCATTGTATGTTAATCAATAAAATCTCTTTCTTTCACGTCTGAATATTGGTTGTGAGAATCTTTCTAATAGCCTACAAGGTACAGAACAAAGTACTGATTATAGTGCTTTATAAGTGGTGGAAGCTTATCATGTATTGTTTATTTTCATGATGCGGTGAAGGGGTTGGCTGTCACATGTTCCAGTAGATGTTGTTGGCTTATTTGAAGGAGCTCTTAATGGTGGTGGTCCTACAGTAAGTAGCAGTGTTAATGCTAGTACACGATTGCTCACTGCCAGTGATGCATTGGCTTATTTGAAGGAGGTTAAAGACATGTTTCTGGATCAAAGAGAAAAACATCAAGGGTTAATTCATACCCTGAAAGATTTCAGGGATCATAGGTGGATGAATCTCTTTTAGTGAGACCAACTTCAGTATATGGAGGGAGTGAGACGTGTCTTTGTAACCTTTTGATAATTTGTTTTCGTGCAGACTTGATATTGTTGGTGTCGCGGTAAGGTTGAAGGAGCTGTTCAGAGAAAACCCACATCTCATCCTCGGTTTCAATACTTTCTTGCCAAAGGGGTATGCAATTACCCTCACTGATGAGGATAAGGCTCCTCCACAAAAGGACAGGTGATTTTCGCGAGGCTGTCAATTTGGTCGACAAGATAAAGGTGGGGTTTTTATCACTCTTGTGATGATTAAGCTCTGAATTGACATTCTGAAGAACATTATTTGATTTATGAGAATTGAGAATCTTTATTCCCCTGGATTTTCTGTAGAGAAGGTTTCAGAACGAAGATAAGGTCTAAAAGTCTTTCTTGTACATCATGAGCATGTATAGGAAGGAACAGATGAGCAGAACTGAGGTCTGTCAATAGGTATGCTTCTTTTTACGTGAAACCTTGACTAGTGTTTCGTTCAATGTTAATGGTAAATTTATAGACTTATTGATTTAATTTGCAGGTTGCAGTACTTCTGGATGACGAGCCAGATCTCTTTGACTAGTTTGCTAGATTTCTCCCAGGCACATCACTCACGGTACCAGCTCCTCTTACTTCTTGGCGTCGTTCTATTCGTTAGTTTAGATGGGTTTGTTATAGAATTTGAAAAGCCAGATATTATTGTTTTACGCGTGAAGATATTTTGGCAAGCAGAATCCAAAGAACATGTAATTCTGAGAAGACTATGCCCTTTTCAATCTCTCAACTAGATTATTTTCCTTTCCCTAGTCTTCGATGATTTTGTGAACATCCATTCATATTCTATAACTAGTTCAGAACGGGTGAATCATTGTTGTGACAGAGTCACTACATTTGTTGGCAGATTGAACCTTGTTGAATTAGCAATTTTGCTAACACAAGCCCCATAACCCACCACTTCTGCCAAAACAAATTGTATATGATATCAAGTGAGCAAGCACCAAGATCCATCATTTATACCAACAATAAACAAAGAAAGCTGACAATTGAAATACAAGAGGAGAAGGTCCAAGAAAAATAAAGCCTTACATCATTGGAAAGCTTATTGAGTCGAGTTTTCAAATCAAGAAATGGTATGTCGATCCAACTCACGAGAAAAAAGGTATGACCAAGACCATGGAGGAGCGCATGGATAACTCGAAACTCCACTCAGTTTCGAGATATAGAGCTACTTCAAAGTAGTTTAGAGATATGTTTCGGGACATAGAGCTACTTCACGATATATAGAGCTACTTCAAAATTGTTTAGAGATATGTTTCGAGTTAGATTTCGACACAACAACTAGACATAACTTTTGACACGACCAATAGAGTCTCACAACACTGACAAAACTCATTATGGCCTACATTTGTAAGTTCATATCATTGACAACACAATGCCAATACTTCAAACTGGGGGACTACTGTATGGCCATAATTTGAGCATTTCAAGTCGCACCATTCAAATAAAAACGCTCAATCAAAAAAGACATGTAACAATCACATTAAAAAGAACTAGGTAAGGTTCACTCAGAATTTATGTCAAAGTTGTCTCTATAATTCTATTTTCGAGTAAAGAAATGAAACAAGGAAGAGAGAACAACATTTCACTAGAAATCTATGTCCAAATAAGTCCATAATTCTTCCTTTCGGGACAATGTTTTGGGTTACACATAGTTTTCAAGTTAATTTTGGGACATTGCAATTTTGGGTAAGGTGTGATTGGTGGAATCAATGGCAGATCTAGTAGCTTAATTTACGGGTCTCATCCACTATATAAACTCAAACTCATAAAGGTAGATCATTTTCACTTGTGCTAGACCAGAGCTCGCACCTATAACTCGAAACCCGTCACCAATTTCGAGATTCGACTTAAGTCGAATCTTGTCTCTTGCGCCTAAGGCGAATTTCGAGAGATAGAGCTATTTTGAGACACACTTATTTCGGGATACATAAGCTTCAGGGTTAAGCACTTTTGGTACACTACTTATCACCTGAAACTTGAGACACTTTGAGGTCAACCTATTTTCAAGATACCTTTAAAATCAACCAAAACTCGACACACTTAAAGGTCACCCGAATTTCGAGATGCTCTTATTTAAACCCCAAATTCGAGACACTCTTAGGTCAACCGGATTCGAGATACTATACAATAAGATATATTTAACTAAGTTCTACAACTTTCATACAACATACAACTGCCTATTGACTTAAGCGTCGGAGTGCCTTCGTCTGGTCACTCCTGGCCTAGTTCACTTGTGTTTTTGGTGCAGAGGTGTGATTCTGACAAAGTTGGTATGGACAAAAAGTCGAATCAGTCTGACGTGAAGCGTTGAGTCTGCCTGACATGGATAAACTTTTACAAATTTGGAGTAATTTTTGTGATTTTTTCTTTTAAAAATAAGTTACAAATACTCCACTAAGTTAAGAGTTTTTTATTTGACATCGCGACAAGAGAGTCAAATGTAATGCCTGACAAAAAGAATAAATATAAAATATTTAGTTGGAAGATTCTGCGGTTTCAGCTAAAATCTACCAAACATACATATCTATATGTGCACAAGCGCACAAACGCCCCTAAAAGAAGTAGAAGTGTGTCGGTTATCGATTCCTAATTAATAAATACTTCGATCAGTTATTAATGTTATCAAAATCGTACAAAATATCTATTTACACTTGTAAGTCGGTTGTCATTCTTTTGGTATAATCATATCCAAACTCAAAGTCCACGTCATAATCGGTCTCGGCTAAAATATACAATGCATAAACATGTATATATATATATATATGTGTGTGTGTGTGTGTGTGTGTATGTATATGTATATGCACGTGCACATAAACACACGTAAAAGAGCTAGAGATTTGTTAGTTATTGATTCTTAAGAACTTACATACTTCTATCACTGTTGAAACCTTACGAAAGATCAATATACCACTGTACGGCGGTAGTCATTCTTTTTGTTCTATAATCAAAATCAAAATCAAGATATGCTTCGTAATCACAATTTTACGCAGTGGTTATGCCTTCTAAGAAATATCAACTCAATTTTAGTGTTTGGTGTTGAAAGTGTAAGATGTTCTGTTGTCAATGTTGGATGGATGTTGTACCAACATCCAGAGGACAACATTGAAACCCGAGAACAGTCTTAACATAAAACAGGTTTCTGAAATTTTGAACATGAGTAAAGTGTTCTGGATTAAATGTTGGATGGATGTTGAGCCAACATTCACAGGACAACATTGAAACCAAAAACTGTTCTGTCAATCTGTCTTTAACTGCTTTATTTTAGTTTTGCCTTTATTCACCTATTAATCAAGTTCCACGATTTTAGTTGTCTTTGTTTATGTCCAGGAACATCTCTTAATCATAAGGAAGATCATTACAAGTTTCCTAAGTTGAAGTTTCCATAATTCAAGAGGAGGAGATCAGTCAAGTCAACACGGTTTCAAAGATGGAAAGTTTTGGAGTTCAAGTGCAACTAGGAATCTTTCCAAGATCAACTCTGAATTGAAGAAGGAGTATTTCCTTATTAGAACTCAATCTAATAAAGGGAACTATTGTTCAAGAAGGAGATCGAGTTCAAAAAGGAAACAAGAGTTCAAAAAGAAAACAACATAAGTTACCAAAACTGTGTACAACACACCTTGGAGATCAAGTTTGAAGAAACCTATATATAGGGTGTGAAGTACATCAAGATACATAGAGAAACAATAGAGCTTATAAATCCGTAGAGATTATATCTTAAGCATTGTTGCTGTGTTTCTTGTTTTGCAAAGTTTGTGAGTTTTCGAGTTAAGTCTAGGATTAGATTTAAAGAGAAAATTCTTGTCTGCTTTGCTGAGTCCAATCTATAAAAGAGCGAGAGTGATTTTGTGCTGAGGAACAACTTTGGTAAAACCTGCGTGGTTATTTTGCCGTAAGGCTAGATGGTTGATTATTTATAATAAACCATTGAAAATTTATCTTCTTGTGTTCTTTTATTCCGCTGCACATTATACTCTATCAAGAAGATTGTTTGAGATCAAGTTAAGGCAACGGCAGCTTAACTTGAGCTTTGAAACTTTGGAAAATTGTATCAATCCCGATCCAACAATTTCAATTGGTATCAGAGCCAAGCACCGATTTCACTGGTGTTTGGAGGTGATACAATGCGATGGACAACATCAATCCCAATTCTGGCAGACTCCCAGTCTTAGAAGGATCCAACAATTATGCCTACTAGAAGACCAGGCTCAGAGTTTACATCAAATCCATTGACATGAAAGCATGGGATGCAGTTCTTGATGGATATTCTGTCCCAAAGATTGAGAACGACAGAGATGCGTATATTGTACCAAAACCAAAGGCACAATGGACAGCAAATGAGGTAACACTGTACAACTACAATGAGAAAGCTCTTAATGCTATTTTTAGTTATGTTACCAATCAGATGTTTAAGTTAATTCAGAACTGCACCACGGCTAAATCAGCTTGGGATATCCTTGAACTTCATTGTGAAGGAGATATAGCAGTTAGAAACTCTAAACATAGACAATTGCTTAAAGATTTTGAAAAACTTGAGATGGGTGATGAAGAGAGTATAGATAGTTATTTTGAGAAAATCCTTGACATTACAAATCAATGTGAAAATCTAGGATTTCCTGTTTCAAATCAAACTATGGTTTATAAAGCTTTTAGATCTTTGTCACCTAGATTTGCTCTCAAGAGAATTGTCATGGGAGAGACAAGAGATATTGCCAACATGTAATTTCAATCCTTGTTAAACACTCTTAGAGAATTTGAGCTAGAGTTTTCTGCTAGGACTACCAAACAACAAGCTATTGCTTTGTTAGGAACAAATTATCATGAGAGTGAAGATGAGGATGAAATTATTTCTTCTAACTATGGAAATATTAGCAAGAAACTCAGTAGGTTGAACTTTAAAGATAAATCTAAAGAGAAACAACCTAGCAATACTTTCACTGGTTATAGAAAATTGCCTCCCAAATTTGTTAAATATATGGCAACAAAATCTAGTCCTGAAGAAATTGAAAAGTTGAAAACTACTCAATGTTATGAATGTAAAGGTTATGGTCATATTGTTGTTGAATGTGCTAACATCCTCCGCAAGAAGGAAAAGTCTCATTGGGTTTGTGTAGATGATTTCAATGAAGAGGATTATAACTCTAGATCAAGTGCTGATACTGAGGAAAACCTTGAAGAGATTAATACAGCTGCGCTATTTACTCATGTCAACTGGACAGAAGAAGATCTCCATAACTGCCACGGGTCCCAATGTTGCTCCAACATCCAGGACTCAACATCAGAACAGGAGACTTTCTTTGGAAATTGGACTGAATATGATACCCATATTGATCTCAATTCTTTGTCTGATAATGATGAATCTAACTTTGAATGTTTCCATGGCTCAGTTGATCTAGATGAAGAGTATTACTTTGAAGGTGAAATGTCCCAGGAGGAAATCATTGAAGACTTGAAGTCTACTTTTCATAATCTTCTGAAAGAAAATCAGAAACTCACCAAGAAGAATGAAGCTCAGAGACTGAAGATTGATGGACTGAAGAAATTGACGAGGATGTATGAAAGAGACCTTGACAAGACAGAACCTGAACTTAAAGAGGTAAAAGGAAAGCTTAAAAAAGATAATCAGATCATTGCTAAACGGAACTCAGGTACATCTAAACTTGATGAGGTACTGAGTATGTGTAATCAAGGAACAAATGGTCTTGGATATATTGAGAAACCTACCTCTAAAGTTGCTAATCCTGTTTTCATTAAAGAAGGTTTTGTTAAGGAATCAAAAGACTTGAGTTGTGCTAATCCCAACAAAAGTAAACCTACTTATATCTGTCAATTTTGTTTTCAACCAGGTCACATAAAACCTTATTGCAAGAAATATTTGAAAGAAAATGTGAAGAAAACAGAAATTGTCTCTAATGTTGAGTTGGTTAGTGGTACAGATGTTATCCCAACATTAGGAACAGGACAGAAAAGTAGAACTTGTATTGAAAAGTTAAAGACTCCTAAGATGAAACTTGTATGCAATGTTGTGTTTTCTGTTGTGTACTCTAACCTTGCAGGTAAGTGGTACTTTGACAGTGGATGTTCAAGACACATGACAAGAGACAATGAAAATCTTAAACAATTGATTCCTCTCACTGTTGGAACTGTCACCTATGGAGGAGGCACCAAGGGAAGAATCATTGCAAAGGGAGTACTAGATGTTGAAGGATTTCCACCACTCAAAGATGTTCTGCTAGTTGAAGGATTGAAAGCAAATCTAATAAGCATTAGTCAACTTTGTGATGATAACTTGCTTGTTACATTTGATAAAAGTTCTTGTGATGTATTTAATAGTGATAATGTCCTTGTTATGACAGGTACCAGATCTAAAGATAATTTCTACCTTGCTCAGGAAGAAGCGGAATGCTTTCATGCTAAAGTTGATGATGATGTTCTGTGGCATAGGAAACTAGGACATGTTCACTATAGGAACCTTGAAAAGTTATAGAAAGTTGATGTTGTAAGAGGCTTACCAAAGATATCCAGCCCAGGTAAGGTTGTATGTGGGGACTGCCTGAAGGGTAAGCAAACCAAAGCTATTCATACGCCCCTCCAGGTACAAAGTACAATTCCCAGGACTGGTAAGTGTTTTGAATTATTACACATGGATCTCATGGGTCCTATTAAGGTGAGCAGCCAAAGTGGTAAGAGATATGCCTTTGTTATTGTAGATGATTTCTCTAGATATACATGGGTTAAGTTTCTTAAAGAAAAATCTGATGCATTCAACACATTTAGGATCTTACATGCTAGCATCAAAAATCTGTATGGTTCCTCTGTTTGTAAGATTAGGTCTGATCATGGTAAAGAATTTCAAAATGCTAGTTTCAGTGATTTATGTGATAAGAATGGAATTTTCCATGAGTTTTCAGCACCTAATACACCTCAGCAAAATGGGATAGCTGAAAGGAAAAATAGGACACTTCAAGAGATGGTCAGAGTTATGCTTAATGCTAGAAACCTATCTAAAAGACTTTGGGCTGAAGCTTTAAATACTGCATGTCATATAAGTAATGGGGCTTACCTTAGACCTGGTACAAATATGACACCATATGAAATCTTGAAGGGTTTGAAACCAAATATTGCTCATTTTCATGAATTTGGATGTGATTGTTACTTGTTGAATGATAGAGACTATTTTAGTAAGTTTGATCCAAAAAGTGAAAAGTGCATATTTGTTGGTTATTCTGTGAATAGTTGTGCTTTCAGGGTTTATAATCCAAGATTTAAGAATATTCAAGAATCAGTAAATATAGTGTTTGATGATTCCACCTTTGATACAGGTACTGATGAAGTTACTGTCTCTGATGTTGCCCCAACATTGGAAACAGAGACTGTTCCAACATCAGAAGCAGAAGCTGAAGACACTGAAATTGGGACTGGTTCTAATGTTGAGCTGACACCTGCTGCTGTTAGGCCAACATCCTCACAGTCCAATTCAGAGGATGACATTGGTGATGAACCTAGGAGAGATCCCCCTACTATGATTCAAAAGGATCATCCAGCTTCACAAGTGATAGGTGAAATCATTGGACGCATGAAGACTCGCAACAAAGACAGGGTAAACTATAAAAATATGGTAAGGTTGTGTGTCTGCATGGCTTCCACTTGCACTGTAAGTAATGCTTCCTGTTTTATCTCGAATATTGAACCTAAGAATGTGACTGAAGCTCTTAAGGATAGTAAATGGATAAATGCTATGAAAGATGAACTGTTGTAATTCACCAAAAATCATGTTTTGAATCTAGTACCTAGACCTTCTAATGTGAATGTTATAGGAACTAAGTGGATTTTCAAGAACAAAACTAATGAAGATGGTGTAATTGTAAGAAACAAAGCTAGGCTTGTTGCACAAGGTTATACTCAGGTAGAAGGGATTGACTTTGATGAGACATTTGCTCCAGTAGCTAGGATAGAATCTATTAGATTACTTCTTGCTATTGCATGTTGTCTTAAGATTAAGCTCTACCAGATGGATGTAAAAGGTGCTTTCCTTAATGGTTTGATAGACAAAGAAGTATATGTTGAACAACCTAAAGGTTTTGCTGATCCTAAACATCCTAATTATGTGTATAAACCTGAGAAAGCTTTGTATGGTTTAAAACAGGCACCTAGAGCTTGGTATGAAAGACTAACTCAATTTTTGTTAAGTCTTGGGTTCAATAGAGGAGATGGAGACAGAACCTTGTTTATTCTAAGAAAGAGTTCTGATGTATGTATTGCTCAGATCTATGCGGATGATATTGTATTTGGTTCTACTAACAAGTCTACTCTAGACAAGTTTGTTGAGTCAATGACAGGGACATTTGAGATGAGCATGATTGGAGAGCTGAACTACTTTCTGGGATTGCAAGTGAAGCAACTGGAGAATGGTATGTTCTTAAACCAGGAGAAGTATGCAAGGAACCTGGTAAAGAGATTCGAGCTACATGAGTCAAAACCTTGCAAAACTCCCATGTCTTCTTCTATGAAGATTACTAAGGATGGCACTGGAGACAATGTTGACCCAACATTGTACAGATCTATGATTGGTAGTCTTCTATATCTCTCTGCCTCTAGACCAGATATTATGTTTTCTGTTTGTGTTTGTACTAGGTACCAAGCTGATCCAAAGCAATCTCACTTGATTGTTGTGAAGAGAATATTAAGATATATATTTGGAACTTCATCATTGGGCATTTGGTATTCTTTTGATACAAATACAAATCTTGTTGGTTTTAGTGATTCTGATTGGGCAGGTGATGTAGATGACAGAAAATCCACAAGTTGGCGTTGTTTCTACAACAGAATTGTGTGTCATTATCTACAGCTGAATCTGAATTTGTAGTTGCTGGCAGTTGTGTTACCCAGCTAGTATGGCTTAAACACATGTTGCTGGACTATGGGTTAGATAGTGATACTCTCCTCATGTTTTGTGACAATCTTAGTGCCATTAGTATCTCAAGGAATCATGTTCAGCATTCTAGGACTAAGACATCATTACTTGAGAGACATGGTTGAGGACAAAGTGATCAACATTGAGCATATTGAGACAAATAATCAGATTGCTGATATGTTTACTAAACCTTTAGATAGTGAGAGATTCTTCAGCTTGAGGAAATCTCTTGGCATGTGCAATATGTGAGAATGTTAGGATCTCAGTGTTGACATAACACCACTGTCTAGCACTGGTTAATGTTTGTGGTGTAGTATGTAACTTTTTGTTTTTTTTTTGTTTGTTTCTTTTCTTTTCTTTTTGAGTCATTGATCTTTGTTTTGGCATATTTGATTGTGTGGTTGATCACTGTGATTTACTAATCTTTCTAGCTTGCAGATTCACATCTAAGTTTTGAAAAGTATACATCTCTAAAGTGTGTCTGAGGTTGTGTTAGCCTAACATATGGAGAAGCTGGGGTACACAAAGTTCACTACTTTGATGTCTATTCAGTTGTGTCTTATTCATATGAAAAGGTTTGCATGACATGTGGAGAAGCTGGGGTTCATGATGTTGACAACTTCAATGATATTCAGTTGTTCTTATTTGCATGTCTCTGTTTGTTTTGGCCAAGGGGTACATAAAAGTGGTTCTTTCTACTAGGGTGTTTGGGGTTTCGATTGCCTTCACTTGGTAGCATTGATCATTTAGTGCTCTCTTGTATGCAGGTTGGTAAACAAGTATGCATAAGGAATTGGAGTATTGGGGTGCATGATAAATGTGTTGCCAGTATTCAAGGCCTTTGTACGTGCTTAACTTGCTGCTGATAATGTTGTTACTGGGGTGTGTGGAGTCTAGGGCTGTCCTCATTTAGTAATGTCATTATCCTTTTTTAATCAACTCTCAGTTTTTTGTTCTAAAGAGATAATGAAAATAGTGAAGATTGATGTGATGTGATCTGTTGCTGGTTTGAAAAGTGATTCACTGTGTATACCATCTGTCAATGTTGTCATAACATTGTTGCATTCATGTTAAAATTGCATTGTTATTCATCTTTGATTGGTGTGTTTGACTAGGTTTGGGCTTAGGGGGGGTATATAGTGTCTTTCATGTGTTGAGGCATACTCTTTGGGTGACATACTGCAGGTGACACACTATTTGTGACCTTCTATGCTGTGGAAGTGGATTAATTCTCTAATTCATAACTACTTATCTCTGTGTGTTTTCTGTTTGATATGTTGCTTATTCATGATTTTGATCTAAATCTTATGTTGTTGATACTCACTTGCTACTTTGGTGAAGTTTCAGATATTAGTTTGGATATATCTCACGCTCTCACATGAAATTGCCTTGAAGAAGCCCAGAACCTCAAATATTTTGGTTTAAAAAACTTTCTGGTTTGAATGTTACTTTACTCTCTAATCTGAATGTTATCCCAACATTGCCACACAGTCTGCCCAACATTGAAGACAATAACTTATAAGTTTGTTTAAAATTTTAAAAACTGAGTTTTTATTGTTTTATTTTAAACTGCTCTGGTTACTTGTTGTTTTTAAATGACCCGTGGTGAAGTTCTTACGCGGGAATAGAGTAGTGGCAAAACTTAATTGATCACATTCCACAATCCCACTAGCATTCATCCCTTCTCTCTCCACTCTGCACGACTTAAATGAACAATTTGCCCTAATTTCTTTTTCACTTGTGAAATTTGTTTTCTCTCTGCAAATAGTTATCTAAAAATCTCTCATATTTTTCTCTCAATTCTTAAAACTAACATGGCGAGCAAGACTCCTTTAGACACTCTTGCAGATATGGCCTTGAATGTTGAGCAAACAACAACACGCACCAGGGCTGCTGCGCGTGAGGATCAAGAACGACCTGCTGCTCAAGTTGCTGCAAAACGACCAACGATTCCTTGTCAACGACGGTCAAAGCGAGCTAAGATTGTGGAATCTGAGTCGAATGTTGGCGCAACATTAGAAGCCCATACTCCTCAAACCAAAGAAAATGAATCTGAGGTAAATGTGGCTAACCCTAAACCCCAAGTGAATATTCTTAATGATGTGATTGAGGGGGAGGGATCTTGTTCTGGTAGAAAGAAAACACCAATTGGGTCTATGCCAATGAGTAAAATAGCCTTGCAAAGAGTTGAGGCTAGAAGAGCTCAAAGAGAGAGACTTGATAAGAAAAAGGTTGAGGCTGAGGCTAAGGCTAAGGCAGAGGCTGAGAAAGTGAGGAAAGGAAAACAGGTTGTAGATGAGGAAGTTGAGGTAGTTGATGTAGAAGAAGAGGAGAAGAAAGAAGAAGATAAAGAAGAAGAAATAGAAGAAGAAGAAGAGGAAGGGGAAACTGATGCTGAAAAGGGTGAAGCTAATGATGATGATGATGATGATGAAGAGTACTGTGACACTCTTGAGTTATCCTATCATAGTAGGGAAGCTAGGTCTAGATACTATCTTAATAAGGAGATAGAGGACAAGGCTTATGAGTTTAGAAAGAGGGATTTTCACAAAGAGAGGGTCATGGACATGGACAGCTTTAAAAGAAACAGAGTTTTTGAGTTGTTGAAAGCAAGAGGGGTTCAGAATTCAATGAAGAAGCATGGTGATTATGCTCCTGAACTTGTACAAGAATTCTACCTGAATCTCTCAAAGTATATCACTTGTGAGTTGTCTCCCAAATATGGTAAGGCATGGGTAAGAGGACAAGTGTTTGACATTAGTCCTATGAAGATAAATGAGATCTTGGGACTACCACATGATGAGGAATCTGAAGATCCTAAGCCAGATGAGGTGATTACGGATATCACAGGTGGTTTAGAGAGAACCTGGGTTGAACAATTACCAACAACAAAGCTCACTGCCCTAAGTGCTGTTCTGCACAAATGTGCATCTTATAATTGGCTGCCTACTAAAAATTCTACTGTTTTGACTAAGGAGTCTACTTACTTGGTCTACAAACTGAAGAATGGGCTTGCTGTGAATATTGGGGTGAGCATTTTAAAGGCTATGGAAGATGTTGCTGGAAGGAAGCAAGGGATTCTACCATTTCCTTCTTTGATCACAACTCTGCTGCTTAAACAGAAGATGAACAAGAAAGAGTTTGGAGGAATGTCAGAGAACAAGGCTAGGTTCACCATCACTCAATCCTACTTGTCTAGCACAAGAGTGAAGGACTTACCTTGGAATCCTAAAGATGGAGTTGCACCTGGAGAGGAATAGGAGGCTCAACAATTTGTTAGAGCTTCAGTGCCTCAATCTGATGAGGAAGAAACCAGGGTAACAACAAAATTGTTTGTTGATCAACAGTTGACTTGGTATAGAAGTGCTTATGCCAATCTTCAGAGGGAAATTGCTTTCAAGGAAAAACAAATGCAGGATTTGGATGTTTTGATTAAGAACATGGAGGAGCTTTCTTCACAAAAACGGGGAGAGTGATCTATAGTTTTTAATTTTTGATTTCTGGTTTTTATGTTTTTGCTTTGATATGTTTTGAACTGTTTCTATTTTGCTGCTAGTTCTTTTTCTTTGTTTTGGTTTGTAATGATAATGATACTTAGCTTTAACTGCCCTGAATGATTTTGCTTATGAAGATAGTTTATATCTGTTGTTTCTGCTGATAAACTTATGTGCAGGTACATTTTGGTCTTAATGTTAAGACAATATTGATGAGTTAAATGTCTGAACAACTTTGTTGAGTTGTGGTGATGACTTTAATGAGTAATCTTTGTTATGCCAAGTTAATGCTTGATAGTTTGCATTAAGGGGGAGCAATTTTAGTAGGTTTAGATTATTATGCTTAATTGATATTTCGACATATTATCTATTATGTGAACTAAAATAAAGCAGTTAATTGGTTTTGTGAAGAAATGCAAAAATGGGGAGATTGAAAGTGTAAGATGTTATGTTGTCAATGTTGGATGGATGTTGTGCCAACATCCAGAGGACAACATTGAAACCCGAGAACAGTCTTAACATAAAACAGGTTTCTGAAATTCTAAACATAAGTAAAGTGTTCTGGATTAAATGTTGGATGGATGTTGAGCCAACATTCACAGGACAACATTGAAACTAGAAATTGTTCTGTCAATCTGTCTTTAACTGCTTTATTTTAGTTTTGCCTTTATTCACCTATTAATCAAGTTCCACGAGTTTAGTTGTCTTTGTTTATGTCCAGGAACATCTCTTAATCATAAGAAAGATCATTACAAGTTTCCTAAGTTGAAGTTTCCATAATTCAAGAGGAGGAGAACGGTCAAGTCAACACGGTTTCAATGATGGAAAGTTTTGGAGTTCAAGTGCAACTAGGAATCTTTCCAAGATCAACTCTGAATTGAAGAAGAAGTATTTCCTTATTAGAACTCAATCTAATAAAGGGAACTATTATTCAAGAAAGAGATCGAGTTCAAGAAGGAAACAAGAGTTCAACAAGGAAACAACATAAGTTACCAAAACTGTGTACAACACACCTTGGAGATCAAGTTTGAAGAAACCCATATATAGGGTGTGAAGTACATCAAGATACATAGAGAAACAATAGAGCTTATAAATCCGTAGAGATTATATCTTAAGCATTGTTGCTGTGTTTCTTGTTTTGTAAAGTTTGTGAGTTTTCGAGTTAAGTCTAGGATTAGATTTAAGTAGAAAATTCTTGTCTGCTTTGCTGAGTCCAATCTACAAAAGAGCGAGAGTGATTTTGTGCTGAGGAACAACTTTGGTAAAACCTGCGTGGTTATTTTGCCGTAAGGCTAGATGTTGATTATTTATAATAAACCATTGAAAATTTATCTTCTTGTGTTCTTTTATTCCGCTGCACATTATACTCTATCAAGAAGATTGTTTGAGATCAAGTTAAGGCAACGCCAGCTTAACTTGAGCTTTGAAACTTTGAAAAAGTTGTATCAATCCCGATCCAACAATTTCAGGTGTGAAATAGTACTTTTTCAAAACTCTTAACTTATGAGTTATGACTTGGAGAAACTTCGATAAATTTAAAGTAAATCTTGAATTGTTCTTTTGAAGAGAGGTCAAAAATATTTCATTTGGTAATTTGACATCGTGATAAGAGAGTAAATTATTCAACAAAAAGAGTAAGTAGATCACACGTAGTAGATTTGGCTGAACGATTCTTCGATTTCAACTAAAATCTACTACACGTGTACATACATACACAGATGTGTATGCCTACACACACATACGCATCAAAGATATAAAAAACATGTTAGTTATAGATTCTTTAAGAACTTAAATATTTCAATCAATTATTAATGTCATCAAAATCGTATAAAAGATCTATATACCACATCGTATGTACATAAAGAGTAAGTGGATCAAATATAATAGATTTGGTTTAAAGATTCTTCGATTTCAACTAAAATCCACTACACGTGTATTTACATACACACATGTGTATGCCTACGCACACATACGCGCATCAAAGATGTAGAAACATGTTAGTTATAGATTCTTTAAGAACTTAAATATTTCAATCAGTTATTAATGTCATCAAAATCGTACAAAAGATCTATATAACACATCGTATGTCGGTTGTTGTTGATCTTGTTGTGGAAAATCAAGGCATATGTTGTTATCATAATTTTACGCGGCATTACATATATATATATATATATATATATATATATAATATTGTTACTACTCTGATCCCTTCTTCCAAAACTGTAGTAAGTGTTGAGGAATTGCAAGAAATAATTGTCACATGATGACGTAATACATTACGGCCTAGAGTTTGTTACATTTTTCAAAATTACAAGGCAATAAATTTCTCGCACCAAATCTCATTTGTCCATGTATTAATGATGGAATTCACACACGCACCACCTTGTTGTACATTCACCGCACATTATTATTTCTAATAGAGCAAAGGGAATTTCCATCTCGAAGGATTAATCCAGCTACAGGTTCCCGACTGCTACCTTGTTACGACATCACCATTGTCGAAGACCCAAATGTGCTATCAAACCTAACAAAAAAAGTTTATGGTTCTTATTTTGACTCTTCTAAAAGACTACTTATAATGTTATTATAGACGTTCAACTAATAATGCATTAAAATAAAGTTATTGTCCTAAAAAGCAATAAATACTCAGCCTTTATATAATAATTTTTCATAGTAGAGAGTAAATGTTATTTTTGACAAATAGAAACTTATCTAGTTTGGTATAATTTCGATACTGCTCTCGAGTAAACAAGTGACAAATGCTCTGATCGATCGAACGCTGGAGTATCGAACTAAGCATTCGATTTAAGAGCGGGTGAGCTATATATAGTAATTAATGACGTGCTTGATCATTGGGATCCAGGATATTCGGATCGCAGGTCCCGTTCTTCGAATTTCCCGAGATAAGGTCGAATTGAACATTCGGTACTTAGGCAATAACGAATTAGACATTGGTTGCTGGCATCCAAGAGTATCGAATTTCTCCTTCGTTACTCCTGCGTTACTATAATTAAGGATTAGCTAATTAAGAAAGTGGAGATATTACAGGAATTATAAAAGATTTAAGCTTGACTAATATATAGTAAGAAGGGTAAGTAGTAAAAGTAAATCAAATAAGCACAAAATCATTTTCTTTTTCATCTCAACCATCGAAGTTGGTATCCTCGCTTTGAAAACACATTTAACCGTGGCCTGGTGACGTTGTACATACTATGAAGTAGGGGAAAATAACGTCTCAGCACTACCTCCAATCCTCCATCACCGTGCATATTTAAACGGATTGACCCACCACCACGCACCTTGCAATTATTCAACAAATAAGGAAGTTAATTAAGAGAATCTATACAAATTTAATAATACCTGGAATAAAGTTAATGTCGTATAATTTAGGAAAAACAATAAATCCTACTTGTATATAATAATTAGGAAACTTATATTTTCTAAGTTACTATAACTATAACAATAAGCATAAGGAAGCTTTTTTCACCTCTCTCACATACCTGACGCCACAAAGAGGCAGAGAAAAAGGAAGCTTTGGTGTATTCTGTGACCTAGCAATAACTTCATCTCAGCAATGTAAGTTGCTCAGAAATTTTTATTTTTATTTTTTGATTCTGGATTTTCTCTTTTACACAAGTATAAATGATTTTCATTCTGGTCGCTGTTGAATCATAATCAAATTTTTCTGAAGTTCACTTCAAATTTATTATTTTCACTCATTTGGTTGTGATTTTGCTTGTATGTCAAGTGGTCCTATATTTAAATATGTTCGATTGCTGTTGCATTGTATGTAAGTAAACCAGCAGAATCATATGGTTTCAACTTCTTCCATGTCTTAAAATATTTTTAGTAGGGAGTGAAAAACCAGAATTAGGAAGTAATGGAATAAAAACTGGATCTTTTGTTGAGACCCCGTTAATCACGAGCTGTTGTTTAAGATGGTTGTGGGTTTTGTACTGAAATATATCCACTTGGTGGTCTTTAGATAAAATGATGATCTGTACTATGAAAAACTTAGAGAGGTAACGAGGGAAATACTGGTTCCAAGATTCTTTTTAAGTACCTATTGGATATCTGAAATGTGTAAATCTGTATTAAGAATATAAGGTAAAGAAGAACCAAGTTCTACTTATAGCGCTTTAGAAGTGGTGGTAAATCTGATATTGTATTTTTATTTTCATGATGCGATAAAGGGGCCAATCACGTGTTCCAGTTAATGCTGTTCGTGGTATAGCTAATGGTGGTGGAACTAGAGTAAGCGGGGGTGCTAATGCTAGTACACGACAGCTTACTACCAGTGATGCATAATGGCTTATTTAAAGGAGGCGAAGGACACATTTACGGATCAAAGAGAAAAATATGAGGAGTTGCTTGATATCATGAGAGATTTCAAGGCTTCAAGGTGAATGAATCTCTTTTAGTGTGACTAAGTTGAGTATGTGGAGTGAGTGAGTCGTGTCTTTGTAACCTCTTTGATAATTTGTTTTCCTGCAGACTTGATACTGATGGTGTCGTGGTAAAGATGAAGCAGCTGCTTAGAGGGCATCCCAAACTCATCCTTGGTTTCAATACATTCTTACCAAAGGGGTATGAAATTACCCTCACTGATGAGGATAAGGCTACTCCAGAAAGCACATGTACATGTAATTTTAGCGAAGCTACCAACTTTGTCATGAAGATAAAGGTGGGGTTTTTATCACTCTTGTGATGATTAAGCTCTGAATTGACATTCTGAAGAACATTTGGTTTATGAGAATTTTTATCCCCGTGCGTTTTCTGCAGAAACGGTTTCAGAACAACAAGCATGTCTATAAGTCTTTCTTGGACACCTTGAGCAGGTACCGTAAGGACCAGATGAGCAGAACTGAGGTCGGTCAAGAGGTATGCTTCATATCTAAGTTAAACATTGACTAGCGTTTTGTTCAACGTGAATTGTAAACTTATATACTTATTGAATTTTCAGGTTGCAGTACTGTTCAATGACGAGCCAGATCTTCTTGAAGAGTTTGCTACATATCTCCCAGAAGCTTTAGTCGCGGCACCATCTTCTCATACTTCTTTGGGTCGTTCTATTCGTTAATTTAGATAGTTTTGTTTTTACAAAGTCTGCAATACTTGTTTGCAGATTAACCTCTGTTGAATTAGTAGACTTGCTTTGCTTAATTCAGTAGCACCATCCGATAACTATAAATTGTGAAAGGTTATGTGTGTTAAGTAAAAGTATCCTATCCACATCATGGAATCTTGTGTTTATGCAGCAGTACTATGATCACGTATCAACGTTTATTTTTTTGCTCTCCTTGGAAATCTCTAAGAACGTACCGAAAATATTTTATTTTCAGCGCGACTATAATGTGTACCGAAAAGATTTTATTTTCAACTCGATTGTAATGAAACACATAAGTATTTTTCAAATTATTTGTATATTAATAACTTGGGATAAAAGCATCAAACCCCCTGAACTATACACGATTTTGCAACTTGCCCCTTAAACAAATTTAATAAGAACTCCCCCCCCCCCCCCCTAAACTATGCACTTTTGTGCGATTTGCCTCCTCAGTGCATTTCCGGCCATTTTGGCCATTTTTTGGCAGGAATATTCCCCTCTACCCGACTCATATGTGTTGTACTAGATGTATTTTAGTTGTTGATGAAAAAAAGTAGGGAAAAAAACACCTCGAACGGGGAGTATTTCGATCAAAAATGGTCGGGAACGTGATTTGCCCCTTCAGTATATTTCGGCCATTTTTTGCCGGAATATTCTCTCTACCCGACTCATACGCGTTGTACTAGATGTATTTTTGTATTTGATGACAAAAAGTAGGCGAAAAAACACCTCAAACGGAGAATATTCCGGCCGAAAATGCACTGAGGGGGCAAATCGCACAAAAGTGAATAGTTTAGGGGGGAAAGTGCTTATTAAATATGTTTAAGGGGCAAATGGCAAAAACGTGGGGTTTGATGTTTTTATCCCTAATAACTTTTAAAAGTTTTTTGCAACATGCATTTCAAAAAGGTCTCAAATATTACGAAAGATTTTTATATTTGACAAACCAAAGCACACTTTTGAAACGAAATTTCTTTTATTGACTATGCTGAAATTACAACAAAAATAAAAATTAAAGAAGGATAAATAAACCTTTGTTTAGACTCTGTGATTGATAGGTTAACGCTTTTCGTTCACTTTACGAACCTGACTACATCCTACATACCTGAGTTTAGGTATCTTAAATCTAATTTTAATGTGGTGTTTGCAAATTCTTAGAAAGAAGTAAGAACTCAACTTCGGTTAAAGTTAACCTCACATAAGCTCATTAAAATGGTTTTAGCTCGATCGCACACCTTTTTTCTTTTAAAAAATATCAACTTGATTCTAGTGTTGTTTTGTGAAGTTTTAGTTTCTGAAATCGCTTAAAAAATTTATGAGTTATGACTTGGACAAACTTTTATAAATTTACAGTAAACTCCGAATTTTGCCTTTGAAGAGAAGTCACAAATACTTTACTAAGTTAAGGGCTTCTTATTTGACATTGCGACAAGAGAGTCAAATGCCCAACAAAAGGAACAAGTAGATCAAACATAAGTCGAACAATTATGCGATTTCAGCTAAAATCCAAAAGATGTGCACATATACATAGTTACATGTATATGTGCACGCGAACCCACACGCGTAAAAGGAATCATAGTGTGTTAGTTATATTTTTTTAAGAACTTACATACTTCGATTAGTTATTAAAGCCATCATACCCGTACAAAAGATCTATATAGCACTGTACGCTTGGAGATCCAGTGTTTATCACAATTTTAACTTAACTATATAAGATTTACCCTTACCGATAGAAAAAGTAAATCAAGTAAGCACAAATTCACTTTCTTCACCTCTTTCATGCGAGCACCTGACACCACAAAGAGGCAGAGTAAAAAGAGAATTTGGTATATTCTGTGACCTATGATTTCGTCTCAACAATGAAAGTTGCTCTCAAGTTTCTATTTTTTTTTCAAAGAAAGTCAAATGCAATGCTTCATAAAAGGAATAAATAGGTCATAGCGCTTGAGCTAAAATCCACATTACATTCACATGCAATATATATACTTCGGTCATGAATATAATATCAAACTTTCTACAAGTTACAGCTAAAATAGGTCATATGCGTAAAAGAAGTAAATATGTGCTAGTTATGCATTTTATTAACTTACATACTTCAGTCAGTTATTAATGCTATCAGAACAGTACCAAAGATCTAGTATACCACGATTGTCGCCCTTTTTGTCATGTTATCATTATTCCAATTAGGGCGATAAATATGGAGCAAAATACAAAGGTAGGTATCCTCGTTAATTACTACATACAGTCATTGCCTTACGATGTGGTACAACAATGAGCTAGGAGTCCTAAATTCTACCCCTTGAGAAAAATCGCTACATATAGTTAGTGCATGATGACGTTGTATACGAGACTTGGCTAAAGTTTGTTACTTTTTTTGAATGATAGGGCAGTAGCTTTCTTGCACCAGTGTGCATTAACACCAATTGTCAGAATTGTTGAACGGCATCATCGTGTAACAATTGCACGGTTTATTCGATGCTACTCCTGGAGTAGTGCTCCTTTCTTTCCTTTTTACCAAAATATCCTTCTAGCTTATTTGCAGAACTAAACCATCCTTTTATGGAATTAGAATTTTTACCCCAATAAATTAACTAGTTCTATTTTGGTTTCCCTACTAATGGATATAGTCCATCACGACCATATCAGGCCCAGCATGCTTCCGTACAAACAATTAATCATAACCGTAAAATACCTCCTTTTGACCGAATCACCGTCGGGTATTCTGCCAGGTTTTACGAAGACTCCTCGCCCTCAACCACTCGATCGCAACCGATGGTTCTGCAACAGCTCCTTCAACGGTAACCAGCGCAACCCTGGTTCGTTTCCTACTCCGGGTGTAAGAGGTTACTTAAACGGAAAGTTTAAAGATTGACATCAACGTACTTAGGCAAAAGCAAAGATCTTATTTATTTATGTGGGAACTTATAAATTACAATACACTCATATCTCCCTTTTGAGAGGAGTAACTTGTTTAGCTACTCATGGTAGCTACGACTCTTTTGTACATACACTCGCAAACTATTACAATAACACTCGAATATTGAAGACAGAAATAAAAGACTTAGACTGTTTACAGACTCTCTTGTTATTTGTAAGAAAATAGTGGTGAAGACTCCCTTTCCTCTGTTTCCTTATGCTTGTTTATATAGGCAAAGTTTTCGGATTTGAAATCCGGACTTCATCCATATTCTTGAGTGGAATTGACGTGTTCCACTTGCTCATGTGGTCCCTCCCTGGTGGTGGAGGTTGTCCTGTCTTGATCACATGGCTGCTTCCTTATCTTCTGAGTCACGTGGTCCCTCCATTATGTTAGTGGAGGCAGTCTCGATCGTTCACGTGGGTGGCCCTGGTTGTTCAGCTGTCCAAGTCCCTCACATGGCCTTTTGTTCCTTTTCAGCAAAAGTGGTCCCTTTACCAGCACGCGGCATCTTTCCCTTTTTTGAGGGGCCCCCTTTGTCAAATCCTGCTTTGTCCCGTTTCATCGGGAATCCTTTTCCGAAAAGTGGCTCCCTTTGATCGGGACACTTGTCGCAAATCCGTTCATTCCATCGTCCGGCGTGTATCATGTTGCAAACCTTCCGACGTGTCTCGGCGGTCGCCGGGATCTCGTTTCTCCACAACATTTGCCGCTTTTTCTCGAACGCTGTTTCAGCAAAATCTGTGGTGTGGTTGGTCATGCTGTTGAGCATGAATGATCCGTTCTCATTATTGTGAAATAATTTGAACGAATACTTGACTTTGTCCATCTCTGTGAGACAGACCCAGAATCCCCACGCCCTTCTTGTTGAGATTTCGTCTTCATTGATTGGGGAAATCAGACAAAGTTCCTTAGGTGGGGGTTTGATGAATTCCATAGCTTTCGTATTTGGTCTTTGTATCTTGATGAAGTGAAAGCTTGGTTGGAATCCTTTTCCTGCAATCTCCGGTGCTGCTGAGATAAATTTTATCTCCAAAGTATCACCTCTTGCAAGGGTATTATTCATACTCCACGTCTCGTAGACGTTCCTGTAGATCCATCCTGGTAATTTTGAAATCTCCAGGAAACTCGGTGATGTGGTAAATACTGAGGCTAGACAGCCAAAGTCGAACCACTCTTGTACACTTTCCGGTTTTGATCCTGGCAGTGCCCAGATCCTCGGGTATTTTCCGGACCAGTCGGCCACGGACTTTCCAGGAATTAATCCTGTTCTTGTGTGAAGTTTTTCCCAGGTTCTCTGATATTCCATCAGGGGTACTCTAGGCTCGTTTCTTTTCTTAGATGATCCCGAATGGGGTCTAAGATTAATCTCGTCCTCTTTTCTAGAAGAGGTATTCTGGGATTCAATCGGGTTTTCCCCTCTCGAATCAGACTTGTCTTCTTTCTTTGAAGAAGTATTCTGGGATTCCGTCGGGTTTTCCCCTCTTGAATCAGACTTGTCTTCTTTCTTTGAAGAAGTATTCTGGGATTCCGTCGGGTTTACCCCTCTTGAATCAGCTCGTTTCTCAGTGTTTTCCTCGAAAGGATCACTGCTTGGTCCGATTTTACTCGGATCCCCAAACTCGTATGTATTAGCCTGTATTTCCACATTAAGTTTAGATGTGGAGGCATCTCGTGATAGGGGTACCGTAAGGCCATCCCATAAACTCGTACTACCCAATAAAGTTGCCTTCATCGAGCTTTGAACCCTGATAAGGTCCCTTTCTTGAACATGACCGGAGGCCCGAGCATTGATTGTCAGGCCGTCAATCGCTTTTCGGAGTTCCTCCAGGTTATCCCTGTGGTGTCTCCATCTTGTAAGGATGGTGTTGGCTTCACTTGCCTCCATCCCTAGTCAGAAAATCTGCAAGAACATTCTCATGAGATTTAATGATTTGAACATCAAAATTATAATATTGACATTCAGCTTGCCATCTTAATAACCTAGCTTTCTCAGGTTTGCTTTCTATCTTATTCTTTAAGAAAGCTTTGACGCTAGTGTTATCAATCTTAAGAGTGAATTTTTTAGCTAGTAAGAATAAAGGCCATTTTTTGAAGGCCCTTCGAACTGCAAAGAATTCCTTCTCGTTGATGTGCCATCTTGCTGCCTCGTCTTTCGAAAAGAGACCGCTGCAGTATCTGCATGGCACTTCTCCTTTTGGCTCAACTTTGGTAAGAACCGCCGCCCACCAGTGGTCGCTTGCATCCGTATAAAGAACCAAATCGTCTTCGTCATTGGGGATTGCAAGCTTGGGGAGATCTTGACAGATAGCTTTAAGCTTCTGTATTGTCATCCTGTGTTCATCTGTCCACCTGAACTCTGCGTCCTTCTTCAGCAATGGACTAAATGCTTTCCTGTAACTTGCCAGATTGTTAATAAACATTCCTGCAAAATTAACCAACCCCATAAAACTTTGGAGTTGTTTAACCGTCTTGAGGTCGTCGGGAAAGTCACGTACCTTTTCCACCAAATGATTTTGGAGGATAATACCTGACTCGTCAATCTCGACACCAAGGAATTCGATCTTCCTTGTAAGAATTACTGCCTTCTTCTGTGACAGCACTAATCCTTCTTTGTGGCAAACATCTGAGAAGATTTCCAAATGTTTGATGTGTTCTTGGACGTTCTTCGAGGCAATGAGGATGTCATCGACGTAGACGAACATGAACTTGAAATAATCTTTGAAAAGATTATCCATCTTTCTCTGGTATATCTGGGGCGCATTAGCCAATCCCATTGGCATAACATTCCAAATATAGTGACCTTGCGGTGTGGAGAAGGCTGTAAACTTCTTACTTTCTTCCTCCATCTTGATTTGGTAGAAACCTGATTTGCAGTCAAACTTGGAGAAGACTCTCGCATTCTGAACGCAGTTGATCAGGTGCTCTCGGTTCGGGATGTAGTACCCGTCGAATTCCAAGATCTTGTTGATCCCTTGGTAGTTGATCACCAATCTCGGCTTTCCTCTCTTGATCTCTCCATGGTTTCTGACTAAGAACCCTGGACTGCTGTAGGGGGAAACTCCTGGTGAGATGAGCTTCAGATTCAGATGTTCTTTGAGAATCATCTGCATATCCTTACGGTCCTCCTGATTCATGAGGATGGGTCTATATCTGACCAGCTCGTTTTCCTTTCCCTTTTGAACTCTTAGAGTAGCTTTGAGTTCATTCTTGTTCCACCATGCCAGAGGATCTTCTTCGTAGTTCCTCTGAATCTTCGCCTTGACATCTTCTATTGAAATCTGTTCTTCAGTAGTGATGTCAATATGAGGACTTGGTTCAAGGCTGGCCTTAAGGATCTCGATCGTTTCATCTCTGATCCTTTTGGTCTTTTGTCCGCCCAAGCTTTCATTCCTAAGCTGTAGGATTGCCTTACCATACTTCCTCTGGTCTTGCATTTTTGGGTGTAGAAGTCGTCCTTCATCACCACGCTTGCTGCGAAATTGAATTGGCAGTCTGCGGTGAAACGCTTGCGTCAATCGTTGCACCAAGATCTTATGATCACAAGTGGTTGTGAGAATAAGACGTCTTGTCTCATTTTCCTGTGTAAAACGTTTGAACGTTTGTAGGAAATTGTTGCCGAGCAAGATATCGGCTCCGGTATCATGGAAATAAATTGGGGGCGTCTTTACTTTGTACCATGGGGTACCACCTGCTCCACCAATTAAAATTTCAGCCTGTTTTATTCCTCGTCTGAAGATGATGATCTTTTTCGAGAAATCTCTTCCTGCAATTGCCGGTAAATCCTCTCCGATTTCTCCGGGGAAGACTCCTGGTTTTGCTGTGCAAATTCCTGCTCCTCCGTCGATATACGCCGCAAAGTATTCGGCCCGATATTTCTCGTATAACATCCCAACGGAGATGTAGATTGAGAATGGACTGGTGGTCATTTGAGTCGATATCTTTTCCCCTCCACCGTGAACTCCATTCCATCCGGCACCCTTTCCCAAGGTTTGTGATCCTCGAGAAAGTCGATTCCTAGAACAAGTTGTTCTGGGATCTTTCCTGCACGTCCATTGATAGTGAAATCAAGTCCACCTAGCTTTAGGGTTCCCTGATACCTACCAACAAATGGCTGCTTGAGATAATACAGTGCGTCGCATGGCCACGTATTATCTTTCTGAGTGGTGTCGAAGATGACTTCGACTTCTCCCCATCCACCTGGGCACTGCAGCTCTCCTTTGGTTATGAACTTCTTTGGTTCGATCACAACCTCCATAATAGGTTTCTTTCCCCAGGTGAGGCTTTGCATCCTATTTTCCCGAAAAGAGACCGTTCTGGGCTCGAATCTTTGGCTTGTGTCCTTGCCAAAAACTGGTTGGTCGCGGATTATCAAATCCATTTCATGAATATGTGGCAGGCTAGAAATTTCTGGCCTGACTGCATGTGCGAGCTTCTCGAAAATCTCCGGTATCTCAACAAACTCATTCCTCTGGAAAAGATCTGAATGGTGAGTATTTGAGAGTGCGTAGGAGATACTGTATGTAATGGAGTAAGGACGGTTTCCTTCCTTCATTAACTCCTTGTTTTTGAAATCCTGATGTAGAGTTAGGACTCTACTGAAATCTTTATCGGCAAGGTTAAAGGCGATCTTTGGATATATGAATGTCGCCACCTTTCCTGCAAATAGGTTTCCTGAAATACCTCCGAGACAGGCATCCCGTAGGTTCTGGATTCTCCGATCAAAGACGGCAATGTCAATTGGGGAATTGATTCCTTCTTTGAACGTCGCCTTGAGCAGAATTCTTATGGCTCCGATATGGATCCATGACATTTTCTGCGCGATTTCCGGCCTGAGTCTCTTTAGTTCCTCTTTGATTTCGTTCATAGGAACTAGCTGCATCTCCATCACATTACTGGTCAGCTCCATTGGGATAGCGATTTCTCCCGCTGTCACTTTGTAGATGATGTGATGTTTCCTCCTTCTGAAGCTTAGCTGAGCTAAGGCTCTTTCCATCTTTCCGATGGTGAATCCATCGTAGACTCTCAACTTTGGATCTTCTCGCATAATTCTCATTAATGCTTTCTGAGAAATGCTGGTTTGTGAGAAAAATCCTGTCCTGTCTTCTTGAACCTCCTGATGGAAGATCTCCTCGTCTTCAGTCTGATTCTGATTCAGATTCTGAAGACTCATCTGGCCCTTCGTCCTCCTCATATATACTTTCGTCTGAAGGAATATCTTCAAACCGGTATACCTGAACTAGGTCCTGAAAGTAGACAGCTTCTTCGAACTCCGGCGTGGCTTCGAACTGTCTAACACCCCTTTCTTGGTTCTTAGGACAATCTGTTGAGATGTGTCCTTTGGCCCCACACGTCCAACAGTTACAGTCCTTGAAGCTTTCATTAGCACGTGTTTGTGCTCTCCTGAAAGTTCGCCTGACCGGTGGTCTGCTGGTACTCCCTTGTCCCAACGTCGTTCTACCACGGCTAGGTCCTGATCTTTGCCCCGATTTGTAACTTCGGGCCTTTTGCTTTGACCAGAATCTTCTGGGTTTCCACGAAGATCTTCTGGCAAACTTGCTTCTTTGCTCATAGGGATGATCCCTATGCTTTTTCCTCTTCTGATGTCTCTCTGGTGCTCCAATGACCGTAGGAATGTCATTATCGTCGCAGCAAAGCCGGGCTGATTTATTGATACGTTTCAGCCTCTTGAGATTCTTCTGGATTGCTGCCCTTTGGCACCATTCACTCAATTTGGCTTTGAGGAAAGACATCCTTTGAGCCACCGTGTCAATCCCAATGGGAGTGTACTCTTGTAATAACATTTCTCGCCACGGGCTTGGTATTTTGGCAAAGAACAGGGGAATCGCCGTTCCTTCACTCATTCGGCTTTTCCAACGGAACTCGGTGAACAATTTGATGTATAGATCGACACTACATATATCATGTAGCTCCAGGCTATACAGCGCTTGTTCGTATCGCTTGATTTTCTCCTGGTCTCCTCCTCCGGTCTGGGGATCCACAAAGTATCCTTCTCCGATGAAGTAGATTTTGAAAAGCCTCGCCATTCTATCAACGATGTCTTTGAGAGACTCTCCAGATAGGACTCCATTCTTAACTTCTGGAGTTCCATTATCCCATCCGATCTTGACCGAACCTTCAAGACTCATCTGCAACATCATGATGAATCCTTCTCTGTCGAGTTCAAGCGTCGCCGCTGCAATCCTCATTGCTGCCGCCCATTCATCGATCAGGGCTTCGCGGTTTTTGAAATCCAGAATATCCAGATTGAGCATAAGCCCATACGGGTGGATAGGATCGAGTTGAGATCTTCCGTATGGTGTTCCATGGACATCTGGTCTTCTAGCTCTTGCTCTGGTTGGAATACGATTGTACATATTCCCCGCGACAAAATCATGCTGGTGTGGCATGGCTTCTTCTTGAACTGGCTCTTCCCGAATCGGGTCTGGATTAGGGATGGAAGATCCGGCACCTTCGGTAACCGTTGATTGTCCCGGTGGAGGACCTTGACTCGGAACAATTGCACCAAACGTCTGAACGTTTTCCAGGCTGAGGCCTGAAAGTGATTCCGCCAGATCGGAAAGGTCTCGCCCAATCTCGAAGTTGAAATCGTCGATTCTGAATCTGCCCATGGTTTCACTTCGTGCTAGTTTCTCCGCGTATTCGTGCAACCAGCTTCTCGTTTGTGGTCAACTCCCTTTTGACCTGGACTGTTTTGCCTTCTTGATGTAGCAAAGGCTCCTTCCCGAAAGATGGTGGCAACCACCCAACTTTCCTTCTTTCGGACGACCTTGGCATAGATTCCAAGCTCTTGACTCGTTGCTGGATATCTTGTAGATTTCCCAAGATCTCCTTCTGTCGTCGAGACATGGCTTCAAGCTTGTCTCCGATTTCCTGTATCAACTCGGGCACATAGTGATGGCGATTGCCATATGCTTGCACCGTCTTCTGAACTTCCCTGAGGTCTTGAGATAGCTTGGAGCTATCGGGCACGAGCTCGTGGAAATCTGGCAAAACTAGATTACTCATGAAGAACGGTTATTACGTTCAGTGATTAATCTATTAATTCTCGCAATACTAGCCAAGAGACCATTAACTCTAATGAATTTGACTCTAATGGCATGTAGATCGTCTGGTCTATAACTAGCTAGATCATCTAACTTAGTTATCAAGATCTGGAGCTCTCGTTCAAGTGAGATACCAGGCATATTACAGGCTTAGTATCGAACTTTGTTTGTTTGCCTTTCTGAGGCTAATCTCGGTTAACTTGATTTGTTCAAGTCTGGTAACCTGTGCGGGACACATTCTTCCTGTTCGTTCTATGTTACAACCTAGAACATCATGGTTTCTTAATTCCCTTTTTTGAAAATTAAGATATCTAGTTAAGGCGTAGATTCGCCCCTTAATACTCGTACATGCGTTCCCTTCCATAGGAACCCAGATGGGAAGATCCCAAATGTCATCCATCACTGGATCACTCATGTTTTGAAACACTCCTCTCATAAGGTAATAATGAGTTGTAGTAAATAAATAAATAACCACATAAAATAAATAAACCCTGCTCTGATACCATTTTCGTGAGCCCAAAATATTACCTTTAAAGTATGGGGGTATAAATGAAATAACATAAAGTTGGAGGGTTTCTTTTCAAAATAAGGTAGGGGATATAATAGTAATAAGGGGATAGTGAGAGTAGTGCTCTGAGAGCAGCATCTAACTCACCCAATTGCACCTAATAACTTCTCATGGAGCATATATATAAAAAAAGAGCAAATTACTTTTTTTGCCCTTTAATTTCGACTATGTTTGTCTTTTGCCCTTTAACTTTTCGGGCTCCACTTTTGCCCCATAATTCTTATATTTTTTACGAAATATGCCCGTTGGGTTATTTTCCAGGCCCGATTACTGTTTCGATGACGTGGACGCCATTGGACTGACACGTGGCGCCACGTAATTAATTTTTTTTATTTGTGACTGGATTTACTAATGAATTGTCCAAAATACCCTTGCCCCCCAAAAAAATTCTGGTCCACATATAAGTGTCAAATTTCTCACCCGTCCAAATTCATCGCCGTCCGAAATTTTTATTTAAATTGACTCCAACTCCTTCTGCTTTCTCTTCTCCGGCAACTTTCCGGCGATGAGTTCCCGCCTAAAACCCATCACCCGCCGCCGGCCACCCAAACCACGACCTCACAAACCCACACGCAACCAGCTCCGCCCACCAATCCCATTCCTCAACGACCTCAAACAATGCCACCACCCCAACGACCTCCTCCCCACCTTCCTCCACCACATCGACACCGGTCACAAACACGACTACCCCTCATACGCCTCCTTACTCTACAAGCTCGCAAAATCCAAGAAATTCGACGAAATCGACACCCTTTTGCACCTCATCAAACTCCACGACATCAAATGCGACGAATCCCTCTTCGTTGGACTCATCCGCCATTACGGGAAGTCGGGTCTGGTCGATAAGGTGGTCGAGGTTTTCAACGAAATGGGAAGGTCGTTTAATTGTTCGCGGAGTTTAACGTCGTTTAACACGATTTTAAACTCGTTGGTGGATCATCGGAGGTGTTCGGATGCTGTGGGGTTGTTTGAGGAGGGAAGGAAGATGGGTTTTCGGTTGAATTCGATTTCATATAATGTTATGATCAAAATGTGGTTGGGGGAAGGGGAGTGGGATAAGGCGACGGTGGTGTTCGATGAAATGCTTGAGAGGGAAGTGGAGCCGAGTGTTGTTACGTATAATTCTCGGATTGGGTTTTTGTGTAAAAGGGGTGACGTTGAGAAGGTGGGACGAGGTTGTTTGAGGATATGGTTAAGAAAGGGAAGGAAAGGAATGCGGTGACTTACGCTATGTTGATGGAGGGTTTGTGTTCGGTGGGGAAGTTTAAGGAAGTGAAGAAATTGATGTTTGATATGGAGTACCGAGGGTGCAAGGCGGACCTTGTGAATTACGGCGTTTTGGTGACTGATCTTGGGTAGAAGAGGAGATGAATCAGGGTCGAAATTTGGACGGGTCGGAATTCGAAATTTTTTTTTTGGGGCAAGGGTATTTTGGACAATTCACTAGTAAGTCCAGTCACAAATAAAAAAAATAATTACGTGGCGCCACGTGTCGGTCCAGTGGCGTCCACGTCATCGAAACAGTAATCGGGCCTGGAAAATAACCCAATGGGCATATTTGGTAAAAAATATAAGAATTATGGGGCAAAAGTGGAGCCCGAAAAATTAAAGGAAAAGGCAAACATAGTCGAAATTAAAGGGCAGAAAAAGTAATTTGCTAATAAAAAAATAATATTAATAAAAGCTTTTGCTTCTTACATTGACTTTTGCATAAAGTACTTAAAATGTAGGGTACGTATTTTCTTTTCTTTTTTTAAATAAGAATAAGGGCTATCATGAATCACAAAAAGAGTCCTAATAATTCAATATAAGGTAACTTTCGTCACGAAACAACATAAAGGGAGGTTAACCATAGTAATGTGAGCTCCAAGCTTCCAAAAGATCGAACTTCGCGAGACTACGGGAAGAAATATAGCATTACAGCTAATGTAATTGAACTTCCAACTAGGCCAAGCAACGCAAAGTTTGCTAATGGCAAGACAAGAGGAACAATACACCATGGAGGTGTGCAATGGATGTCAATGATCACGGAGATGACAACATGACAATCTGATTCTAAATTGACCCGAAAAGCTTTACGATACCTTCATTTTAAGAAAAGAGAATATGTACGAAGAATACCAATTTCCTTGATGACGTGGTATAAAGAATAATAATTCACAGAAAAAAAGTTAATAAGCTACCCTATAGAAAAAAGCAATTAAGCATACTCTCTATATAATAATTCTTGAGAGACTAGAGAGTAATGTTATTTTTGAGAACTAGGAACTTATATTCTTTAAGTTCCAATAATGAGTAACTAATTAAGATAATGGTGATATCATAGGAATTATAAAAGATTTACAATTCACCAATAAGTAGGTTAAGTAAAAGTGTTGGGTGTTTGGGGATATATTATGAAAGTATTTGGGGCTAGATATTAATATGTTATAACTTGAGGAGAGATGTTGCAATTATTGCAACATGCAATATATGATTATTTTGGTACATGATGAAGCCATCCACGACTTCTTGCCTATTTTCTCTCCTAATTACACTTGATCATTCAATCCCATATTTATAGGGAAACATAGCCTAATAGATGATATATTTTCCTAATCATTCTTTCTAATATTATTTTATACTAATATATTTCAATCATTTAACCACTTGGCCCATATCTAATTAGTTCATGCAATTATTTATTGCAATATCTTTTAACTAGAAATTTCTTCAATCATAGAGCATGCTCACGACGGATCATTGCTAGAGATTTCTGGAATTTTTCTTGATTGCAAATTATCTTTCAACGCCCCCTCTTAATTTGCAATACGCACTTCATTTCGAAACTGAGTAATCTTCTCTGTAGCCACTGCTTTTGTGAAACTGTCCGCAAGTTGTTCCTTTGTGTTTATGAACTCCAACTGAATTTCTTGATCTTGAACTAGACTTCTGATGAAATGATGTCAAAGTTCGATATGCTTCGATCTTGCGTGAAATACTGGATTCTTCGTCATTGCAATAGTCGACATGTTGTCGCAATAGATTACTGTTGGAGCTTCTTGTTTCTGCTGCAAGTCTTCAAGAATTCTTCTAAGCCAGACTGCTTCTCGTGCTGCATCTGTGGCTGCGATATATTATGCTTCTGCTGATGAAATTGATACCGTCTTTTGCTTCTTTGACGTCCACGATATTATTTTTGATCCAAGACAGAATACATATCCCGACGTACTTTTACGATCGTCAACTGATCCAGCCCAATCGCTGTCAGTATAGCCGTTGAGATTGTTCTCATTTTCTTTGACATACTTGATGCCGAACTTCTTCGTACCTTGGAGGTATCGTAGAACTCTTTTTGCTGCTGCGTAGTGAAATTTGCTTGGATCATGCATAAACCTTGATATCAGGCTGACTAGATAGACAATATCTGGCCTTGTGTTCGTCAGATAAATCAGGGAGCCTACTAAACACCTGTACATTTTCTGATCAACCTTTTCAGCACCGTCATTCATCAGCAACTTTTCATTGACTGCAAGTGGTGTGGATATTGGCTTGCAGTTCTGCATCTGCAATTTCTTCAAAATTCCTTCAAGATATGTTTCTCGAGAAATGAATATTTCTCCTTTGGATTGGCGGACTTGAATTCCCAGAAAATATTTCATAAGCCCGAGATCAGTCATTTCAAACTCTTGCATCATAGCCTTTTTAAATTTATCCATCATTTCTGCACTTGTGCTTGTATATATCAAATCATCCACGTAAAGACAAACAATGAGAAAATCTTTAGTACCTTGTTTCTTTACGTAGAGCGATGGTTCACTCTGGCTTCTGGTAAATCCAGTCTTCTGGAAATAGCTATCAATTTTGCTATTCCATGCCCTTGGTGCTTGCTTTAAGCCACTGGCTTAAAGCAAAAAAAAAATCCCCCTGGCTCGATATCTTTCCAAAAAAAGAAAATAGAATTGAACCCCTTCCAACGAGCTCATCGTCGCATATTCGCAACAAAAAGAATGAATGTTTGTTGCACATTAATTATGAAGCGTCCAAACGTGAAGACGCTAGTTCAATCCCACAAACTCTGGGATATTGTCGACCAAGACGACAAGCACAAGACGGAGGAAGAAGCATCGTTGATGAAAGAAAAAAAAAACAAGAAGGAGCATAAGGAGAACAAGACCAGAGATGCAAAAGCCTTGTCCTTTATGCACCAGGGGTAAGTCGATCAATGCTTCCGCTTTACGGGTGTGAAAAGATGCAAGATAGTTTGCAAAAATAAATTGGTGTCTATGAGAAATAAAATTGCAAGATGGTCCTTAAATAAAGTAAAGGATTACAAGAAGCTCACAAAGAGCCAAACTTGGAAAAAGCAGTCCAAGTTAAAGTTTACTGTAGGTGAAAAAAATGACGCCAGCAGAGCAACAAAAACGCCGCAGAAGGTGTTGAAGCAAAAAATGTTGCAGCTACCAATGTAGCACGTGAATCTATAAAGCTCACAAGAAAAGTAGAGGACATTCAACAACATCAAGAAGCTTCTACTACAAAAATTGTGACACAAAGTCGACCACTGCAAAAATTATCAGAAGTCTCGTTCAAGATCAAGAAGAGTCATGAACTGGGGATTCTGAAAACAAGGGAACAACTCGCGGACAGTTTCACGAAGGCAGTGACCGTAGAGAAAATCGCGTAACTTCAAAATGAAGTGCGGATTGCTAATTAAGAGGGGGTGTTAAAAAAATAATTAGCAATCTAAAAAATATTAAAAAATAGCAAGAGTGGATCGGTCAAAAAGAGATGAAGATTCTAGCTATTTTATAAATATTATGCATGCCTAATTTGGTTAAGTAGTGGGTAGAAATATGTCATATTCAAAATAAAGTATGGTTGATATTTGTATAAAATAAGATTGATTAGAAAACTAAGGCGGTTTATGTTTCCCTATAAATATGGGATTGAATGATCAAGTGTAATTAGGAGAGAAAATAGGCAAGAAGTCGTGGATGGCTTCATCATGTACCAAAATAATCATATATTGCATATTGCAATAATTGCAACATCTCTCCTCAAGTTATAACATATTAATATCTAGCCCCAAATACTTTCATAATATATCACCAAACACCCAACATGTGTGCAAGTTGTTCCTTTGTGTTTATGAACTCCAACTGAATTTCTACTTTCGCCTTGAACTCCAAGAACTAGGGAAATGCTTCTGATTTCTGCTTCAAAATGTATATCCACATCATTCTTGTATAATCATCGACAAACAGAAGGAAGTACCTGTTGTCGTTTAGTGATGGTGTCTGAGTTGGTCCAAAAACATCGGTGTGGACTAATTCCAAATGAGCTTTGGCTCTGTAAGAAACTTTTGGGAATGGCAGGAGATGCATTTTTCCATATATGCATCCTTCACATGGTTTGTCCCTGTCTGGAATATCTGGAAGGCCAAGAACCATATTTTTCTTTTTCAACATATTTAAGTCTTTATAGTTTAGATATGCGTACCTTAAATGCCAAATCATGTGATCATCGGTGGTGCTTTGAAGTACCATTTTCTCCGTCAACGAAATGGTAAGGGGAAACACTTTGTTCGCAGTCATTTTTATTTTTGCCACAATAAGACTTTTCTTTTTATCAATAATAACACAGTGGTCATTATTGAACTTAAAGCAAGCACCAAGGGCGTGGAATAGCAGCTAATTGAGCAGATAGAGCTAGCACGAGCCTTATAGTCTCCATGCGTGCAACTGGAGCAAATGTTTCATTGAAGTCGACGCCTGGCTGCTGTGAATTTCCTTTTGCTACTTGGCGTGCCTTGTGTTTCTGAACTGATCCATCTTCTTTGTACTTCGTCTTGTACACCCATTTAAGGCCAATAACTCTTTTTCCTTCGGGAAGATCTACAAGCTCTCATGTTTTGTTCCTTTCAATACTCGCCATTTCTTCGTCCATTGCTTTTAGCCAGATTTCTTCTTTCACAGCTTCGTCAAATGTCTGCGGCTGAACGGTGAAGAATGCTATATCACATGATTCACAAATACCTCGTAAGCTGCGTACCCTTCTGATAGGACTTTCTAATTTTGGATAGAATTCTCCGGATGGTCCTGCAGCACCTGAACTTGGACCTTGCTCTGGTCTTGCACTTGGACTGGTACTTGATTCATTTTGTTGAAATGAGGATGGCGGTGGTTGATAGACATTATTCTCTTCCCAGTTCCACGACTGCTTTTCATCAAAGATAACATCTCGAGAAATGATAAGCTTATTTGTTCTTGGGTCTAGTAAATGATATCCTTTTGATTCGTCACTATAACCAATAAAGATTAACTTTTCTCCTTTTTCATCAAATTCTTCACGTTGATGTGAAGGAATATGAGAATCAGCAATGCATCCAAAAACTTTGAGATGATGTACCTGTGGCTTTCGGTAAAACCACGCTTCATATGGCGTCTTGCTTGGTAAGGCCTTAGTTGGTGACCGGTTCAAGATGTAAACCACATTTGTCACAGCTTCCGCCCAAAAACTTTTAGGAAGTCATTTTCCTGTCATCATGCTCCGGGCCATTTCAGCAATCGTGCAGTTTTTTCGGTCGGCAACTCCATTCTGTTGTGCGCTATAGCGAACTGTTTTCTCTTTGCAGTAGTTCATGAAGTCTCTTCCAATGAACTCTCCACCTCGATCAGTTCAGAGGGTCTTTATTTTTCTGCCACTTTGATTTTCGACTTTCGCCTTGAACTCCAAGAACTTGGGAAATGCTTCTGATTTCTGCTTCAAAAATGTATATCCACATCATTCGTGTATAATGATCGACAAACAGAAGGAAGTATTTGTTGTCGTTTAGTGATGGTGTCTGAGTTGGTCCATAAACATCGGCGTGGACTAATTCCAAAGGAGCATTGGCTCTGTAAGAAACTTTTGGGAATGGCGGGCGATGAATTTTGCATATATGCATCCTTCACATGGTTTGTCCCTGTCTGGAATATCTGGAAGGCCAAGAACCATATTTTTCTTTTTCAACATATTTAAGTCTTTATAGTTTAGATGTCCGTACCTTAAATGCCAAATCATGTGATCATCGGTGGTGCTTTGAAGTACCATCTTCTTAGTCAATGACAAGGTAAGTGGAAACACTTTGTTCGCAGCCATTTTTATTTTTGCCACAACAAGACCTTTCTTTTTATCAATAATAACACAATGGTCATTATTGAACTCCACTTTATAATTTTTCCGTAACAATTGGCCGACACTGAGTAGATTTTGGGTCAAACCTGGGACATAGAAGACGTCTTTGATGAAGTTCGTCTCGCCCTTTCTCGTCTTTCCTGCAACCGTGTCTTTTCCGATAATTTTGTGCTCTTTGCCATCACCGAGCCTTACTTCTGATGAATATGAGTCGTCTAGCTCCACAAATATATTTTTATTTTCGGACATGTGATTGCTACAGCTACTATCAACATACCAAGTACTTTCAGTTTTTTGTTGTGAATTGAAACATGAATAGAGTACCTGGTTATCGTTGGCCTCTTCGGTAAAGTTGGATTCTTTAGTGTTGTCGTCGTCTTTATGCCAGCAATCTCTATCGGAATGGTTGGCATTTTTGCACCTTTTGCACTTGAATCGGAAATCCTTCGTGGCATGATTATTTCTTCTGCATATTCTGCAACTCGGCTTATAATTTGAATTTTGATTATCACCTCCCTTGTATGGATCGCGTCGCTGGAAATTTTGGTTTCTGCCGCGACCTCGTCCTCTGCCTCGACCCCCTCTTGATGTTAGGGCATTTTTCCTTTCCTGGTGGCTATCATCATTTTTTCTGTCGCATGTAGTGGGTTTGACTTGGAAAGCCTGTTCCAAGTTTTGATTCGCAAACCGACTCATTCTTTTTTCATGGGCCTCTAATGACCCCATGAGTTCATCTAAAGACAATTTTGATAAATCTTTAAATTCCTTTATGGCTGCGACTACGAGCTCAGATTTAGCTGGCAAGCTCCGTAGCCCTTTTTTGACAATTTCCTGTCTTGAACGTTATCTCCGTATGCACGTATTTGGTTCACAATTATTGTGACCCTCTAAAAAAATTGAACTCTTGAATATTTTTATTTTCTTTTATGAAAATATTATCAAACTCACGCCATAAATTTTGGAGATAACTCTATCGTAGCCACCAAATTGTTTATGTAAAATATCCCATGCATCTTTTGATGTTTTAACACCCATTATGCGCGGAAGTATGGACGACTTACCCCCTGGTGCATAAAGGACAAGGCTCTAGCATCTCTGGTCTTGTTCTCCTTATGCTCCTTCTTTTTTGCTGCCGTCAACGCTGCTTCTTCCTCCGGCGTATACTTGTCGTAACCTTGATCGACAATATCCCATAGCTCATGGGACTGGAATAACGTCTGCATTAGGACGCTTCATAATTCATAATTTTGTCCAACAAAGATAGGCAATCCTTGTTGGGAATAGGCGAAGGCAAGCTCGTTGGAAGGGGTTGAATTCATATTTTTATTTTACAAAAGATATCGAGCCACCAAAATTTGGTAGCACTTTTTCGACAATTTTCCTGTGTTGAACGTTATCTCCGTATGCACGTATTTGGTTCACAATTATTGTGACCCTTGAAAAAACTCTTGAATATTTTCATTTTCTTTCATGAAAATATTATCAAACTCACGCCATAAATTTTGCAATTTAATGAAGATAAGTCTATGGGGTCATTAGACGCTCATGAAAAAAGAATGATTCGGTTTGCGAATCAAAACTTGGAACATGCTTTCCAAGTCAAAGCCACTACATGCGACAGAAAAAATGATGATAGCCACTAGGAAAAGGACTTCCTAAAAGTTTTTGGGCGGAAGCTGTGACAACTGTGGTTTACATCTTCAACCGGTCACCAACTAAGGCCTTACCAAGCAAGACGCCATATGAAGCGTGGTTTCACCGAAAGCCACATGTATTTGGGGCTAGATATGAATATGTTATAACTTGAGGAGAGATGTTGCAATTATTGCAATATGCAATATATGATTATTTTGGTACATGATGAAGCCATCCACGCTTCTTGCCTATTTTCTCTCCTAATTACACTTGATCATTCAATCCCATATTTATAGGGAAACATAAACCGCCTAATCTATGAGATATTTTCCTAATCATTCTTTCTAATATTATTTTATACTAATATCTTTCAATCATTTAACCACTTGGTCCATATCTAATTAGTTCATGCAATTATTTATTGCAATATCTTTTAACTAGAAATTTCTTCAATCATAGAGCATGCTCACGACGGATCATTGCTAGAGATTTCTGGAATTTTTCTTGATTGCAAATTATCTTTCAACAAAAAGTACGTAAATCAGATAAGCACAAATTCACTTTCTGTTTTCACCTACCTCTCAAAGAGGCAGAGCAAAACGAAATATAGTCTGTCACCTATACTCTCATCTCAACAAGTTGCTCTGAAATTAAGAGCTTTTTTTTTCGATGTTACGTACGTATTAATGAAAACAGTTCATTTTTGGTTATTTGTTAATGAAAACAGACAGAGAGATGAAGCGATAGGAGACAAGGTTAATTGTAATTAATTTTTTGTTAATATTTATTGTTGCTTTCACTTTGACACATGGTCTAATATTTAACTATCGCAACTGCTGTTTTTAATCTCATTGTATGTTAATCAATAAAATCTCTTTCTTTCACGTCTGAATATTGGTTGTAAGAATCTTTCTAATAGCCTACAAGGTACATAACAAAGTACTGATTATAGTGCTTTATAAGTGGTGGAAGCTTATCATGTATTGTTTATTTTCATGATGCGGTGAAGGGGTTGGCTGTCACATGTTCCAGTAGATGTTGTTGGTGGTATATAGCTCTTAATGGTGGTGGTCCTACAGTAAGTAGCAGTGTTAATGCTAGTACACGATTGCTCACTGCCAGTGATGCATTGGCTTATTTGAAGGAGGTTAAAGACATGTTTCTGGATCAAAGAGAAAAACATCAAGGGTTGATTCATACCCTGAAAGATTTCAGGGATCATAGGTGGATGAATCTCTTTTAGTGAGACCAACTTCAGTATATGGAGGGAGTGAGACGTGTCTTTGTAACCTTTTGATAATTTGTTTTCGTGCAGACTTGATATTGTTGGTGTCGCGGTAAGGTTGAAGGAGCTGTTCAGAGGAAACCCACATCTCATCCTCGGTTTCAATACTTTCTTGCCAAAGGGGTATGCAATTACCCTCACTGATGAGGATAAGGCTCCTCCACAAAAGGACAGGTGATTTTCGCGAGGCTGTCAATTTGGTCGACAAGATAAAGGTGGGGTTTTTATCACTCTTGTGATGATTAAGCTCTGAATTGACATTCTGAAGAACATTATTTGATTTATGAGAATTGAGAATCTTTATTCCCCTGGATTTTCTGTAGAGAAGGTTTCAGAACGAAGATAAGGTCTAAAAGTCTTTCTTGTACATCATGAGCATGTATAGGAAGGAACAGATGAGCAGAACTGAGGTCTGTCAATAGGTATGCTTCTTTTTACGTGAAACCTTGACTAGTGTTTCGTTCAATGTTAATGGTAAATTTATAGACTTATTGATTTAATTTGCAGGTTGCAGTACTTCTGGATGACGAGCCAGATCTCTTTGACTAGTTTGCTAGATTTCTCCCAGGCACATCACTCACGGTACCAGCTCCTCTTACTTCTTTGCGTCGTTCTATTCGTTAGTTTAGATGGGTTTGTTATAGCATTTGAAAAGCCAGATATTATTGTTTTACGCGTGAAGATATTTTGGCAACCAGAATCCAAAGAACATGTAATTCTGAGAAGACTATGCCCTTTTCAATCTCTCAACTAGATTATTTTCCTTTCCCTAGTCTTCGATGATTTTGCGAACATCCATTCATATTCTATAACTAGTTCAGAACGAGTGAATCATTGTTGTGACAGAGTCACTACATTTGTTGGCAGATTGAACTTTGTTGAATTAGCAATTTTGCTAACACAAGCCCCATAACCCACCACTTCTGCCAAAACAAATTGTGTATGATATCAAGTGAGCAAGCACCAAGATCCATCATTTATACCAACAATAAACAAAGAAAGCTGACAATTGAAATACAAGAGGAGAAGGTCCAAGAAAAATAAAGCCTTACATCATTGGAAAGCTTATTGAGTCGAGTTTTCAAATCAAGAAATGGTATGTCGATCCAACTCACGAGAAAAAAGGTATGACCAAGACCATGGAGGAGCGCATGGATAACTCGAAACTCCACTCAGTTTCGAGATATAGAGCTACTTCAAAGTAGTTTAGAGATATGTTTCGGGACATAGAGCTACTTCACGATATATAGAGCTACTTCAAAATTGTTTAGAGATATGTTTCGAGTTAGATTTCGACACAACAACTAGACATAACTTTTGACACGACCAATAGAGTCTCACAACACTGACAAAACTCATTATGGCCTACATTTGTAAGTTCATATCATTGACAACACAATGCCAATACTTCAAACTGGAGGACTACTGTATGGCCATAATTTGAGCATTTCAAGTCGCACCATTCAAATAAAAACACTCAATCAAAAAAGACATGTAACAATCACATTAAAAAGAACTAGGTAAGGTTCACTCAGAATTTATGTCAAAGTTGTCTCTATAATTCTATTTTCGAGTAAAGAAATGAAACAAGGAAGAGAGAACAACATTTCACTAGAAATCTATGTCCAAATAAGTCCATAATTCTTCCTTTCGGGACAATGTTTTGGGTTACACATAGTTTTCAAGTTAATTTAGGGACAGTGCAATTTTGGGTAAGGTGTGATTGGTGGAATCAATGGCAGATCTAGTAGCTTAATTTATGGGTCTCATCCATTATATAAACTCAAACTCATAAAGGTAGATCATTTTCACTTGTGCTAGACCAGAGCTCGCACCTATAACTCTAAACCCGTCACCAATTTCGAGATTCGACTTAAGTCGAATCTTGTCTCTTGCGCCTAAGGCGAATTTCGAGAGATAGAGCTATTTTGAGACACACTTGTTTCGGGATACATAAGCTTCAGGGTTAAGCACTTTTGGTACACTACTTATCACCCGAAACTTGAGACACTTTGAGGTCAACCTATTTTCAAGATACCTTTAAAATCAACCAAAACTCGACACACTTAAAGGTCACCCGAATTTCGAGATGCTCTTATTTAAACCCCAAATTCGAGACACTCTTAGGTCAACCGGATTCAAGATACTATACAATAAGATATATTTAACTAAGTTCTACAACTTTCATACAACATACAACTGCCTATTGACTTAAGCGTCGGAGTGCCTTCGTCTGGTCACTCCTGGCCTAGTTCACTTGTGTTTTTGGTGCAGAGGTGTGATTCTGACAAAGTTGGTATGGACAAAAAGTCGAATCAGTCTGACGTGAAGCGTTGAGTCTGCCTGACAGATAACTTACGAGTTGTGACATGGATAAACTTTTACAAATTTGGAGTAATTTTTTGTGATTTTTTCTTTTAAAAATAAGTTACAAATACTCCACTAAGTTAAGAGTTTTTTATTTGACATCGCGACAAGAGAGTCAAATGTAATGCTTGACAAAAAGAATAAATATAAAAGATTTAGTTGGAAGATTCTGCGGTTTCAGCTAAAATCTACCAAACATACATATCTATATGTGCACAAGCGCACAAACGCCCCTAAAAGAAGTAGAAGTGTGTCGGTTATCGATTCCTAATTAATAAATACTTCGATCAGTTATTAATGTTATCAAAATCGTACAAAATATCTATTTACACTTGTACGTCGGTTGTCATTCTTTTGGTATAATCATATCCAAACTCAAAGTCCACGTCATAATCGGTCTCAGCTAAAATATACAATGCATAAACATGTATATATATATATATGTGTGTGTGTGTGTGTATGTATATGTATATGCACGTGCACATAAACACACGTAAAAGAGCTAGATATTTGTTAGTTATTGATTCTTAAGAACTTACATACTTCTATCATTGTTGAAACCTTACGAAAGATCAATATACCACTGTACGGCGGTAGTCATTCTTTTTGTCCTATAATCATAATCAAAATCAAGATATGCTTCGTAATCACAATTTTACGTAGTGGTTATGCCTTCTAAGAAATATCAACTTGATTTTAGTGTTTGGTGTTGAAAGTGTAAGATGTTCTGTTGTCAATGTTGGATGAATGTTGTGCCAACATCCAGAGGACAACATTGAAACCCGAAAACAGTCTTAACATAAAACAGGTTTCTGAAATTTTGAACATGAGTAAAGTGTTCTGGATTAAATGTTGGATGGATGTTGAGCCAACATTCACAGGACAACATTGAAACCAGAAACTGTTCTGTCAATCTGTCTTTAACTGCTTTATTTTAGTTTTGCCTTTATTCACCTATTAATCAAGTTCCACGATTTTAGTTGTCTTTGTTTATGTCCAGGAACATCTCTTAATCCTAAGTTGAAGTTTCCATAATTCAAGAGGAGGAGATCGGTCAAGTCAACACGGTTTCAAAGATGGAAAGTTTTGGAGTTCAAGTGCAACTAGGAATCTTTCCAAGATCAACTCTGAATTGAAGAAGGAGTATTTCCTTATTAGAACTCAATCTAATAAAGGGAACTAATATTCAAGAAGGAGATCGAGTTCAAGAAGGAAACAAGAGTTCAAAAAGGAAACAACATAAGTTACCAAAACTGTGTACAACACACCTTGGAGATCAAGTTTGAAGAAATCTATATATAGGGTGTGAAGTACATCAAGATACATAGAGAAACAATAGAGCTTATAAATCCGTAGAGATTATATCTTAAGCATTGTTGCTGTGTTTCTTGTTTTGCAAAGTTTGTGAGTTTTCGAGTTAAGTCAATGATTAGATTTAAGGAGAAAATTCTTGTCTGCTTTGCTGAGTCCAATCTATAAAAGAGCGAGAGTGATTTTGTGGTGAGGAACAACTTTGGTAAAACCTGCGTGGTTATTTTGCCGTAAGGCTAGATGGTTGATTATTTATAATAAACCATTGAAAATTTATCTTCTTGTGTTCTTTTATTCCGCTACACATTATACTCTATCAAGAAGATTGTTTGAGATCAAGTTAAGGCAACGGCAGCTTAACTTGAGCTTTGAAACTTTGAAAAAGTTGTATCAATCCCGATCCAACAATTTCAATTGGTATTAGAGCCAAGCACCGATTTCACTGGTGTTTGGAGGTGATACAATGTGATGGACAACATCAATCCCAATTCTGGCAGACTCCCAGTCTTAGAAGGATCCATCAATTATGCCTACTGGAAGACCAGGCTCAGAGTTCACATCAAATCCATTGACATGAAAGCATGGGATGCAGTTCTTGATGGATATTCTGTCCCAAAGATTGAGAACGACAGAGATGCAGATATTGTACCAAAACCGAAGTCACAATGGACAGCAAACGAGGTAACACTGTACAACTACAATGAGAAAGCTCTTAATGCTATTTTTAGTTATGTTACCAATCAGATGTTTAAGTTAATTCAGAACTGCTCCACGGCTAAATCAGCTTGGGATATCCTTGAACTTCATTGTGAAGGAGATATAACAGTTAGAAACTCTAAACATAGACAATTGCTTAAAGATTTTGAAAAACTTGAGATGGGTGATGAAGAGAGTATAGATAGTTATTTTGAGAAAATCTTTGACATTACAAATCAATGTGAAAATCTAGGATTTCCTGTTTCAAATCAAACTATGGTTTATAAAGCTTTTAGATCTTTGTCACCTAGATTTGCTCTCAAGAGAATTGCCATGGGAGAGACAAGAGATATTGCCAACATGTAATTTCAATCCTTGTTAAACACTCTTAGAGAATTTGAGCTAGAGTTTCCTGCTAGGACTACCAAACAACAAGCTATTGCTTTGTTATGAACAAATTATCATGAGAGTGAAGATGAGGATGAAATTATTTCTTCTAACTATGGAAATATTAGCAAGAAACTCAGTAGGTTGAACTTTAAAGATAAATCTAAAGAGAAACAACCTAGCAATACTTCCACTGGTTATAGAAAATTGCCTCCCAAATTTGTTAAATATATGGCAACAAAATCTAGTCCTGAAGAAATTGAAAAGTTGAAAACTACTCAATGTTATGAATGTAAAGGTTATGGTCATATTGATGTTGAATGTGCTAACACCCTCCGCAAGAAGGAAAAGTCTCATTGGGTTTGTGTAGATGATTTCAATGAAGATGATTATAACTCTAGATCAAGTGCTGATATTGAGGAAAACCTTGAAGAGATTCATACAGCTGCACTATTTACTCATGTCAACTGGACAGAAGAAGATCTCCATAACTGCCATGGGTCCCAATGTTGCTCCAACATCCAGGACTCAACATCAGAACATGAGACTTTCTTTGGGAATTGGACTGAATATGATACCCATATTGATTTCAATTCTTTGTCTGATAATGATGAATCTAACTTTGAATGTTTTCATGGCTCAGTTGATCTAGATGAAGAGTATTACTTTGAAGGTGAAATGTCCCAGGAGGAAATCATTGAAGACTTAAAGTCTACTTTTCATAATCTTCTGAAAGAAAATCAGAAACTCACCAAGAAGAATGAAGCTCAGAGGCTGGAGATTGATGGACTGAAGAAATTGATGAGGATGTATGAAAGAGACCTTGACAAGACAGAACCTGAACTTAAAGAGGTAAAAGGAAAGCTTAAAAAAGATAATCAGATCATTGCTAAATGGAACTCAGGTACATCTAAACTTGATGAGGTACTGAGTATGTGTAATCAAGGAACAAATGGTCTTGGATATATTGAGAAACCTACCTCTAAAGTTGCTAATCCTGTTTTCATTAAAGAAGGTTTTGTTAAGGAATCAAAAGACTTGAGCTGTGCTAATCCCAACAAAAGTAAACCTACTTATATCTGTCAATTTTGTTTTCAACCAGGTCACATAAAACCTTATTGCAAGAAATATTTGAAAGAAAATGTGAAGAAAACAGAAACTGTCTCTAATGTTGAGTTGGTCAGTGGTACAGATGTTATCCCAACATTAGGAACAGGACAGAAAAGTAGAACTTGGATTGAAAAGTTAAAGACTCCTAAGAGGAAACTTGTATGCAATGTTGTGTTTTCTGTTGTGTACTCTAACCTTGCAGGTAAGTGTTACTTTGACAGTGGATGTTCAAGACATATGACAAGAGACAAGGAAAATCTTAAACAATTGATTCCTCTCACTGTTGGAACTGTCGCCTATGGAGGAGGCACCAAGGGAATAATCATTGCAAATGGAGTACTAGATGTTGAAGGATTTCCACCACTCAAAGATGTTCTGCTAGTTGAAGGATTGAAAGCAAATCTAATAAGCATTAGTCAACTTTGTGATGATAACTTGCTTGTTACATTTGATAAAAGTTCTTGTGATGTATTTAATAGTGATAATGTCCTTGTTATGACATGTACCAGATCTAAAGATAATTGCTACCTTGTTCAAGAAGAAGCAGAATGCTTTCATGCTAAAGTTGATGATGCTGTTCTGTGGCATAGGAAGCTAGGACATGTTCACTATAGGAACCTTGAAAAGTTACAGAAAGTTGATGTTGTAAGAGGCTTACCAAAGATATCCAGCCCAGGTAAGGTTGTATGTGGGGACTGCCTGAAGGGTAAGCAAACCAAAGCTATTCATACGCCCCTCCAGGTACAAAGTACAATTCCCGAGATTGGTAAGTGTTTTGAATTATTACACATGGATCTCATGGGTACTATTAAGGTGAGCAGCCTAAGTGGTAAGAGATATGCCCTTGTTATTGTAGATGATTTCTCTAGATATACATGGGTTAAGTTTCTTAAAGAAAAATCTTATGCATTCAACACATTTAGGATCTTACATGCTAGCATCAAAAATATGTATGGTTCCTTTGTTTGTAATATTAGGTCTGATCATGGTAAAGAATTTGAAAATGCTAGTTTCAGTGATTTATGTGATAAAAATGGAATTTTCCATGAGTTTTCAGCACCTAATACACCTCAGCAAAATGGAATAGCTGAGAGGAAAAATAGGACACTTCAAGAGATGGCCAGAGTTATGCTTAATGCTAGAAACCTATCTAAAAGACTTTGGGCTGAAGCTTTAAATACTGCATGTCATATAAGTAATAGGGCTTACCTTAGACCTGGTACAAATATGACACCATATGAAATCTTGAAGGGTTTGAAACCAAATATTGCTCATTTTCATGAATTTGGATGTGATTGTTACTTGTTGAATGATAGAGACTATCTTAGTAAGTTTGATCCAAAAAGTGAAAAGTGCATATTTGTTGGTTATTCTGTGAATAGTTGTGCTTTCGGGGTTTATAATCTAAGATTTAAGACTATTCAAGAATTAGTAAATATAGTGTTTGATGATTCCACCTTTGATACAGGTACTGGTGAAGTTATTGTCTATGATGTTGCCCCAACATTGGAAACAGAGACTGTTCCAACATCAGAAGCAGAAGCTGAAGACACTGAAATTGGGACTGGTTCTAATGTTGAGCTGACACCTGCTGCTATTAGGCCAACATCCTCACAGTCCAATTCAGAGGATGACATTGTTGATGAACCTAGGAGAGATCCCCCTATTAGGATTCAAAAGGATCATCCAGCTTCACAAGTGATAGGTGAAATCACTGGACGCATGAAGACTCGCAACAAAGACAGGGTAAACTATAAAAATATGGTAAGGTTGTGTGTCTGCATGGCTTCCACTTGCACTGTAAGTAATGCTTCCTGTTTTATCTCGAATATTGAACCTAAGAATGTGACTGAAGCTCTTAAGGATAGTAAATGGATAAATGCTATGCAAGATGAACTGTTGTAATTCACCAAAAATCATGTTTGGAATCTAGTACCTAGACCTTCTAATGTGAATGTTATAGGAACTAAGTGGATTTTCAAGAACAAAACTAATGAAGATGGTGTAATTGTAAGAAACAAAGCTAGGCTTGTTGCACAAGGTTATACTCAGGTAGAAGGGATTGACTTTGATGAGACATTTGCTTCAGTAGCTAGGATAGAATCTATTAGATTACTTCTTGTTATTGCATGTTGTCTTAAGATTAAGCTCCACCAGATGGATGTAAAAGGTGCATTCCTTAATGGTTTGATAGACAAAGAAGTATATGTTGAACAACCTAAAGGTTTTGCTGATCCTAAACATCCTAATTATGTGTATAAACCTGAGAAAGCTTTGTATGGTTTAAAACAGGCACCTAGAGCTTGGTATGAAAGACTAACTCAATTTTTGTTAAGTCTTGGGTTCAATAAAGGAGATGGAGACAGGACCTTGTTTATTCTAAGAAATAGTTCTGATGTATGTATTGCTCAGATCTATGCGGATGATATTGTATTTGGTTCTACTAACAAGTCTACTCTAGACAAGTTTGTTGAGTCAATGACAGGGACATTTGAGATGAGCATGATTGGAGAGCTGAACTACTTTCTGGGATTGCAAGTGAAGCAACTGGAGAATGGTATGTTCTTAAACCAGGAGAAGTATGCAAGGAACCTGGTAAAGAGATTCGAGCTACATGAGTCAAAACCTTGCAAAACTCCCATGTCTTCTTCTATGAAGATTACTAAGGATGGCATTGGAGACAATGTTGACCCAACATTGTACAGATCTATGATTGGTAGTCTTCTATATCTCTCTGCCTCTAGACCAGATATTATGTTTTCTGTTTGTGTTTGTGCTAGGTACCAAGCTGAACCAAAGCAATCTCACTTGATTGTTGTGAAGAGAATATTAATATATATATCTGGAACTTCATCATTGGGCATTTGGTATTCTTTTGATACAAATACAAATCTTGTTGGTTTTAGTGATTCTAATTGGGCAGGTGATGTAGATGACAGAAAATCCACAAGTGGGCGTTGTTTCTATTTGGGAAACAATCTTGTTTCGTGGTATAGTAGGAAACAGAATTGTGTGTCATTATCTACAGCTGAATCTGAATTTGTAGTTGCTGGCAGTTGTGCTACCCAGCTAGTATGGCTTAAACACATGTTGCTGGACTATGGGTTAGATAGTGATACTCTCCTCATGTTTTGTGACAATCTTAGTGCCATTAGTATCTCAAGGAATCATGTTCAGCATTCTAGGACTAAGCATATAGATATAAGACATCATTACTTGAGAGACATGGTTGAGGACAAAGTGATCAACATTGAGCATATTGAGACAAATAATCAGCTTGCTGATATGTTTACTAAACCTTTAGATAGTGAGAGATTCTTCAGTTTGAGGAAATCTCTTGGCATGTGCAATATGTGAGAATGTTAGGATCCCAGTGTTGACATAACACCGTTGTCTAGACTGGTTAATGTTTGTGGTGTAGTATGTAACTTTTTGTTTTTTTTTGTTTGTTTCTTTTCTTTTCTTTTTGAGTCATTGATCTTTGTTTTGGCATATTTGATTGTGTGGTTGATCACTATGATTTACTAATCTTTCTAGCTTGCAGATTCACATCTAAGTTTTGAAAAGTATAAATCTATAAAGTGTGTCTGAGGTTGTGTTAGCCTAACATATGGAGAAGCTAGGGTACACAAAGTTCACTACTTTGATGTCTATTCAGTTGTGTCTTATTCATATGAAAAGGTTTGCAGGACATGTGGAGAAGCTGGGGTTCATGATGTTGACAACTTCAATGATATTCAGTTGTTCTTATTTGCATGTCTCTGTTTGTTTTGGCCAAGGGGTACATAAAAGTGGTTCTTTCTACTAGGGTGTTTGGGGTTTCGATTGCCATCACTTGGTAGCATTGATCATTTAGTGCTCTCTTGTATGCATGTTGGTAAACAAGTATGCATAAGGAATTGGGGTATTGGGGTGCATGATAAATGTGTTGCCAGTATTCAAGGCCTTTGTACGTGCCTAACTTGTTGCTGATAATGTTGTTACTGGGGTGTGTGGAGTCTAGGGCTGTCTTCATTTAGTAATGTCATTATCTTTTTTTAATCAACTCTCAGTTTTTTGTTCTAAAGAGATAATGAAAATAGTGAAGATTGATGTGATGTGATCTGTTGCTGGTTTGAAAAGTGATTCACTGCGTATACCATCTGTCAATGTTGTTATAACATTGTTGCATTCATGTTAGAATTGCATTGTTATTCATCTTTGATTGGTGTGTTTGACTAGGTGTGGGCTTAGGGGGAGTATATAGTCCCTTTCATGTGTTGAGGCATACTCTTTGGGTGACATACTGCAGGTGACACACTATTTGTGACCTTCTATGCTGTGCAAGTGGATTAATTCTCTAATTCATAACTGCTTATCTCTATGTGTTTTCTGTTTGATACGTTGCTTATTCATGATTTTGATCTAAATCTTATGTTGTTGATACTCACTTGCTACTTTGGTGAAGTTTCAGATATAAGTTTGGATATATCTCCCGCTCTCACATGAAATTGCCTTGAAGAAGCCCAGAACCTCAAATATTTTGGTTTAAAAAACTTTCTGGTTTGAATGTTACTCTACTCTCTAATCTGAATGTTATCCCAACATTGCCACACTGTCTGCCCAACATTGAAGATAATAACTTATAAGTTTGTTTAAAATTTTAAAAACTGAGTTTTTATTGTTTTATTTTAAACTGCTCTGGTTACTTGTTGTTTTTAAATGACCCGTGGTGAAGTTCTTACGCGGGAATAGAGTAGTGGGAAAACTTAATTGATCACATTCCACAATCCCACTAGCATTCATCCCTTCTCTCTCCACTCTGCACGACTTAAATGAACAATTTGCCCTAATTTCTTTTTCACTTGTGAAATTTGTTTTCTCTCTGCAAATAGTTATCTAAAAATCTCTCATATTTTTCTCTCAATTCTTAAAACTAACATGGCGAGCAAGACTCCTTTAGACACTCTTGCAGATATGGCCTTGAATGTTGAGCAAACAACAACACGCACCAGGGTTGCTGCGCGTGAGGATCAAGAACGACCTGCTGCTCAAGTTTCTGCAAAACGACCAACGATTCCTCATCAACGACGGTCAAAGCGAGCTAAGATTATGGAATCTGAGTCGAATATTGGCGCAACATTAGAAGCTCATACTCCTCAAACCAAGGAAAATGAATCTGAGGTAAATGTGGCTAACCCTAAACCCAAGTGAATATTCTTAATGATGTGATTGAGGGGGAGGGATCTTGTTCTGGTAGAAAGAGAACACCAATTGGGTCTATGCCTATGAGTAAAATAGCCTTGCAAAGAGCTGAGGCTAGAAGAGCTCAAAGAGAGAGACTTGATAAGAAAAAGGTTGAGGCTGAGGCTAAGGCCAAGGCTGAGGCTGAGAAAGTGAGGAAAGGAAAGCAGGTTGTAGATGAGGAAGTTGAGGTAGTTGATGTAGAAGAAGAGGAGGAGAAAGAAGAAGATAAAGAAGAAGAAATAGAAGAAGAAGAGGAAGTGGAAACTGATGCTGAAGAGGGTGAAGCTAATGATGATGATGATGATGATGAAGAAGAGTACTGTGACACTCTTGAGTTATCCTATCATAGTAGGGAAGCTAGGTCTAGATACTATCTTAATAAGGAGATAGAGGACAATGCTTATGAGTTTAGAAAGAGGGATTTTCACAAAGAGAGGGTCATGGACATGGACAGCTTTAAAAGAAACAGAGTTTTTGAGTTGTTGAAAGCAAGAGGGGTTCAGAATTCAATGAAGAAGCATGGTGATTATGCTCCTGAACTTGTACAAGAATTCTACCTGAATCTCTCAAAATATATCACTTGTGAGTTGTCTCCCAAATATGGTAAGGAATGGGTAAGAGGACAAGTGTTTGACATTAGTCCTATGAAGATAAATGAGATCTGGGGACTACCACATGATGAGGAATATGAAGATCCTAAGCCATATGAGGTGATTGAGGATATCACAGGTGGTCTAGAGAGAACCTGGGTTGAACAATTACCAACAACAAAGCTCACTGCCCTAAGTGCGGTTCTGCACAAATGTGCATCTTATAATTGGCTACCTACTAAAAATTCTACTGTTTTGACTAAGGAGTCTGCTTACTTGGTCTACAAACTGAAGAATGGGCTTGCTGTGAATATTGGGGTGAGAATTTTAAAGGCTATGGAAGATGCTGCTGGAAGGAAGCAAGGGATTCTACCATTTCCTTCTTTGATCACAACTCTGCTGCTTAAACAGAAGATGAACAAGAAAGAGTTTGGAGGAATGTCAGAGAACAAGGCTAGGTTCACCATCACTCAATCCTACTTGTCTAGCACAAGAGTGAATGACTTACCTTGGAATCCTGAAGATGGAGTTGCACCTGGAGAGGAAAAGGAGGCTCAACAATTTGTTAGAGCTTCAGTGCCTCAATCTGATGAGGAAGAAACCAGGGTAACAACAAAATCGTTTGTTGATCAGCAGTTGACTTGGTATAGAAGTGCTTATGCCAATCTTCAGAGGGAAATTGCTTTCAAGGAAAAACAAATGCAGGAGCTGGATGTTTTGATTAAGAACATGGAGGAGCTTTCTTCACAAAAACGGGGAGAGTTATCTATAGTTTTTAATTTTTGATTTCTGGTTTTTATGTTTTTGCTTTGATATGTTTTGAACTGTTTCTATTTTGCTGCTAGTTCTTTTTCTTTGTTTTGGTTTGTAATGATAATGCTACTTAGCTTTAACTGCCCTGAATGATTTTGCTTATGAAGATAGTTTATATCTGCTGTTTCTGCTGATAAACTTATGTGCAGGTACATTCTGGTCTTAATGTTGAGATAATATTGATGAGTTAAATGTCTGAACAACTTTGTTGAGTTGCGGTGATGACTTTAATGAGTAATCTTTGTTATGCCAAGTTAATGCTTGATAGTTTGCATTAAGGGGGAGCAATTTTAGTAGGTTTAGATTATTATGCTTAATTGATATTTGGACATATTATCTGTTATGTGAACTAAAATAAAGCAGTTAATTGGTTTTGTGAAGAAATGCAAAAAGGGGGAGATTGAAAGTGTAAGATGTTCTGTTGTCAATGTTGGATGGATGTTGTGCCAACATCCAGAGGACAACATTGAAACCCGAGAACAGTTTTAACATAAAACAGGTTTCTGAAATTCTGAACATGAGTAAAGTGTTCTGGATTAAATGTTGGATGGATGTTGAGCCAACATTCACAGGACAACATTGAAACCAGAAATTGTTCTGTCAATCTAATAAAGGGAACTATTATTCAAGAAAGAGATCGAGTTCAAGAAGGAAACAAGAGTTCAACAAGGAAACAACATAAGTTACCAAAACTGTGTACAACACACCTTGGAGATCAAGTTTGAAGAAACCCATATATAGGGTGTGAAGTACATCAAGATACATAGAGAAACAATAGAGCTTATAAATCCGTAGAGATTATATCTTAAGCATTGTTGCTGTGTTTCTTGTTTTGTAAAGTTTGTGAGTTTTCGAGTTAAGTCTAGGATTAGATTTAAGTAGAAAATTCTTGTCTGCTTTGCTGAGTCCAATCTACAAAAGAGCGAGAGTGATTTTGTGCTGAGGAACAACTTTGGTAAAACCTGCGTGGTTATTTTGCCGTAAGGCTAGATGTTGATTATTTATAATAAACCATTGAAAATTTATCTTCTTGTGTTCTTTTATTCCGCTGCACATTATACTCTATCAAGAAGATTGTTTGAGATCAAGTTAAGGCAACGCCAGCTTAACTTGAGCTTTGAAACTTTGAAAAAGTTGTATCAATCCCGATCCAACAATTTCAGGTGTGAAATAGTACTTTTTCAAAACTCTTAACTTATGAGTTATGACTTGGAGAAACTTCGATAAATTTAAAGTAAATCTTGAATTGTTCTTTTGAAGAGAGGTCAAAAATATTTCATTTGGTAATTTGACATCGTGATAAGAGAGTAAATTATTCAACAAAAAGAGTAAGTAGATCACACGTAGTAGATTTGGCTGAACGATTCTTCGATTTCAACTAAAATCTACTACACGTGTACATACATACACAGATGTGTATGCCTACACACACATACGCATCAAAGATATAAAAAACATGTTAGTTATAGATTCTTTAAGAACTTAAATATTTCAATCAATTATTAATGTCATCAAAATCGTATAAAAGATCTATATACCACATCGTATGTACATAAAGAGTAAGTGGATCAAATATAATAGATTTGGTTTAAAGATTCTTCGATTTCAACTAAAATCCACTACACGTGTATTTACATACACACATGTGTATGCCTACGCACACATACGCGCATCAAAGATGTAGAAACATGTTAGTTATAGATTCTTTAAGAACTTAAATATTTCAATCAGTTATTAATGTCATCAAAATCGTACAAAAGATCTATATAACACATCGTATGTCGGTTGTTGTTGATCTTGTTGTGGAAAATCAAGGCATATGTTGTTATCATAATTTTACGCGGCATTACATATATATATATATATATATATATATATATATATAATATTGTTACTACTCTGATCCCTTCTTCCAAAACTGTAGTAAGTGTTGAGGAATTGCAAGAAATAATTGTCACATGATGACGTAATACATTACGGCCTAGAGTTTGTTACATTTTTCAAAATTACAAGGCAATAAATTTCTCGCACCAAATCTCATTTGTCCATGTATTAATGATGGAATTCACACACGCACCACCTTGTTGTACATTCACCGCACATTATTATTTCTAATAGAGCAAAGGGAATTTCCATCTCGAAGGATTAATCCAGCTACAGGTTCCCGACTGCTACCTTGTTACGACATCACCATTGTCGAAGACCCAAATGTGCTATCAAACCTAACAAAAAAAGTTTATGGTTCTTATTTTGACTCTTCTAAAAGACTACTTATAATGTTATTATAGACGTTCAACTAATAATGCATTAAAATAAAGTTATTGTCCTAAAAAGCAATAAATACTCAGCCTTTATATAATAATTTTTCAAAGTAGAGAGTAAATGTTATTTTTGACAAATAGAAACTTATCTAGTTTGGTATAATTTCGATACTGCTCTCGAGTAAACAAGTGACAAATGCTCTGATCGATCGAACGCTGGAGTATCGAACTAAGCATTCGATTTAAGAGCGGGTGAGCTATATATAGTAATTAATGACGTGCTTGATCATTGGGATCCAGGATATTCGGATCACAGGTCCCGTTCTTCGAATTTCCCGAGATAAGGTCGAATTGAACATTCGGTACTTAGGCAATAACGAATTAGACATTGGTTGCTGGCATCCAAGAGTATCGAATTTCTCCTTCGTTACTCCTGCGTTACTATAATTAAGGATTAGCTAATTAAGAAAGTGGAGATATTACAGGAATTATAAAAGATTTAAGCTTGACTAATATATAGTAAGAAGGGTAAGTAGTAAAAGTAAATCAAATAAGCACAAAATCATTTTCTTTTTCATCTCAACCATCGAAGTTGGTATCCTCGCTTTGAAAACACATTTAACCGTGGCCTGGTGACGTTGTACATACTATGAAGTAGGGGAAAATAACGTCTCAGCACTACCTCCAATCCTCCATCACCGTGCATATTTAAACGGATTGACCCACCACCACGCACCTTGCAATTATTCAACAAATAAGGAAGTTAATTAAGAGAATCTATACAAATTTAATAATACCTGGAATAAAGTTAATGTCGTATAATTTAGGAAAAACAATAAATCCTACTTGTATATAATAATTAGGAAACTTATATTTTCTAAGTTACTATAACTATAACAATAAGCATAAGGAAGCTTTTTTCACCTCTCTCACATACCTGACGCCACAAAGAGGCAGAGAAAAAGGAAGCTTTGGTGTATTCTGTGACCTAGCAATAACTTCATCTCAGCAATGTAAGTTGCTCAGAAATTTTTATTTTTATTTTTTGATTCTGGATTTTCTCTTTTACACAAGTATAAATGATTTTCATTCTGGTCGCTGTTGAATCATAATCAAATTTTTCTGAAGTTCACTTCAAATTTATTATTTTCACTCATTTGGTTGTGATTTTGCTTGTATGTCAAGTGGTCCTATATTTAAATATGTTCGATTGCTGTTGCATTGTATGTAAGTAAACCAGCAGAATCATATGGTTTCAACTTCTTCCATGTCTTAAAATATTTTTATTAGGGAGTGAAAAACCAGAATTAGGAAGTAATGGAATAAAAACTGGATCTTTTGTTGAGACCCCGTTAATCACGAGCTGTTGTTTAAGATGGTTGTGGGTTTTGTACTGAAATATATCCACTTGGTGGTCTTTAGATAAAATGATGATCTGTACTATGAAAAACTTAGAGAGGTAACGAGGGAAATACTGGTTCCAAGATTCTTTTTAAGTACCTATTGGATATCTGAAATGTGTAAATCTGTATTAAGAATATAAGGTAAAGAAGAACCAAGTTCTACTTATAGCGCTTTAGAAGTGGTGGTAAATCTGATATTGTATTTTTATTTTCATGATGCGATAAAGGGGCCAATCACGTGTTCCAGTTAATGCTGTTCGTGGTATAGCTAATGGTGGTGGAACTAGAGTAAGCGGGGGTGCTAATGCTAGTACACGACAGCTTACTACCAGTGATGCATAATGGCTTATTTAAAGGAGGCGAAGGACACATTTACGGATCAAAGAGAAAAATATGAGGAGTTGCTTGATATCATGAGAGATTTCAAGGCTTCAAGGTGAATGAATCTCTTTTAGTGTGACTAAGTTGAGTATGTGGAGTGAGTGAGTCGTGTCTTTGTAACCTCTTTGATAATTTGTTTTCCTGCAGACTTGATACTGATGGTGTCGTGGTAAAGATGAAGCAGCTGCTTAGAGGGCATCCCAAACTCATCCTTGGTTTCAATACATTCTTACCAAAGGGGTATGAAATTACCCTCACTGATGAGGATAAGGCTACTCCAGAAAGCACATGTACATGTAATTTTAGCGAAGCTACCAACTTTGTCATGAAGATAAAGGTGGGGTTTTTATCACTCTTGTGATGATTAAGCTCTGAATTGACATTCTGAAGAACATTTGGTTTATGAGAATTTTTATCCCCATGCGTTTTCTGCAGAAACGGTTTCAGAACAACAAGCATGTCTATAAGTCTTTCTTGGACACCTTGAGCAGGTACCGTAAGGACCAGATGAGCAGAACTGAGGTCGGTCAAGAGGTATGCTTCATATCTAAGTTAAACATTGACTAGCGTTTTGTTCAACGTGAATTGTAAACTTATATACTTATTGAGTTAATTTTCAGGTTGCAGTACTGTTCAATGACGAGCCAGATCTTCTTGAAGAGTTTGCTACATATCTCCCAGAAGCTTTAGTCGCGGCACCATCTTCTCATACTTCTTTGGGTCGTTCTATTCGTTAATTTAGATAGTTTTGTTTTTACAAAGTCTGCAATACTTGTTTGCAGATTAACCTCTGTTGAATTAGTAGACTTGCTTTGCTTAATTCAGTAGCACCATCCGATAACTATAAATTGTGAAAGGTTATGTGTGTTAAGTAAAAGTATCCTATCCACATCATGGAATCTTGTGTTTATGCAGCAGTACTATGATCACGTATCAACGTTTATTTTTTTGCTCTCCTTGGAAATCTCTAAGAAAGTACCGAAAATATTTTATTTTCAGCGCGACTATAATGTGTACCGAAAAGATTTTATTTTCAACTCGATTGTAATGAAACACATAAGTATTTTTCAAATTATTTGTATATTAATAACTTGGGATAAAAGCATCAAACCCCCTGAACTATACACGATTTTGCAACTTGCCCCTTAAACAAATTTAATAAGAACTCCCCCCCCCCCCCCTAAACTATGCACTTTTGTGCGATTTGCCTCCTCAGTGCATTTCCGGCCATTTTGGCCATTTTTTGGCAGGAATATTCCCCTCTACCCGACTCATATGTGTTGTACTAGATGTATTTTAGTTGTTGATGAAAAAAAGTAGGGAAAAAAACACCTCGAACGGGGAGTATTTCGATCAAAAATGGTCGGGAACGTGATTTGCCCCTTCAGTATATTTCGGCCATTTTTTGCCGGAATATTCTCTCTACCCGACTCATACGCGTTGTACTAGATGTATTTTTGTATTTGATGACAAAAAGTAGGCGAAAAAACACCTCAAACGGAGAATATTCCGGCCGAAAATGCACTGAGGGGGCAAATCGCACAAAAGTGCATAGTTTAGGGGGGAAAGTGCTTATTAAATATGTTTAAGGGGCAAATGGCAAAAACGTGGGGTTTGATGTTTTTATCCCTAATAACTTTTAAAAGTTTTTTGCAACATGCATATCAAAAAGGTCTCAAATATTACGAAAGATTTTTATATTTGACAAACCAAAGCACACTTTTGAAACGAAATTTCTTTTATTGACTATGCTGAAATTACAACAAAAATAAAAATTAAAGAAGGATAAATAAACCTTTGTTTAGACTCTGTGATTGATAGGTTAACGCTTTTCGTTCACTTTACGAACCTGACTACATCCTACATACCTGAGTTTAGGTATCTTAAATCTAATTTTAATGTGGTGTTTGCAAATTCTTAGAAAGAAGTAAGAACTCAACTTCGGTTAAAGTTAACCTCACATAAGCTCATTAAAATGGTTTTAGCTCGATCGCACACCTTTTTTCTTTTAAAAAATATCAACTTGATTCTAGTGTTGTTTTGTGAAGTTTTAGTTTCTGAAATCGCTTAAAAAATTTATGAGTTATGACTTGGACAAACTTTTATAAATTTACAGTAAACTCCGAATTTTGCCTTTGAAGAGAAGTCACAAATACTTTACTAAGTTAAGGGCTTCTTATTTGACATTGCGACAAGAGAGTCAAATGCCCAACAAAAGGAACAAGTAGATCAAACATAAGTCGAACAATTATGCGATTTCAGCTAAAATCCAAAAGATGTGCACATATACATAGTTACATGTATATGTGCACGCGAACCCACACGCGTAAAAGGAATCATAGTGTGTTAGTTATATTTTTTTAAGAACTTACATACTTCGATTAGTTATTAAAGCCATCATACCCGTACAAAAGATCTATATAGCACTGTACGCTTGGAGATCCAGTGTTTATCACAATTTTAACTTAACTATATAAGATTTACCCTTACCGATAGAAAAAGTAAATCAAGTAAGCACAAATTCACTTTTTTCACCTCTTTCATGCGAGCACCTGACACCACAAAGAGGCAGAGTAAAAAGAGAATTTGGTATATTCTGTGACCTATGATTTCGTCTCAACAATGAAAGTTGCTCTCAAGTTTCTATTTTTTTTTCAAAGAAAGTCAAATGCAATGCTTCATAAAAGGAATAAATAGGTCATAGCGCTTGAGCTAAAATCCACATTACATTCACATGCAATATATATACTTCGGTCATGAATATAATATCAAACTTTCTACAAGTTACAGCTAAAATAGGTCATATGCGTAAAAGAAGTAAATATGTGCTAGTTATGCATTTTATTAACTTACATACTTCAGTCAGTTATTAATGCTATCAGAACAGTACCAAAGATCTAGTATACCACGATTGTCGCCCTTTTTGTCATGTTATCATTATTCCAATTAGGGCGATAAATATGGAGCAAAATACAAAGGTAGGTATCCTCGTTAATTACTACATACAGTCATTGCCTTACGATGTGGTACAACAATGAGCTAGGAGTCCTAAATTCTACCCCTTGAGAAAAATCGCTACATATAGTTAGTGCATGATGACGTTGTATACGAGACTTGGCTAAAGTTTGTTACTTTTTTTGAATGATAGGGCAGTAGCTTTCTTGCACCAGTGTGCATTAACACCAATTGTCAGAATTGTTGAACGGCATCATCGTGTAACAATTGCACCTAATAACTTCTCATGGAGCATATATATAAAAAAAGAGCAAATTACTTTTTTTGCCCTTTAATTTCGACTATGTTTGTCTTTTGCCCTTTAACTTTTCGGGCTCCACTTTTGCCCCATAATTCTTATATTTTTTACGAAATATGCCCGTTGGGTTATTTTCCAGGCCCGATTACTGTTTCGATGACGTGGACGCCATTGGACTGACACGTGGCGCCACGTAATTAATTTTTTTTATTTGTGACTGGATTTACTAATGAATTGTCCAAAATACCCTTGCCCCCCAAAAAAATTCTGGTCCACATATAAGTGTCAAATTTCTCACCCGTCCAAATTCATCGCCGTCCGAAATTTTTATTTAAATTGACTCCAACTCCTTCTGCTTTCTCTTCTCCGGCAACTTTCCGGCGATGAGTTCCCGCCTAAAACCCATCACCCGCCGCCGGCCACCCAAACCACGACCTCACAAACCCACACGCAACCAGCTCCGCCCACCAATCCCATTCCTCAACGACCTCAAACAATGCCACCACCCCAACGACCTCCTCCCCACCTTCCTCCACCACATCGACACCGGTCACAAACACGACTACCCCTCATACGCCTCCTTACTCTACAAGCTCGCAAAATCCAAGAAATTCGACGAAATCGACACCCTTTTGCACCTCATCAAACTCCACGACATCAAATGCGACGAATCCCTCTTCGTTGGACTCATCCGCCATTACGGGAAGTCGGGTCTGGTCGATAAGGTGGTCGAGGTTTTCAACGAAATGGGAAGGTCGTTTAATTGTTCGCGGAGTTTAACGTCGTTTAACACGATTTTAAACTCGTTGGTGGATCATCGGAGGTGTTCGGATGCTGTGGGGTTGTTTGAGGAGGGAAGGAAGATGGGTTTTCGGTTGAATTCGATTTCATATAATGTTATGATCAAAATGTGGTTGGGGGAAGGGGAGTGGGATAAGGCGACGGTGGTGTTCGATGAAATGCTTGAGAGGGAAGTGGAGCCGAGTGTTGTTACGTATAATTCTCGGATTGGGTTTTTGTGTAAAAGGGGTGACGTTGAGAAGGTGGGACGAGGTTGTTTGAGGATATGGTTAAGAAAGGGAAGGAAAGGAATGCGGTGACTTACGCTATGTTGATGGAGGGTTTGTGTTCGGTGGGGAAGTTTAAGGAAGTGAAGAAATTGATGTTTGATATGGAGTACCGAGGGTGCAAGGCGGACCTTGTGAATTACGGCGTTTTGGTGACTGATCTTGGGTAGAAGAGGAGATGAATCAGGGTCGAAATTTGGACGGGTCGGAATTCGAAATTTTTTTTTTGGGGCAAGGGTATTTTGGACAATTCACTAGTAAGTCCAGTCACAAATAAAAAAAATAATTACGTGGCGCCACGTGTCGGTCCAGTGGCGTCCACGTCATCGAAACAGTAATCGGGCCTGGAAAATAACCCAATGGGCATATTTGGTAAAAAATATAAGAATTATGGGGCAAAAGTGGAGCCCGAAAAATTAAAGGAAAAGGCAAACATAGTCGAAATTAAAGGGCAGAAAAAGTAATTTGCTAATAAAAAAATAATATTAATAAAAGCTTTTGCTTCTTACATTGACTTTTGCATAAAGTACTTAAAATGTAGGGTACGTATTTTCTTTTCTTTTTTTAAATAAGAATAAGGGCTATCATGAATCACAAAAAGAGTCCTAATAATTCAATATAAGGTAACTTTCGTCACGAAACAACATAAAGGGAGGTTAACCATAGTAATGTGAGCTCCAAGCTTCCAAAAGATCGAACTTCGCGAGACTACGGGAAGAAATATAGCATTACAGCTAATGTAATTGAACTTCCAACTAGGCCAAGCAACGCAAAGTTTGCTAATGGCAAGACAAGAGGAACAATACACCATGGAGGTGTGCAATGGATGTCAATGATCACGGAGATGACAACATGACAATCTGATTCTAAATTGACCCGAAAAGCTTTACGATACCTTCATTTTAAGAAAAGAGAATATGTACGAAGAATACCAATTTCCTTGATGACGTGGTATAAAGAATAATAATTCACAGAAAAAAAGTTAATAAGCTACCCTATAGAAAAAAGCAATTAAGCATACTCTCTATATAATAATTCTTGAGAGACTAGAGAGTAATGTTATTTTTGAGAACTAGGAACTTATATTCTTTAAGTTCCAATAATGAGTAACTAATTAAGATAATGGTGATATCATAGGAATTATAAAAGATTTACAATTCACCAATAAGTAGGTTAAGTAAAAGTGTTGGGTGTTTGGGGATATATTATGAAAGTATTTGGGGCTAGATATTAATATGTTATAACTTGAGGAGAGATGTTGCAATTATTGCAACATGCAATATATGATTATTTTGGTACATGATGAAGCCATCCACGGCTTCTTGCCTATTTTCTCTCCTAATTACACTTGATCATTCAATCCCATATTTATAGGGAAACATAGCCTAATAGATGATATATTTTCCTAATCATTCTTTCTAATATTATTTTATACTAATATATTTCAATCATTTAACCACTTGGCCCATATCTAATTAGTTCATGCAATTATTTATTGCAATATCTTTTAACTAGAAATTTCTTCAATCATAGAGCATGCTCACGACGGATCATTGCTAGAGATTTCTGGAATTTTTCTTGATTGCAAATTATCTTTCAACGCCCCCTCTTAATTTGCAATACGCACTTCATTTCGAAACTGAGTAATCTTCTCTGTAGCCACTGCTTTTGTGAAACTGTCCGCAAGTTGTTCCTTTGTGTTTATGAACTCCAACTGAATTTCTTGATCTTGAACTAGACTTCTGATGAAATGATGTCAAAGTTCGATATGCTTCGATCTTGCGTGAAATACTGGATTCTTCGTCATTGCAATAGTCGACATGTTGTCGCAATAGATTACTGTTGGAGCTTCTTGTTTCTGCTGCAAGTCTTCAAGAATTCTTCTAAGCCAGACTGCTTCTCGTGCTGCATCTGTGGCTGCGATATATTATGCTTCTGCTGATGAAATTGATACCGTCTTTTGCTTCTTTGACGTCCACGATATTATTTTTGATCCAAGACAGAATACATATCCCGACGTACTTTTACGATCGTCAACTGATCCAGCCCAATCGCTGTCAGTATAGCCGTTGAGATTGTTCTCATTTTCTTTGACATACTTGATGCCGAACTTCTTCGTACCTTGGAGGTATCGTAGAACTCTTTTTGCTGCTGCGTAGTGAAATTTGCTTGGATCATGCATAAACCTTGATATCAGGCTGACTAGATAGACAATATCTGGCCTTGTGTTCGTCAGATAAATCAGGGAGCCTACTAAACACCTGTACATTTTCTGATCAACCTTTTCAGCACCGTCATTCATCATCAACTTTTCATTGACTGCAAGTGGTGTGGATATTGGCTTGCAGTTCTGCATCTGCAATTTCTTCAAAATTCCTTCAAGATATGTTTCTCGAGAAATGAATATTTCTCCTTTGGATTGGCGGACTTGAATTCCCAGAAAATATTTCATAAGCCCGAGATCAGTCATTTCAAACTCTTGCATCATAGCCTTTTTAAATTTATCCATCATTTCTGCACTTGTGCTTGTATATATCAAATCATCCACGTAAAGACAAACAATGAGAAAATCTTTAGTACCTTGTTTCTTTACGTAGAGCGATGGTTCACTCTGGCTTCTGGTAAATCCAGTCTTCTGGAAATAGCTATCAATTTTGTTATTCCATGCCCTTGGTGCTTGCTTTAAGCCACTGGCTTAAAGCAAAAAAAAAATCCCCCTGGCTCGATATCTTTCCAAAAAAAGAAAATAGAATTGAACCCCTTCCAACGAGCTCATCGTCGCATATTCGCAACAAAAAGAATGAATGTTTGTTGCACATTAATTATGAAGCGTCCAAACGTGAAGACGCTAGTTCAATCCCACAAACTCTGGGATATTGTCGACCAAGACGACAAGCACAAGACGGAGGAAGAAGCATCGTTGATGAAAGAAAAAAAAAACAAGAAGGAGCATAAGGAGAACAAGACCAGAGATGCAAAAGCCTTGTCCTTTATGCACCAGGGGTAAGTCGATCAATGCTTCCGCTTTACGGGTGTGAAAAGATGCAAGATAGTTTGCAAAAATAAATTGGTGTCTATGAGAAATAAAATTGCAAGATGGTCCTTAAATAAAGTAAAGGATTACAAGAAGCTCACAAAGAGCCAAACTTGGAAAAAGCAGTCCAAGTTAAAGTTTACTGTAGGTGAAAAAAATGACGCCAACAGAGCAACAAAAACGCCGCAGAAGGTGTTGAAGCAAAAAATGTTGCAGCTACCAATGTAGCACGTGAATCTATAAAGCTCACAAGAAAAGTAGAGGACATTCAACAACATCAAGAAGCTTCTACTACAAAAATTGTGACACAAAGTCGACCACTGCAAAAATTATCAGAAGTCTCGTTCAAGATCAAGAAGAGTCATGAACTGGGGATTCTGAAAACAAGGGAACAACTCGCGGACAGTTTCACGAAGGCAGTGACCGTAGAGAAAATCGCGTAACTTCAAAATGAAGTGCGGATTGCTAATTAAGAGGGGGTGTTAAAAAAATAATTAGCAATCTAAAAAATATTAAAAAATAGCAAGAGTGGATCGGTCAAAAAGAGATGAAGATTCTAGCTATTTTATAAATATTATGCATGCCTAATTTGGTTAAGTAGTGGGTAGAAATATGTCATATTCAAAATAAAGTATGGTTGATATTTGTATAAAATAAGATTGATTAGAAAACTAAGGCGGTTTATGTTTCCCTATAAATATGGGATTGAATGATCAAGTGTAATTAGGAGAGAAAATAGGCAAGAAGTCGTGGATGGCTTCATCATGTACCAAAATAATCATATATTGCATATTGCAATAATTGCAACATCTCTCCTCAAGTTATAACATATTAATATCTAGCCCCAAATACTTTCATAATATATCACCAAACACCCAACATGTGTGCAAGTTGTTCCTTTGTGTTTATGAACTCCAACTGAATTTCTACTTTCGCCTTGAACTCCAAGAACTAGGGAAATGCTTCTGATTTCTGCTTCAAAATGTATATCCACATCATTCTTGTATAATCATCGACAAACAGAAGGAAGTACCTGTTGTCGTTTAGTGATGGTGTCTGAGTTGGTCCAAAAACATCGGTGTGGACTAATTCCAAATGAGCTTTGGCTCTGTAAGAAACTTTTGGGAATGGCAGGAGATGCATTTTTCCATATATGCATCCTTCACATGGTTTGTCCCTGTCTGGAATATCTGGAAGGCCAAGAACCATATTTTTCTTTTTCAACATATTTAAGTCTTTATAGTTTAGATATGCGTACCTTAAATGCCAAATCATGTGATCATCGGTGGTGCTTTGAAGTACCATTTTCTCCGTCAACGAAATGGTAAGGGGAAACACTTTGTTCGCAGTCATTTTTATTTTTGCCACAATAAGACTTTTCTTTTTATCAATAATAACACAGTGGTCATTATTGAACTTAAAGCAAGCACCAAGGGCGTGGAATAGCAGCTAATTGAGCAGATAGAGCTAGCACGAGCCTTATAGTCTCCATGCGTGCAACTGGAGCAAATGTTTCATTGAAGTCGACGCCTGGCTGCTGTGAATTTCCTTTTGCTACTTGGCGTGCCTTGTGTTTCTGAACTGATCCATCTTCTTTGTACTTCGTCTTGTACACCCATTTAAGGCCAATAACTCTTTTTCCTTCGGGAAGATCTACAAGCTCTCATGTTTTGTTCCTTTCAATACTCGCCATTTCTTCGTCCATTGCTTTTAGCCAGATTTCTTCTTTCACAGCTTCGTCAAATGTCTGCGGCTGAACGGTGAAGAATGCTATATCACATGATTCACAAATACCTCGTAAGCTGCGTACCCTTCTGATAGGACTTTCTAATTTTGGATAGAATTCTCCGGATGGTCCTGCAGCACCTGAACTTGGACCTTGCTCTGGTCTTGCACTTGGACTGGTACTTGATTCATTTTGTTGAAATGAGGATGGCGGTGGTTGATAGACATTATTCTCTTCCCAGTTCCACGACTGCTTTTCATCAAAGATAACATCTCGAGAAATGATAAGCTTATTTGTTCTTGGGTCTAGTAAACGATATCCTTTTGATTCGTCACTATAACCAATAAAGATTAACTTTTCTCCTTTTTCATCAAATTCTTCACGTTGATGTGAAGGAATATGAGAATCAGCAATGCATCCAAAAACTTTGAGATGATGTACCTGTGGCTTTCGGTAAAACCACGCTTCATATGGCGTCTTGCTTGGTAAGGCCTTAGTTGGTGACCGGTTCAAGATGTAAACCACAGTTGTCACAGCTTCCGCCCAAAAACTTTTAGGAAGTCATTTTCCTGTCATCATGCTCCGGGCCATTTCAGCAATCGTGCAGTTTTTTCGGTCGGCAACTCCATTCTGTTGTGCGCTATAGCGAACTGTTTTCTCTTTGCAGTAGTTCATGAAGTCTCTTCCAATGAACTCTCCACCTCGATCAGTTCAGAGGGTCTTTATTTTTCTGCCACTTTGATTTTCGACTTTCGCCTTGAACTCCAAGAACTTGGGAAATGCTTCTGATTTCTGCTTCAAAAATGTATATCCACATCATTCGTGTATAATGATCGACAAACAGAAGGAAGTATTTGTTGTCGTTTAGTGATGGTGTCTGAGTTGGTCCATAAACATCGGCGTGGACTAATTCCAAAGGAGCATTGGCTCTGTAAGAAACTTTTGGGAATGGCGGGCGATGAATTTTGCATATATGCATCCTTCACATGGTTTGTCCCTGTCTGGAATATCTGGAAGGCCAAGAACCATATTTTTCTTTTTCAACATATTTAAGTCTTTATAGTTTAGATGTCCGTACCTTAAATGCCAAATCATGTGATCATCGGTGGTGCTTTGAAGTACCATCTTCTTAGTCAATGACAAGGTAAGTGGAAACACTTTGTTCGCAGCCATTTTTATTTTTGCCACAACAAGACCTTTCTTTTTATCAATAATAACACAATGGTCATTATTGAACTCCACTTTATAATTTTTCCGTAACAATTGGCCGACACTGAGTAGATTTTGGGTCAAACCTGGGACATAGAAGACGTCTTTGATGAAGTTCGTCTCGCCCTTTCTCGTCTTTCCTGCAACCGTGTCTTTTCCGATAATTTTGTGCTCTTTGCCATCACCGAGCCTTACTTCTGATGAATATGAGTCGTCTAGCTCCACAAATATATTTTTATTTTCGGACATGTGATTGCTACAGCTACTATCAACATACCAAGTACTTTCAGTTTTTTGTTGTGAATTGAAACATGAATAGAGTACCTGGTTATCGTTGGCCTCTTCGGTAAAGTTGGATTCTTTAGTGTTGTCGTCGTCTTTATGCCAGCAATCTCTATCGGAATGGTTGGCATTTTTGCACCTTTTGCACTTGAATCGGAAATCCTTCGTGGCATGATTATTTCTTCTGCATATTCTGCAACTCGGCTTATAATTTGAATTTTGATTATCACCTCCCTTGTATGGATCGCGTCGCTGGAAATTTTGGTTTCTGCCGCGACCTCGTCCTCTGCCTCGACCCCCTCTTGATGTTAGGGCATTTTTCCTTTCCTGGTGGCTATCATCATTTTTTCTGTCGCATGTAGTGGGTTTGACTTGGAAAGCCTGTTCCAAGTTTTGATTCGCAAACCGACTCATTCTTTTTTCATGGGCCTCTAATGACCCCATGAGTTCATCTAAAGACAATTTTGATAAATCTTTAAATTCCTTTATGGCTGCGACTACGAGCTCAGATTTAGCTGGCAAGCTCCGTAGCCCTTTTTTGACAATTTCCTGTCTTGAACGTTATCTCCGTATGCACGTATTTGGTTCACAATTATTGTGACCCTCTAAAAAAATTGAACTCTTGAATATTTTTATTTTCTTTTATGAAAATATTATCAAACTCACGCCATAAATTTTGGAGATAACTCTATCGTAGCCACCAAATTGTTTATGTAAAATATCCCATGCATCTTTTGATGTTTTAACACCCATTATGCGCGGAAGTATGGACGACTTACCCCCTGGTGCATAAAGGACAAGGCTCTAGCATCTCTGGTCTTGTTCTCCTTATGCTCCTTCTTTTTTGCTGCCGTCAACGCTGCTTCTTCCTCCGGCGTATACTTGTCGTAACCTTGATCGACAATATCCCATAGCTCATGGGACTGGAATAACGTCTGCATTAGGACGCTTCATAATTCATAATTTTGTCCAACAAAGATAGGCAATCCTTGTTGGGAATAGGCGAAGGCAAGCTCGTTGGAAGGGGTTGAATTCATATTTTTATTTTACAAAAGATATCGAGCCACCAAAATTTGGTAGCACTTTTTCGACAATTTTCCTGTGTTGAACGTTATCTCCGTATGCACGTATTTGGTTCACAATTATTGTGACCCTTGAAAAAACTCTTGAATATTTTCATTTTCTTTCATGAAAATATTATCAAACTCACGCCATAAATTTTGCAATTTAATGAAGATAAGTCTATGGGGTCATTAGACGCTCATGAAAAAAGAATGATTCGGTTTGCGAATCAAAACTTGGAACATGCTTTCCAAGTCAAAGCCACTACATGCGACAGAAAAAATGATGATAGCCACTAGGAAAAGGACTTCCTAAAAGTTTTTGGGCGGAAGCTGTGACAACTGTGGTTTACATCTTCAACCGGTCACCAACTAAGGCCTTACCAAGCAAGACGCCATATGAAGCGTGGTTTCACCGAAAGCCACATGTATTTGGGGCTAGATATGAATATGTTATAACTTGAGGAGAGATGTTGCAATTATTGCAATATGCAATATATGATTATTTTGGTACATGATGAAGCCATCCACGCTTCTTGCCTATTTTCTCTCCTAATTACACTTGATCATTCAATCCCATATTTATAGGGAAACATAAACCGCCTAATCTATGAGATATTTTCCTAATCATTCTTTCTAATATTATTTTATACTAATATCTTTCAATCATTTAACCACTTGGTCCATATCTAATTAGTTCATGCAATTATTTATTGCAATATCTTTTAACTAGAAATTTCTTCAATCATAGAGCATGCTCACGACGGATCATTGCTAGAGATTTCTGGAATTTTTCTTGATTGCAAATTATCTTTCAACAAAAAGTACGTAAATCAGATAAGCACAAATTCACTTTCTGTTTTCACCTACCTCTCAAAGAGGCAGAGCAAAACGAAATATAGTCTGTCACCTATACTCTCATCTCAACAAGTTGCTCTGAAATTAAGAGCTTTTTTTTTCGATGTTACGTACGTATTAATGAAAACAGTTCATTTTTTGTTATTTGTTAATGAAAACAGACAGAGAGATGAAGCGATAGGAGACAAGGTTAATTGTAATTAATTTTTTGTTAATATTTATTGTTGCTTTCACTTTGACACATGGTCTAATATTTAACTATCGCAACTGCTGTTTTTAATCTCATTGTATGTTAATCAATAAAATCTCTTTCTTTCACGTCTGAATATTGGTTGTAAGAATCTTTCTAATAGCCTACAAGGTACATAACAAAGTACTGATTATAGTGCTTTATAAGTGGTGGAAGCTTATCATGTATTGTTTATTTTCATGATGCGGTGAAGGGGTTGGCTGTCACATGTTCCAGTAGATGTTGTTGGTGGTATATAGCTCTTAATGGTGGTGGTCCTACAGTAAGTAGCAGTGTTAATGCTAGTACACGATTGCTCACTGCCAGTGATGCATTGGCTTATTTGAAGGAGGTTAAAGACATGTTTCTGGATCAAAGAGAAAAACATCAAGGGTTGATTCATACCCTGAAAGATTTCAGGGATCATAGGTGGATGAATCTCTTTTAGTGAGACCAACTTCAGTATATGGAGGGAGTGAGACGTGTCTTTGTAACCTTTTGATAATTTGTTTTCGTGCAGACTTGATATTGTTGGTGTCGCGGTAAGGTTGAAGGAGCTGTTCAGAGGAAACCCACATCTCATCCTCGGTTTCAATACTTTCTTGCCAAAGGGGTATGCAATTACCCTCACTGATGAGGATAAGGCTCCTCCACAAAAGGACAGGTGATTTTCGCGAGGCTGTCAATTTGGTCGACAAGATAAAGGTGGGGTTTTTATCACTCTTGTGATGATTAAGCTCTGAATTGACATTCTGAAGAACATTATTTGATTTATGAGAATTGAGAATCTTTATTCCCCTGGATTTTCTGTAGAGAAGGTTTCAGAACGAAGATAAGGTCTAAAAGTCTTTCTTGTACATCATGAGCATGTATAGGAAGGAACAGATGAGCAGAACTGAGGTCTGTCAATAGGTATGCTTCTTTTTACGTGAAACCTTGACTAGTGTTTCGTTCAATGTTAATGGTAAATTTATAGACTTATTGATTTAATTTGCAGGTTGCAGTACTTCTGGATGACGAGCCAGATCTCTTTGACTAGTTTGCTAGATTTCTCCCAGGCACATCACTCACGGTACCAGCTCCTCTTACTTCTTTGCGTCGTTCTATTCGTTAGTTTAGATGGGTTTGTTATAGCATTTGAAAAGCCAGATATTATTGTTTTACGCGTGAAGATATTTTGGCAACCAGAATCCAAAGAACATGTAATTCTGAGAAGACTATGCCCTTTTCAATCTCTCAACTAGATTATTTTCCTTTCCCTAGTCTTCGATGATTTTGCGAACATCCATTCATATTCTATAACTAGTTCAGAACGAGTGAATCATTGTTGTGACAGAGTCACTACATTTGTTGGCAGATTGAACTTTGTTGAATTAGCAATTTTGCTAACACAAGCCCCATAACCCACCACTTCTGCCAAAACAAATTGTGTATGATATCAAGTGAGCAAGCACCAAGATCCATCATTTATACCAACAATAAACAAAGAAAGCTGACAATTGAAATACAAGAGGAGAAGGTCCAAGAAAAATAAAGCCTTACATCATTGGAAAGCTTATTGAGTCGAGTTTTCAAATCAAGAAATGGTATGTCGATCCAACTCACGAGAAAAAAGGTATGACCAAGACCATGGAGGAGCGCATGGATAACTCGAAACTCCACTCAGTTTCGAGATATAGAGCTACTTCAAAGTAGTTTAGAGATATGTTTCGGGACATAGAGCTACTTCACGATATATAGAGCTACTTCAAAATTGTTTAGAGATATGTTTCGAGTTAGATTTCGACACAACAACTAGACATAACTTTTGACACGACCAATAGAGTCTCACAACACTGACAAAACTCATTATGGCCTACATTTGTAAGTTCATATCATTGACAACACAATGCCAATACTTCAAACTGGAGGACTACTGTATGGCCATAATTTGAGCATTTCAAGTCGCACCATTCAAATAAAAACACTCAATCAAAAAAGACATGTAACAATCACATTAAAAAGAACTAGGTAAGGTTCACTCAGAATTTATGTCAAAGTTGTCTCTATAATTCTATTTTCGAGTAAAGAAATGAAACAAGGAAGAGAGAACAACATTTCACTAGAAATCTATGTCCAAATAAGTCCATAATTCTTCCTTTCGGGACAATGTTTTGGGTTACACATAGTTTTCAAGTTAATTTAGGGACAGTGCAATTTTGGGTAAGGTGTGATTGGTGGAATCAATGGCAGATCTAGTAGCTTAATTTACGGGTCTCATCCATTATATAAACTCAAACTCATAAAGGTAGATCTTTTTCACTTGTGCTAGACCAGAGCTCGCACCTATAACTCTAAACCCGTCACCAATTTCGAGATTCGACTTAAGTCGAATCTTGTCTCTTGCGCCTAAGGCGAATTTCGAGAGATAGAGCTATTTTGAGACACACTTGTTTCGGGATACATAAGCTTCAGGGTTAAGCACTTTTGGTACACTACTTATCACCCGAAACTTGAGACACTTTGAGGTCAACCTATTTTCAAGATACCTTTAAAATCAACCAAAACTCGACACACTTAAAGGTCACCCGAATTTCGAGATGCTCTTATTTAAACCCCAAATTCGAGACACTCTTAGGTCAACCGGATTCAAGATACTATACAATAAGATATATTTAACTAAGTTCTACAACTTTCATACAACATACAACTGCCTATTGACTTAAGCGTCGGAGTGCCTTCGTCTGGTCACTCCTGGCCTAGTTCACTTGTGTTTTTGGTGCAGAGGTGTGATTCTGACAAAGTTGGTATGGACAAAAAGTCGAATCAGTCTGACGTGAAGCGTTGAGTCTGCCTGACAGATAACTTACGAGTTGTGACATGGATAAACTTTTACAAATTTGGAGTAATTTTTTGTGATTTTTTCTTTTAAAAATAAGTTACAAATACTCCACTAAGTTAAGAGTTTTTTATTTGACATCGCGACAAGAGAGTCAAATGTAATGCCTGACAAAAAGAATAAATATAAAAGATTTAGTTGGAAGATTCTGCGGTTTCAGCTAAAATCTACCAAACATACATATCTATATGTGCACAAGCGCACAAACGCCCCTAAAAGAAGTAGAAGTGTGTCGGTTATCGATTCCTAATTAATAAATACTTCGATCAGTTATTAATGTTATCAAAATCGTACAAAATATCTATTTACACTTGTACGTCGGTTGTCATTCTTTTGGTATAATCATATCCAAACTCAAAGTCCACGTCATAATCGGTCTCAGCTAAAATATACAATGCATAAACATGTATATATATATATATATATATATGTGTGTGTGTGTGTGTGTGTATGTATATGTATATGCACGTGCACATAAACACACGTAAAAGAGCTAGATATTTGTTAGTTATTGATTCTTAAGAACTTACATACTTCTATCATTGTTGAAACCTTACGAAAGATCAATATACCACTGTACGGCGGTAGTCATTCTTTTTGTCCTATAATCATAATCAAAATCAAGATATGCTTCGTAATCACAATTTTACGTAGTGGTTATGCCTTCTAAGAAATATCAACTTGATTTTAGTGTTTGGTGTTGAAAGTGTAAGATGTTCTGTTGTCAATGTTGGATGAATGTTGTGCCAACATCCAGAGGACAACATTGAAACCCGAAAACAGTCTTAACATAAAACAGGTTTCTGAAATTTTGAACATGAGTAAAGTGTTCTGGATTAAATGTTGGATGGATGTTGAGCCAACATTCACAGGACAACATTGAAACCAGAAACTGTTCTGTCAATCTGTCTTTAACTGCTTTATTTTAGTTTTGCCTTTATTCACCTATTAATCAAGTTCCACGATTTTAGTTGTCTTTATTTATGTCCAGGAACATCTCTTAATCCTAAGTTGAAGTTTCCATAATTCAAGAGGAGGAGATCGGTCAAGTCAACACGGTTTCAAAGATGGAAAGTTTTGGAGTTCAAGTGCAACTAGGAATCTTTCCAAGATCAACTCTGAATTGAAGAAGGAGTATTTCCTTATTAGAACTCAATCTAATAAAGGGAACTAATATTCAAGAAGGAGATCGAGTTCAAGAAGGAAACAAGAGTTCAAAAAGGAAACAACATAAGTTACCAAAACTGTGTACAACACACCTTGGAGATCAAGTTTGAAGAAATCTATATATAGGGTGTGAAGTACATCAAGATACATAGAGAAGCAATAGAGCTTATAAATCCGTAGAGATTATATCTTAAGCATTGTTGCTGTGTTTCTTGTTTTGCAAAGTTTGTGAGTTTTCGAGTTAAGTCTAGGATTAGATTTAAGGAGAAAATTCTTGTCTGCTTTGCTGAGTCCAATCTATAAAAGAGCGAGAGTGATTTTGTGGTGAGGAACAACTTTGGTAAAACCTGCGTGGTTATTTTGCCGTAAGGCTAGATGGTTGATTATTTATAATAAACCATTGAAAATTTATCTTCTTGTGTTCTTTTATTCCGCTACACATTATACTCTATCAAGAAGATTGTTTGAGATCAAGTTAAGGCAACGGCAGCTTAACTTGAGCTTTGAAACTTTGGAAAATTGTATCAATCCCGATCCAACAATTTCAATTGGTATTAGAGCCAAGCACCGATTTCACTGGTGTTTGGAGGTGATACAATGCGATGGACAACATCAATCCCAATTCTGGCAGACTCCCAGTCTTAGAAGGATCCATCAATTATGCCTACTGGAAGACCAGGCTCAGAGTTCACATCAAATCCATTGACATGAAAGCATGGGATGCAGTTCTTGATGGATATTCTGTCCCAAAGATTGAGAACGACAGAGATGCAGATATTGTACCAAAACCGAAGTCACAATGGACAGCAAACGAGGTAACACTGTACAACTACAATGAGAAAGCTCTTAATGCTATTTTTAGTTATGTTACCAATCAGATGTTTAAGTTAATTCAGAACTGCTCCACAGCTAAATCAGCTTGGGATATCCTTGAACTTCATTGTGAAGGAGATATAACAGTTAGAAACTCTAAACATAGACAATTGCTTAAAGATTTTGAAAAACTTGAGATGGGTGATGAAGAGAGTATAGATAGTTATTTTGAGAAAATCTTTGACATTACAAATCAATGTGAAAATCTAGGATTTCCTGTTTCAAATCAAACTATGGTTTATAAAGCTTTTAGATCTTTGTCACCTAGATTTGCTCTCAAGAGAATTGCCATGGGAGAGACAAGAGATATTGCCAACATGTAATTTCAATCCTTGTTAAACACTCTTAGAGAATTTGAGCTAGAGTTTCCTGCTAGGACTACCAAACAACAAGCTATTGCTTTGTTATGAACAAATTATCATGAGAGTGAAGATGAGGATGAAATTATTTCTTCTAACTATGGAAATATTAGCAAGAAACTCATTAGGTTGAACTTTAAAGATAAATCTAAAGAGAAACAACCTAGCAATACTTCCACTGGTTATAGAAAATTGCCTCCCAAATTTGTTAAATATATGGCAACAAAATCTAGTCCTGAAGAAATTGAAAAGTTGAAAACTACTCAATGTTATGAATGTAAAGGTTATGGTCATATTGATGTTGAATGTGCTAACACCCTCCGCAAGAAGGAAAAGTCTCATTGGGTTTGTGTAGATGATTTCAATGAAGATGATTATAACTCTAGATCAAGTGCTGATATTGAGGAAAACCTTGAAGAGATTCATACAGCTGCACTATTTACTCATGTCAACTGGACAGAAGAAGATCTCCATAACTGCCATGGGTCCCAATGTTGCTCCAACATCCAGGACTCAACATCAGAACATGAGACTTTCTTTGGGAATTGGACTGAATATGATACCCATATTGATTTCAATTCTTTGTCTGATAATGATGAATCTAACTTTGAATGTTTTCATGGCTCAGTTGATCTAGATGAAGAGTATTACTTTGAAGGTGAAATGTCCCAGGAGGAAATCATTGAAGACTTAAAGTCTACTTTTCATAATCTTCTGAAAGAAAATCAGAAACTCACCAAGAAGAATGAAGCTCAGAGGCTGGAGATTGATGGACTGAAGAAATTGATGAGGATGTATGAAAGAGACCTTGACAAGACAGAACCTGAACTTAAAGAGGTAAAAGGAAAGCTTAAAAAAGATAATCAGATCATTGCTAAATGGAACTCAGGTACATCTAAACTTGATGAGGTACTGAGTATGTGTAATCAAGGAACAAATGGTCTTGGATATATTGAGAAACCTACCTCTAAAGTTGCTAATCCTGTTTTCATTAAAGAAGGTTTTGTTAAGGAATCAAAAGACTTGAGCTGTGCTAATCCCAACAAAAGTAAACCTACTTATATCTGTCAATTTTGTTTTCAACCAGGTCACATAAAACCTTATTGCAAGAAATATTTGAAAGAAAATGTGAAGAAAACAGAAACTGTCTCTAATGTTGAGTTGGTCAGTGGTACAGATGTTATCCCAACATTAGGAACAGGACAGAAAAGTAGAACTTGGATTGAAAAGTTAAAGACTCCTAAGAGGAAACTTGTATGCAATGTTGTGTTTTCTGTTGTGTACTCTAACCTTGCAGGTAAGTGTTACTTTGACAGTGGATGTTCAAGACATATGACAAGAGACAAGGAAAATCTTAAACAATTGATTCCTCTCACTGTTGGAACTGTCGCCTATGGAGGAGGCACCAAGGGAAGAATCATTGCAAATGGAGTACTAGATGTTGAAGGATTTCCACCACTCAAAGATGTTCTGCTAGTTGAAGGATTGAAAGCAAATCTAATAAGCATTAGTCAACTTTGTGATGATAACTTGCTTGTTACATTTGATAAAAGTTCTTGTGATGTATTTAATAGTGATAATGTCCTTGTTATGACAGGTACCAGATCTAAAGATAATTGCTACCTTGTTCAAGAAGAAGCAGAATGCTTTCATGCTAAAGTTGATGATGCTGTTCTGTGGCATAGGAAGCTAGGACATGTTCACTATAGGAACCTTGAAAAGTTACAGAAAGTTGATGTTGTAAGAGGCTTACCAAAGATATCCAGCCCAGGTAAGGTTGTATGTGGGGACTGCCTGAAGGGTAAGCAAACCAAAGCTATTCATACGCCCCTCCAGGTACAAAGTACAATTCCCGAGATTGGTAAGTGTTTTGAATTATTACACATGGATCTCATGGGTCCTATTAAGGTGAGCAGCCTAAGTGGTAAGAGATATGCCCTTGTTATTGTAGATGATTTCTCTAGATATACATGGGTTAAGTTTCTTAAAGAAAAATCTGATGCATTCAACACATTTAGGATCTTACATGCTAGCATCAAAAATATGTATGGTTCCTTTGTTTGTAATATTAGGTCTGATCATGGTAAAGAATTTGAAAATGCTAGTTTCAGTGATTTATGTGATAAAAATGGAATTTTCCATGAGTTTTCAGCACCTAATACACCTCAGCAAAATGGAATAGCTGAGAGGAAAAATAGGACACTTCAAGAGATGGCCAGAGTTATGCTTAATGCTAGAAACCTATCTAAAAGACTTTGGGCTGAAGCTTTAAATACTGCATGTCATATAAGTAATAGGGCTTACCTTAGACCTGGTACAAATATGACACCATATGAAATCTTGAAGGGTTTGAAACCAAATATTGCTCATTTTCATGAATTTGGATGTGATTGTTACTTGTTGAATGATAGAGACTATCTTAGTAAGTTTGATCCAAAAAGTGAAAAGTGCATATTTGTTGGTTATTCTGTGAATAGTTGTGCTTTCGGGGTTTATAATCTAAGATTTAAGACTATTCAAGAATTAGTAAATATAGTGTTTGATGATTCCACCTTTGATACAGGTACTGGTGAAGTTATTGTCTATGATGTTGCCCCAACATTGGAAACAGAGACTGTTCCAACATCAGAAGCAGAAGCTGAAGACACTGAAATTGGGACTGGTTCTAATGTTGAGCTGACACCTGCTGCTATTAGGCCAACATCCTCACAGTCCAATTCAGAGGATGACATTGTTGATGAACCTAGGAGAGATCCCCCTATTAGGATTCAAAAGGATCATCCAGCTTCACAAGTGATAGGTGAAATCACTGGACGCATGAAGACTCGCAACAAAGACAGGGTAAACTATAAAAATATGGTAAGGTTGTGTGTCTGCATGGCTTCCACTTGCACTGTAAGTAATGCTTCCTGTTTTATCTCGAATATTGAACCTAAGAATGTGACTGAAGCTCTTAAGGATAGTAAATGGATAAATGCTATGCAAGATGAACTGTTGTAATTCACCAAAAATCATGTTTGGAATCTAGTACCTAGACCTTCTAATGTGAATGTTATAGGAACTAAGTGGATTTTCAAGAACAAAACTAATGAAGATGGTGTAATTGTAAGAAACAAAGCTAGGCTTGTTGCACAAGGTTATACTCAGGTAGAAGGGATTGACTTTGATGAGACATTTGCTTCAGTAGCTAGGATAGAATCTATTAGATTACTTCTTGTTATTGCATGTTGTCTTAAGATTAAGCTCCACCAGATGGATGTAAAAGGTGCTTTCCTTAATGGTTTGATAGACAAAGAAGTATATGTTGAACAACCTAAAGGTTTTGCTGATCCTAAACATCCTAATTATGTGTATAAACCTGAGAAAGCTTTGTATGGTTTAAAACAGGCACCTAGAGCTTGGTATGAAAGACTAACTCAATTTTTGTTAAGTCTTGGGTTCAATAAAGGAGATGGAGACAGGACCTTGTTTATTCTAAGAAATAGTTCTGATGTATGTATTGCTCAGATCTATGCGGATGATATTGTATTTGGTTCTACTAACAAGTCTACTCTAGACAAGTTTGTTGAGTCAATGACAGGGACATTTGAGATGAGCATGATTGGAGAGCTGAACTACTTTCTGGGATTGCAAGTGAAGCAACTGGAGAATGGTATGTTCTAAAACCAGGAGAAGTATGCAAGGAACCTGGTAAAGAGATTCGAGCTACATGAGTCAAAACCTTGCAAAACTCCCATGTCTTCTTCTATGAAGATTACTAAGGATGGCATTGGAGACAATGTTGACCCAACATTGTACAGATCTATGATTGGTAGTCTTCTATATCTCTCTGCCTCTAGACCAGATATTATGTTTTCTGTTTGTGTTTGTGCTAGGTACCAAGCTGATCCAAAGCAATCTCACTTGATTGTTGTGAAGAGAATATTAATATATATATCTGGAACTTCATCATTGGGCATTTGGTATTCTTTTGATACAAATACAAATCTTGTTGGTTTTAGTGATTCTAATTGGGCAGGTGATGTAGATGACAGAAAATCCACAAGTGGGCGTTGTTTCTATTTGGGAAACAATCTTGTTTCGTGGTATAGTAGGAAACAGAATTGTGTGTCATTATCTACAGCTGAATCTGAATTTGTAGTTGCTGGCAGTTGTGCTACCCAGCTAGTATGGCTTAAACACATGTTGCTGGACTATGGGTTAGATAGTGATACTCTCCTCATGTTTTGTGACAATCTTAGTGCCATTAGTATCTCAAGGAATCATGTTCAGCATTCTAGGACTAAGCATATAGATATAAGACATCATTACTTGAGAGACATGGTTGAGGACAAAGTGATCAACATTGAGCATATTGAGACAAATAATCAGCTTGCTGATATGTTTACTAAACCTTTAGATAGTGAGAGATTCTTCAGTTTGAGGAAATCTCTTGGCATGTGCAATATGTGAGAATGTTAGGATCCCAGTGTTGACATAACACCGTTGTCTAGACTGGTTAATGTTTGTGGTGTAGTATGTAACTTTTTGTTTTTTTTTGTTTGTTTCTTTTCTTTTCTTTTTGAGTCATTGATCTTTGTTTTGGCATATTTGATTGTGTGGTTGATCACTATGATTTACTAATCTTTCTAGCTTGCAGATTCACATCTAAGTTTTGAAAAGTATAAATCTATAAAGTGTGTCTGAGGTTGTGTTAGCCTAACATATGGAGAAGCTAGGGTACACAAAGTTCACTACTTTGATGTCTATTCAGTTGTGTCTTATTCATATGAAAAGGTTTGCAGGACATGTGGAGAAGCTGGGGTTCATGATGTTGACAACTTCAATGATATTCAGTTGTTCTTATTTGCATGTCTCTGTTTGTTTTGGCCAAGGGGTACATAAAAGTGGTTCTTTCTACTAGGGTGTTTGGGGTTTCGATTGCCATCACTTGGTAGCATTGATCATTTAGTGCTCTCTTGTATGCAGGTTGGTAAACAAGTATGCATAAGGAATTGGGGTATTGGGGTGCATGATAAATGTGTTGCCAGTATTCAAGGCCTTTGTACGTGCCTAACTTGTTGCTGATAATGTTGTTACTGGGGTGTGTGGAGTCTAGGGCTGTCTTCATTTAGTAATGTCATTATCTTTTTTTAATCAACTCTCAGTTTTTTGTTCTAAAGAGATAATGAAAATAGTGAAGATTGATGTGATGTGATCTGTTGCTGGTTTGAAAAGTGATTCACTGCGTATACCATCTGTCAATGTTGTTATAACATTGTTGCATTCATGTTAGAATTGCATTGTTATTCATCTTTGATTGGTGTGTTTGACTAGGTGTGGGCTTAGGGGGAGTATATAGTCCCTTTCATGTGTTGAGGCATACTCTTTCGGTGACATACTGCAGGTGACACACTATTTGTGACCTTCTATGCTGTGCAAGTGGATTAATTCTCTAATTCATAACTGCTTATCTCTATGTGTTTTCTGTTTGATACGTTGCTTATTCATGATTTTGATCTAAATCTTATGTTGTTGATACTCACTTGCTACTTTGGTGAAGTTTCAGATATAAGTTTGGATATATCTCCCGCTCTCACATGAAATTGCCTTGAAGAAGCCCAGAACCTCAAATATTTTGGTTTAAAAAACTTTCTGGTTTGAATGTTACTCTACTCTCTAATCTGAATGTTATCCCAACATTGCCACACTGTCTGCCCAACATTGAAGATAATAACTTATAAGTTTGTTTAAAATTTTAAAAACTGAGTTTTTATTGTTTTATTTTAAACTGCTCTGGTTACTTGTTGTTTTTAAATGACCCGTGGTGAAGTTCTTACGCGGGAATAGAGTAGTGGGAAAACTTAATTGATCACATTCCACAATCCCACTAGCATTCATCCCTTCTCTCTCCACTCTGCACGACTTAAATGAACAATTTGCCCTAATTTCTTTTTCACTTGTGAAATTTGTTTTCTCTCTGCAAATAGTTATCTAAAAATCTCTCATATTATTCTCTCAATTCTTAAAACTAACATGGCGAGCAAGACTCCTTTAGACACTCTTGCAGATATGGCCTTGAATGTTGAGCAAACAACAACACGCACCAGGGTTGCTGCGCGTGAGGATCAAGAACGACCTGCTGCTCAAGTTTCTGCAAAACGACCAACGATTCCTCATCAACGACGGTCAAAGCGAGCTAAGATTGTGGAATCTGAGTCGAATATTGGCGCAACATTAGAAGCCCATACTCCTCAAACCAAGGAAAATGAATCTGAGGTAAATGTGGCTAACCCTAAACCCAAGTGAATATTCTTAATGATGTGATTGAGGGGGAGGGATCTTGTTCTGGTAGAAAGAGAACACCAATTGGGTCTATGCCTATGAGTAAAATAGCCTTGCAAAGAGCTGAGGCTAGAAGAGCTCAAAGAGAGAGACTTGATAAGAAAAAGGTTGAGGCTGAGGCTAAGGCCAAGGCTGAGGCTGAGAAAGTGAGGAAAGGAAAGCAGGTTGTAGATGAGGAAGTTGAGGTAGTTGATGTAGAAGAAGAGGAGGAGAAAGAAGAAGATAAAGAAGAAGAAATAGAAGAAGAAGAGGAAGTGGAAACTGATGCTGAAGAGGGTGAAGCTAATGATGATGATGATGATGATGAAGAAGAGTACTGTGACACTCTTGAGTTATCCTATCATAGTAGGGAAGCTAGGTCTAGATACTATCTTAATAAGGAGATAGAGGACAATGCTTATGAGTTTAGAAAGAGGGATTTTCACAAAGAGAGGGTCATGGACATGGACAGCTTTAAAAGAAACAGAGTTTTTGAGTTGTTGAAAGCAAGAGGGGTTCAGAATTCAATGAAGAAGCATGGTGATTATGCTCCTGAACTTGTACAAGAATTCTACCTGAATCTCTCAAAATATATCACTTGTGAGTTGTCTCCCAAATATGGTAAGGAATGGGTAAGAGGACAAGTGTTTGACATTAGTCCTATGAAGATAAATGAGATCTGGGGACTACCACATGATGAGGAATATGAAGATCCTAAGCCATATGAGGTGATTGAGGATACCACAGGTGGTCTAGAGAGAACCTGGGTTGAACAATTACCAACAACAAAGCTCACTGCCCTAAGTGCGGTTCTGCACAAATGTGCATCTTATAATTGGCTACCTACTAAAAATTCTACTGTTTTGACTAAGGAGTCTGCTTACTTGGTCTACAAACTGAAGAATGGGCTTGCTGTGAATATTGGGGTGAGAATTTTAAAGGCTATGGAAGATGCTGCTGGAAGGAAGCAAGGGATTCTACCATTTCCTTCTTTGATCACAACTCTGCTGCTTAAACAGAAGATGAACAAGAAAGAGTTTGGAGGAATGTCAGAGAACAAGGCTAGGTTCACCATCACTCAATCCTACTTGTCTAGCACAAGAGTGAATGACTTACCTTGGAATCCTGAAGATGGAGTTGCACCTGGAGAGGAAAAGGAGGCTCAACAATTTGTTAGAGCTTCAGTGCCTCAATCTGATGAGGAAGAAACCAGGGTAACAACAAAATCGTTTGTTGATCAGCAGTTGACTTGGTATAGAAGTGCTTATGCCAATCTTCAGAGGGAAATTGCTTTCAAGGAAAAACAAATGCAGGAGCTGGATGTTTTGATTAAGAACATGGAGGAGCTTTCTTCACAAAAACGGGGAGAGTTATCTATAGTTTTTAATTTTTGATTTCTGGTTTTTATGTTTTTGCTTTGATATGTTTTGAACTGTTTCTATTTTGCTGCTAGTTCTTTTTCTTTGTTTTGGTTTGTAATGATAATGCTACTTAGCTTTAACTGCCCTGAATGATTTTGCTTATGAAGATAGTTTATATCTGTTGTTTCTGCTGATAAACTTATGTGCAGGTACATTCTGGTCTTAATGTTGAGATAATATTGATGAGTTAAATGTCTGAACAACTTTGTTGAGTTGCGGTGATGACTTTAATGAGTAATCTTTGTTATGCCAAGTTAATGCTTGATAGTTTGCATTAAGGGGGAGCAATTTTAGTAGGTTTAGATTATTATGCTTAATTGATATTTGGACATATTATCTGTTATGTGAACTAAAATAAAGCAGTTAATTGGTTTTGTGAAGAAATGCAAAAAGGGGGAGATTGAAAGTGTAAGATGTTCTGTTGTCAATGTTGGATGGATGTTGTGCCAACATCCAGAGGACAACATTGAAACCCGAGAACAGTTTTAACATAAAATAGGTTTCTGAAATTCTGAACATGAGTAAAGTGTTCTGGATTAAATGTTGGATGGATGTTGAGCCAACATTCACAGGACAACATTGAAACCAGAAATTGTTCTGTCAATCTGTCTTTAACTGCTTTATTTTAGTTTTGCCTTTATTCACCTATTAATCAAGTTCCACGAGTTTAGTTGTCTTTGTTTATGTCCAGGAACATCTCTTAATCATAAGGAATATCATTACAAGTTTCCTAAGTTGAAGTTTCCATAATTCAAGAGGAGGAGATCGGTCAAGTCAACACGGTTTCAAAGATGGAAAGTTTTGGAGTTCAAGTGCAACTAGGAATCTTTCCAAGATCAACTCTGAATTGAAGAAGGAGTATTTCTTTATTAGAACTCAATCTAATAAAGGGAACTATTATTCAAGAAGGAGATCGAGTTCAAGAAGGAAACAAGAGTTCAACAAGGAAACAACATAAGTTACCAAAACTGTGTACAACACACCTTGGAGATCAAGTTTGAAGAAACCTATATATAGGGTGTGAAGTACATCAAGATACATAGAGAAACAATAGAGCTTATAAATCCGTAGAGATTATATCTTAAGCATTGTTGCTGTGTTTCTTGTTTTGCAAAGTTTGTGAGTTTTCGAGTTAAGTCTAGGATTAGATTTAAGGAGAAAATTCTTGTCTGCTTTGCTGAGTCCAATCTACAAAAGAGCGAGAGTGATTTTGTGGTGAGGAACAACTTTGGTAAAACCTGCGTGGTTATTTTGCCGTAAGGCTAGATGTTGATTATTTATAATAAACCATTGAAAATTTATCTTCTTGTGTTCTTTTATTCCGCTGCACATTATACTCTATCAAGAAGATTGTTTGAGATCAAGTTAAGGCAACGCCAGCTTAACTTGAGCTTTGAAACTTTGGAAAAGTTGTATCAATCCCGATCCAACAATTTCAGGTGTGGAATAGTAGTTTTTCAAAACTCTTATCTTATGAGTTATGACTTGGAGAAACTTCGATAAATTTAAAGTAAATCTTGAATTTTTCTTTTGAAGAGAGGTCAAAAATATTTCATTAGGTAATTTGACATCGTGATAAGAGAGTAAATTATTCAACAAAAAGAGTAAGTAGATCACACGTAGTAGATTTGGTTGAACGATTCTTCGATTTCAACTAAAATCTACTACACGTGTACATACATACACAGATGTGTATGCCTACGCACACATACGCATCAAAGATATAAAAAACATGCTAGTTATAGATTCTTTAAGATCTTAAATATTTCAATCAATTATTAAAGTCATCAAAATCGTATAAAAGATCTATATGCCACATCGTATGTACATAAAGAGTAAGTGGATCAAATATAATAGATTTGGTTTAAAGATTCTTCGATTTCAACTAAAATCCACTACACATGTATTTACATACACACATGTGTATGCCTACGCACACATACGCGCATCAAAGATGTAGAAACATGTTAGTTATAGATTCTTTAAGAACTTAAATATTTCAATCAGTTATTAATGTCATCAAAATCGTACAAAAGATCTATATAACACATCGTATGTCGGTTATTGTTGATCTTGTTGTTGAAAATCAAGGCATATGTTGTTATCATAATTTTACGCGGCATTACATATATATATATATATAATATTGTTACTACTCTGATCCCTTCTTCCAAAACTGTAATAAGTGTTGAGGAATTGCAAGAAATAATTGTCGCATGATGACGTAATACATTACGGCCGAGAGTTTGTTACATTTTTCAAAATTACAAGGCAATAAATTTCTCGCACCAAATCTCATTTGTCCATGTATTAATGATGGAATTCACACACGCACCACCTTGTTGTACATTCACCGCACATTATTATTTATAATAGAGCAAAGGGAATTTCCATCTCGAAGGATTAATCCAGCTACAGGTTCCCGACTGCTACCTTGTTACAACATCACCATTGTCGAAGACCCAAATGTGCTATCAAACCTAACAAAAAAAGTTTATGGTTCTTATTTTGACTCTTCTAAAAGACTACTTATAATGTTATTATAGACGTTCAACTAATAATGCATTAAAATAAAGTTATTGTCCTAAAAAGCAATAAATACTCAGCCTTTATATAATAATTTTTCATAGTAGAGAGTAAATGTTATTTTTGACAAATAGAAACTTATCTAGTTTGGTATGATTTCGATACTGCTCTCGAGTAAACAAGTGACAAATGCTCTGATCGATCGAACGCTGGAGTATCGAACTAAGCATTCGATTTAAGAGCGGGTGAGCTATAGTAATTAATGACGTGCTTGATCATTGGGATCCAGGATATTCGGATCGCAGGTCCCGTTCTTCGAATTTCCCGAGATAAGGTCGAATTGAACATTCGGTACTTAGGCAATAACGAATTAGACATTGGATGCTGGCATCCAAGAGTATCGAATTTCTCCTTCGTTACTCCTGCGTTACTATAATTAAGGATTAGCTAATTAAGAAAGTGGAGATATTACAGGAATTATAAAAGATTTAAGCTTGACTAATATATAGTAAGAAGGGTAAGTAGTAAAAGTAAATCAAATAAGCACAAAATCATTTTCTTTTTCATCTCAACCATTGAAGTTGGTATCCTCGCTTTGAAAACACATTTAACCGTGGCCTGGTGACGTTGTACATACTATGAAGTAGGGGAAAATAACGTCTCAGGACTACCTCCAATCCTCCATCACCGTGCATATTTAAACGGATTGACCCACCACCACGCACCTTGCAATTATTCAACAAATAAGGAAGTTAATTAAGAGAATCTATACAAATTTAATAATACCTGGAATAAAGTTAATGTCGTATAATTTAGGAAAAACAATAAATCCTACTTGTATATAATAATTAGGAAACTCATATTTTCTAAGTTACTATAACTATTAATTGGCCAGTTAAGATTATTGTAATATTATAGGAATTTACCTTGTCCGATTATAACAATGTATTAAAAACTGTATATATAAGTAAATGTAAATCCAATAAGCATAAATCACCTTTTTTCACCTCTCTCACATACCTGACGCCACAAAGAGGCAGAGCGAAAGGAAGCTTTGGTGTATTCTGTGACCTAGCTATAACTTCATCTCAACAATGTAAGTTGCTCAGAAACTTTTATTTTTATTTTTTGATTATGGGTTTTCTCTTTTACACTAGTATAAATGATTTTCATTCTGGTCGATGTTGAATCATAATTAAATTTTTCCAAAGTTCACTTCAAAATTTATTTTTTTCATTCATTTTGTTGTGATTTTGCTTCAAGTGGTCTTATATTTAAATGTGTTCGATTGCTGTTGCATTGTGTGTAAGTAAACCAACAGAATCATATAGTTTCAACTTCTTCCATGTCTTAAAATATTATGATTAGTTCAGCGTTTATTTATTTTTGTTAGGGAGTGAAATCAGAATTAGGAAGTAATGGAAAAAAAACTGGATCTTTTGTTGAGATCCCGTTAATCACGAGCCGTTGTTTAAGATGGTTGGGGGTTTTGTTAATTGTGTATCTGGACCAACTAAGCCTTGTGTTCTGAAATATATCCATTTGTGGTCTTTAGATAAAATGATGATCTGTACTATGAAAAACTTAGAGAGGTAGTAATGAGCGAAATACTTGTTCCAAGATTCTTTTTTAAGTGTCTACTGGATATATGAAATGTGTAAATCTGTTTTAAGAATATAGGGTAAAGAAGAACCAAGTTCTACTTATAGCGCTTTATAAGTGGTGGTAAATCTGATCTTGTATTTTTATTTTCATGATGCGATAAAGGGCTGGGAAATCACATGTGCCAGTTGGTGTTGTTGGTGGTAGAGCTAATGGTGGTGGAACTAGAGTAAGCGTGGGTGCTAATGCTAGTACACGACACCTTACTACCAGTGATGCAATGGCTTATATGAAAGAGGTGAAGGACACATTTACTGATCAAAGAGAAAAATTTCGAGAGTTTCTTGATATCATGAGAGATTTCGAGGCTCTAAGGTGAATGAATCTCTTTTAGTGTGACTAAGCTGAGTATGCGGAGTGAATGAGACGTGTCTTTGTAACCTTTTTGATAATTTGTTTTCCTGCAGACTTGATACTGATGGTGTCCTGGTAAAGATGATGCAGTTTCTTAGAGGGCATCCCAAACTCATCCTTGGTTTAAAAGCATTTTTACCAAAGGGGTATGAAATTACCCTCACTGATGAGGATAATGCTCCTCCAGAAAGCACATGTACATGTAATTTTAGCGAGGCTACCAACTTTGTCGTGAAGATAAAGGTGGGGTTTTTATCACTCTTGTGATGATTAATCTCTGAATTGACATTCTGAAGAACATATGGTTTATGAGAATCTTTATCCCCGTGCATTTTCTGCAGAAACGGTTTCAGAACAAAAAGCATGTCTATAAGTCTTTCTTGGACATCTTGAGCAGGTACGGTAAGGACCAGATGAGCAGAACTGAGGTCGGCCAAGAGGTATGCTTCATATTTAAGTTAAACCTTGACTAGCGTTTTGTTCAATGTGAATTGTAAACTTATATACTTATTGACTTAATTTTCAGGTTGCAGTACTGTTCAATGACGAGCCAGATCTTCTTGAAGAGTTTGGTAGATATATCCCAGAAGCTTTAGTCGAAGCACCATCTTCTCATACTTCTTTGGGTCGTTCTATTCGTTAATTTAGATAGTTTTGTTTTAGTGTCCCAAAAGCCAGATATTCGATTTTATCGGGAAGGTGTTTTCGTAGGCAGAATCCAAAGAACATGTAATTCTGAAAAGGCCAGATTTTATACCTTTTAATTTCAATCTCTCAACCAGAGGAGAAATATTTCTGCGGCTATTTTGAACCCACAAATCAATTGAATTTAGTCTTTCTCCCTTATTTTCATCTCTAATTTTCCATTGTTTTGCTAACTTACATTGCCATTCTACAAATAGTTAGGAGGGAGTGAAGAGTTGTTTTTACAAAGTCTGCAATACTTGTTTGCAGATTAACCTTTGTTGAATTAGTAGGCTTGCTTTGCTTAATTCAGTAGCACCATTCGATAATTGTAAATTGTGAAAAGGTTATGTGTGTTAAGTAAAAGTATCCTATCCACATCATGGAAACTTGTGTTTTGCGCAGCAGTACTATGATCAGGTATCAACGTCTATTTTTTTGTTCTCCTTGGAAATCTCTCAGAATGTACCGAAAATACTTTTTTTTCAGCTCGAATGTAATGCGAACCGAAAAGATTTTATTTTTAACTCGATTGTAATGAAACACATAAGTATTTTACAAATTATTTGTATATTAATAACTTTTACGATTTTTTTGTAACACGCATATCAAAAAGATCTCAAATATTACGAAATATCTTTATATTTGACAAACCAAAGCATACTTTTGAAACGAAATTTCTATGATTGACTATGCTGCATGAAATTACAACAAAAATATAAAAAGTAAAGAAGGAGAAACAAACATTTGTTAAGACTCTGTGATTGATAGGTGAACGCTTTTCATTCACTTTACGAACCTGACTACATCCTACATAACTGGGTTTAGTAATATTAAATCGAATTTTAATGTGGTGTTTGCAAATTCTTAGAAAGAAGTAAGAACTCAACTGCGATTTAAAGTTAACCTCACATAAGCTCCTTAAAATGGTTTTAGCTTGATTCTAGTGTTTTTTTTTTGTGAAGTTTTAGTTTCTAAATCTCTTAAAAAATTTATGAGTTATGACTTGGACAAACTTTTATAGCGTTAGAGTAACTTTTGTGAGCTTATGCTTTTAAAGAGAAGTTGCTAACACTTCATTAAATTAAGGGCTTCTTGTTAGACATCGCGACAAGAAAAAGCAAATGCAACCCCGACAAAGAGAATAAGTAGATCAAATATAGTAGATCTGGTCAAAGATTTTACAACTTCAGCTAAAATCCACAACGCAGATGACGTGCACACAAACGCACGTAGAAGAAGTAGAAATGTGTCAGTTATAGATTCTTAATAAGAATCACATGCTTCATCAATTAGTCATCAATGCTACCAAAGCCGTACAAAGGTTCTATTTACAGTTGTACGTCGATTGTCCTTCTTTTTGTAGTAAAATCATATTCATGACTCAAAATCATATTAGCTAAAATCCACAACACATAACATGTATAAAGATGTTTGTATGGGCACGCGCGCACATACGCACGTAAAAGAAGTATATACATGTTAGTTATAGATTTCTAAAATCTCACAAATTGTACAAAAGATCTTATACCATTTTACGTCGGTTGTAGGTCCTCTTGTCGTGTAATCATATTCAAACTCAAGATCCACGTCATGATCGGTTTAAGCTAAAATCCACAGTTCATAAACATTCACGCACACGTACAAAATATCTATATACCATTGTACTCGGTTGTCATTCATTTTGTCCTGTAATCATATTCAAATTCGAGATCCACGTCGTTATCAGTTATCACAACTTTACGCGAGCACAATACACATGACTTTACGCGAGCACAATACACATGTATATACGGAATTCTTACCACTCCCATCTTCCTAAACTTCCAAAATTATACCAAGTAGCTATAAATTAAAGTAACCAAAAATAACATTGGGCTGAGCTAACATAGCCCAAAACCTTCTCAAAATTATTAGCAATTAAAGCTCAAACCAAGCCACTCCTCCACGTAAAAAAGCCTGAAATGTTTTTTCGAATATAACGACCGGTAGTGTATATATATATATAAATCTCATACATTACTTTCACGTAAAATAATAAAACTCTCTTGCACAATTTCCTTTCACCTCTCGTGGTTTTTGTCTCAACGTCACAAAACACACACGCAGGTAAAATCTTCTGAATTTCGTGTACTGTAAAAAATTGATCTCAACCGTTGAACTTTGTTGTGTGTATAATTATCATCCTTATTTGTTGTTGTTATTGATAAGAGTGGTGGATTAGATATGTTTGTTCACAGGTTGGTGTATACAAGAAACATTATTGTTGTGGATTTTGAATTTTTTGTTTGTGTGTGTGTTAATTTTTGTTTTGTTGATGTTTTTGTTTGTGTTTGTGTGTTAACAGATGAAGCGATTGCGAGACAAGGTGCATGCGAATTCGAATTCGGATAAACCTCAATTTAAGCGGCCATTGGCCTCTTCTTCTCGAGGAAAATCGTGAGTTTTTTTGTTCAACAAAAGTCCCACCTTAATCTAAATTATACACCATAAATATGGAACATTCAAGAATTACAAGTTAGAAAATGACTTATGGAAAAAAAATCTCCTACACTAGTTCGGTGGACTACAATATATATATATATATATATATATATATATATATATATATATATATATACACGTGTGCTTATGCTATGTAATGAATTAGGAGAGAAGTGAGTTGAGCTTTGTTTAATTAAGCTCTCTCCTCAACCGTGAGCTTTTTAACAAATATAAAAATATTATATTGCATTGTTGTAATTGAGATTTCTCTCCTCCAATAATGCAATATTCTAATCTAGCCCCAATTATTTTTCTTATATATTTTATATTACTAAACAACAGTTTGATGTTGTTGTTGTAACTGTTTAATTTTGATTTATGATGATTTTATTTATTTGTTGTATCTGATGGTTAATTGTGTGTTCTTGTGTTGGAGGTGTGATTAGGTTGCTTCCTTTGCAGCAAAATTGTGACTGAAGTGAAAAAAAAAAATAGGTTAGAGCCTTTTTTAGGATTGCTGAAGGTGTTGTGGAGTGGAGGGTCGTAACTCGTAATGTAATAAAAAGAATTGGATCTTTTGTTGGGATTTGTTTTTTAAAATACCGTGGACGTCTGTTTACTGCTTTATTTTGGCTTTTTATGTGTAAATGGTTTTTTTTTTTTTTTTGATGAGGGGGAGGGGTGGGTTGTTGATGGTTTTACTGGGCCAGCTAAGAGTTGTAATTAACTTTGTCTTCACCTGCTAGTTGGGGGGTAATTTTGGAATTAGGTGTGGGTGGGTAGTAATTAAAATTGGTGACCTCGATAAAAAACTGAAAGTGGTAACTAGGTCCGTGTTTGGGAATCTTTTCAAGTGCTTACTGGAATTCTGAAATGTGTAAAGATTTTAAAGAATGTAAGATCGTAGATAGGGGTGGGAACGAGTATGGAAAATTTCTTTACCCGTACCGACCTATGAGAAATTTTCCTGCGGGAGAATTTTCCGTCATAATCCCTTCATGAGGGACTATCGGGATGGGATTCCCTCTAGTCGAGGGACGGGTACATGAGTCAATCTCTGATTGTCCCGGGAAGAGGGAATCCCTCCATTTTCCAGATACTATAATTTATTACTAGGGATTGGGCTTTACTTGAAATATAAATTAAAAATAAATACAAGTGGAGACCTGGAAGTTGAAGATGGTTTGTGGTTGAATTTTGATTGGTTGTGATTGTGAACTTGTAATATGATGAATAGATTATTGATGGGTTCATTGATATTTGTAATGGTTATACAATTTGTAATGATTATTGATATTTGTAATAGTTAGACAATTTGTGACTTATGACTTGTGATTTGTGAGCCGCGAAGGTTTGTTTTTCTTTTTGTGATTTGGCAGTTGTCACCTTGTGACTTATGAGTTATGGCAGCGAATTGTGATTTGTGAATGTGATTCGAGATGATATTGAATTTTGATTCTTGTTTTCAGGCCGATACTCGTTATTAATGTCAAAAAGAAGACATTCGGGCAAAAAAAGTGGGGAAATTACACTTTTTGTGATATTTACAATCACCGAAGGAATCCCTCCAATTTCCAGAAGTGTTCACTATGAAATTGGAAAATAGCGGGATTGAGGGATCCCTCCTTCGCGGGATCCCTCGGTGAGGGATCCCTTCAACTGGAGGGACGGGAACGGGAGTGTGTTTTTGAATCCCACGACGTGGGATCCTTTGACGAGGGATCCCACATCGTGGGATCCCATCCCTTCCCACGCCTAATGGTAGAGAACCAAGTATTAGATATGGTGCTTTGTAAGTAGTAGTGTATATATGTGTCTTATTAATTTCATTATGATAATCTTTTCAACTGGATATCTAAAATTAGTATATGTAATTCTGTTTTCAGAGTATAAGGTAAATACCAAGTACGTGTTATAGCACTTTCTAAGTGGTGGTACTTATCCTATATTATTTATTTTTGTGATGCGATAAAGGAATGGAGTAGTTGATACAAGAGTTAGCGGCAGTGTTGCTGCTAGTACACGAAAGCTCACATCCAGTGATGCAATGGCTTTTATAAAGGAAGTTAAGGACAAGTTTCGAGATCAAACAGAAAAATTTGATGAGTTTTGTGAAACCTTGAAAGATTTCAAGAATGGAAGGTGAATGAATATCTTTTAATGCGACCAACTAGAGTATGTCGAGTGAGTGAGACGTGTATTTGTAACCCTTTTGATAATTTGTTTGTCGTGCAGACTTGATACTTCTGATGTCGTGGTAAGCGTGAAGGGGATGTTAAGAGGGCATCCCGATCTCATTCTTCGTTTCGGAGTTTTCTTGCCAAAGGATTATAAAATAACCCTCCTCGCTGATGAGGATGAGGAACCTCAAAAAATGACAGATGATTTTGAGGAAGCTCTCAGTTTTCTAAACAAGATAAAGGTGGATTTTTTGTCAAGATGGTATCTATAGTCTATATAGTTTTGAATAAAACTTCTGAAGAACATTGGATTTGTGACAATCTTTATCACTTGGTTTTCTGCAGGAACGGTTTCGGAACGATTATCATGTTTATAAATCTTTCTTGTCCATCTTGAACATGTATATGAAAGGACGGATGGGCTTAACTGGGGTCTATCAGGGGGTATGCTTTTACCTCTCTTCTCTAATATTTGATGTAACATTTAGGAGAGTGTCTCATGTGCTCTCCCAAAAAAATAAATCAAGAGGTATGCTTCGTCCTGAGTTCAACTCGGAGTAGCATCTCGTTCAATGTTATTATTTATCAATCGTTTTATATCTTTTCAGGTCGCCGCACTTTTTGATGACCATCGAGATCTTCTAGACGAGTTTGTCGGATTTCTCCCAGTCCCTTCACTCACGGCAGTAGCTCCTCCAGTTACTTCTTTGCGTCGTTCTATTCCTTAGTTTAGATGGTTTTTGTATAGTATTTGGAAAGCCAGATATTAGAATTTTACCCCTAAAGGTGTTTTGGTTGGATATATCAAAAAGAATATTTGATTTTGAGAAGCAGAATGAAGAAATATTTATAAAACTACTATTTGTACCCAAAAGTTTAATTGATTTTTACCCTTTTTCTCTTATTGTCATCTCTAGATTTCGATGGTTTTGCAAACATCCATTCATATTATATAAATAGTTAGGAAGGAGTGAAGCATTGTTGTACTAAAGTCCATAATAGCTTTTCGCAGATTGCACTACAAGAATAAATGTCATTAGCGACAATAGATCCAATCGTTGATGACCCATGTGTGGTCGCTAAAGGGTCATTAGCGTTCGCCCGACCGTCGCAAAAAAGCAGTCGGGAATACCTCGATCGCTAATGACAAGCAACGGGATCCTGGTCGCTAATCTTGTGTTGCGACGGTCAAGTTGTCGCCCCAAATGTTTCGACCGCCGTGTCGTCGCTACACAATTGCGATGATCGGGCGGTCGGAATTATAAAGACCACAAATTGCGACCGTCAGGCCGTCACTGAAATTCCGAGTCACAATAGCGACAGCTTAACCGTCACTAAATTTCTAAAACCGTTAGTGACGGTTGCACTGTCATTAATGTCCCAGACATCAGGAGCGACGACATGACCGTCGCTATTGTAATCAGTGACTGAGAAGCGGTAGCTACTAATATTTAATGTTGAATATTAGTAGTGACCGTTTTTCATAAATAAATAAATCCAGTAATTTTCTGGAATATTATTGACTTCTTTCAACAATATGAGAATTGTTGTGTTGTGTGTTAAGAAAACTAATTTTTGAAGATGTAAATGGGGAAAAAAAACTATGAAGATATGCATAATGGTTTGAAGAAAAGAAAAATAGTTTAAAATAAATGAAATAAAAAACTATGAAAACATGTATAATGGTTCGAAAAAAGGTAAAAAGGGAATGAAAGAAAACACTATGAAGATATGCATAATGGTTTGAAGAAAAGAACAAACTTTTCAAATAATAAGATGCCAAAACTTTGAAGATTTGAATACAAGTTTGGAACAATGAAAACTTTGAGATATGAAGAAATGTTCGAGTAGGAAGTGTTGGGTTAGCTGTAAGATATTGAAAACAAAGGTGAAATGAGAAAGTATTTACAGTTTGTAGATTTAAATTTTTTTAATTTCCCGCCATTCCCCACCATTTTCGGGCTTATTCGCAACGGCTAGGCCGTCGCAAATGTTTCAATTTTTTTTAAATTCTGGAGTAGCGCCAAGTTTCTGAGTCCACCAACTTGAAGATTAATAGTGACGGCTAGGCCGTCACTATTATCATGATATAGTTGCTCGTCCCTTCTACCGTGATATATGCTATTTTTTGGTGGATTGCCCGTAGAGTTTGATTTATATATGATTTAATTTAAGAAACTCGTAATATATATGAAAGTGAGTAATACCTAATTAGTATGCTAGTAATTGAGTTATCAAAATACAAATCTATTGTTAAATAACTTCTTACCGTTGAAGTAACAATGATGTAATTATATATTCGTTTTGAACATTTGCTTTTGAAGAGAAGTCGCAAATACTTCATTAAGTTAAGGGCTTCTTATTTGACATCGCGAGAAGAGAGTCAAATCTTCGACAAAAAGAATAAGTAGATCAAATATTATGGATTTGATAAACGATTCCTTGATTAACTAATATGCACGTCATATATATATATATATATATGTGTGTGGGGGGGGGGGGGGAATTACATCAAACCCCACACGTTTGGGGCCATTTGCAGTCAACCCCCTTAAGTTTGTTTCAGAGCAGTCAACTCCCTATTGTTTGGAGAAATAAGCAACTTGCCCCAAGTCAGCATTTTGCATTTTTAATCAAGAGTATTTTTGTCAAATCATCTTATTCCACCTTTTGATTGGTTAAATGTGTCCACTAACGTATTGCGGTGTATGCAGATTGCCCCTCAACCTATTGTTATAAATATTTCAACATTTTTCCCATTTGGTGTAATTTTCCATACGTTGGGGGGTTTGATGTAATTTCTCATATATATATATATATATATATATATATATATATATATATATACAAACACATTGACAAGCTCACGTGCACATATGTGCGTAAAAGAAGTAGAAACATGTTAGTTTTAGATTCTTTATGAACTTAAATATTTTAGTCAGTTATTAATGCTATCAAAATCGTAAAGATCCATATACCATTGTACGTCGGTTGGCGCTCCTCTTGTCGTGTGCATGTTCAAATTCAAGAAATATGTCGTTATCATAATTTTACACAACATTGTATACATATAAATATTTAATCTTCTTACTACTCCCCTCTTCCAAAACTGTAGTAAGTGTTGTGTAGTTACCAAATATAAGTAATTGTTGCATGGCGATGTAGTACAATATGGCATAGAGTTTACCACAATTTCCAAAATTACAAGGAAATTTCATGTTCGCACCTCGTCTCATTGTACAAACGCCGCACAAATCACTTTCTCTCACCTCTCTCGCACACCTGATGCCACAAAGAGGCAGAGAGATGAACCAATCGGGACTAGTTGGTACTGGAGTAAGGGTGGTGTTGCTGCTAGTACACAAAAGCCCACAACCAGTGATGCGTTGGCTTTTTAGAAGGACACGTTTCTGGATCAAATAGAAAAGTATGAAGAGGTTTTGTATACCTTGATAGATTTCAAGAATGGAAGGTGAATGAATCTCTTTTAATGCGACCAACTTGAGTATGTGGAGTGGGTGAGACGTATATTTGTAACCTTTTTGATAATTTGTTTTCCCTGCAGACTTGATACTTCTAGTGTTGCAGACTTGATACTTCTAGTGTCGTGGTAAGGGGATGGAGCTATTGAGAGGGCATTCTGATCTCATTCTTTGTTTCGCTATTTTCTTTCCACACGGTTATGACATTACCGTCTTCACTCGTGATGAGGATGAAGCTCCTCCAAAAAGAACAGTTGAATTTGACGAAGCTCTAGGTTTTGTAAACAAGATAAAGCAGAATTTTTGTCGAGATGATAGAATTCTAAATTAAGTTTCTAAAGAACATTCTATTTGTGAGAATCTTTATCCCCTGGATTTTCTGCGAAGAAGGTTTCAGAACGACGATCATATTTATAAGTCTCTCTTGGACATTTTGAACATGTATGGGGAAGACCGATGGGTGCTATTGAGGTCTATCAAGAGGTGTGCTTCTTCCTGAGTTGAATCTAGACTATCATCTCGTTCAATGTTATTATTCTATTAGTTATATGTTTTCGGGTAGCCGTACTTCTCGACGATCCAGGTCTTCTAGGCGAGTTTGCAATATTTCTCCCTAACCCTTTGCGTGTTCTATTCCTTAGTTCAGATAGTTTTAGTTGTGTTTGAAAAGCGGATATTATTATATTTTTCCCCCCTCAAGGTTTGGTTGGCAAGATATAAAAGAATATATGATTTTGAGAAGATGAAAGAAGGCCCGATTTTATGCCCTTTCAATGTCTCAAACAAAGGAGAAATATTACACAACTACTATTTGATGAACCCAAAATTAACGTTGCTTCCCATGAGTTCGGTTAAATCGAAGTTGTACGAGTCATGGGCACCATCTATCTTGCTGTTGCAAGGACTCCATTGCTAGGGGAGCATGATCGAGGACGCGTCGTGAGCCAAGGCATTCATGTTTTCCAAGTCGTAGGTGATAATTTCTTAATTGGTTTGCACTTCATTAACTATGGTCATACATATGTCCTTCCCTTACTGATCGTGCCATATGTGGATTGTTTTAGGTTGGCAAGTTTTTGAATACGAGTATGACTGTAGCCAATAATGCTGAGGTTGATAAGGCAGAGACGGTAGCGCAATTGGCGGGCGACATAGATATGATGGCGAATTTTGACTCTACTGCGGCCGATAGGGCGATTGCGAACAAGAACCATGGTCTGAGCCAGCTCTGATCTGCCAATCAAAATTGAAGATCAAGCTTGAACGGGCTAAGAAAGATGTCTTTACGGGTGTTCATGGTTCGGTTTTTTAAACCATTGGTTCGATTTTTAAAGAACTTGAATTTTTGTTTAGCCTAAAAACGATAACCAATAACCGAACCAACAAAGTGGTTTGATTTTCGGTTAAAACCATTCGGTTTTGGTTATAGTTTCGAGTTAACCAATCACCTACTCTTCAAAGAAAAAAATATATATATTTCCACGCAATTAATAAATATATAAGATTCTTTCAGAAAATTAAACAAATATAATTAAAAAGTCAAATTAACAACCTATTTCACATTACAAACTTGTCTATTAATAAAAATTAAGCCATGTTCAAAATATAACACACATATAGTTTAAAAGCACCTCTCTTACGATGCATTACCTAACACTCCACAATAACTTGTAACACTTATTTGACGATTCATTCATCATAAATAGTAAAATATATTCAAATATTCGTTCATAAGTGTATAACATGCATATTTAACAAACCATCCATCAATTCATAAAAGATCATAGTCAAACATTATTATATTGCTTTGAAATATAATGGGAGATTTTCGGTTTACTTGGATTAACGGGGATTCGGTTTGAAAAGAACTTAATTTTTTTTAAACTCCAAAAGCCATAACCGAAAACCGAACCAAGTCCATAATTTTGGTTATGGTTCGGCCTAAAATTTTGGTTACTTATGATTTTTCGGTTGAACCAAACCGTGAACACCCCTAGATGTCTTAGCCGAGAAGAAAGGCAAGGAAACTGCCAAGCTTCAGGCGAAAGAAATGAAGGCCGAAATTTGCGCTTGCAATCGGAGCTTGCTGATGCCCTCAAGACCCTTCAGTTCGCGGTAGGTTTCTCATTTTTAGAGTCTCTAACTCTTTGGAGTAACGGTCATTTCAGGTTCTTAGTGTTTTTTTGTTACTTTGTCGCATAAGACCCATTGCCCGAGATCAAGGTGCGTATCACAACGCAGTTCATGCTGGGTAATACATACAAGGAAATCAATGCAAGGCGTGGTTACCAAGATTTTGAAGAGTGTAAGGAAGCGATGTGGGGCAGATCGAGAGGTTGGAGGGATTCAGCGAGGGATTCGATACGATACAATTGGATGCAATTCTCGGCCCGGATGGGAAACCTCTTGAAGACTCGGACTCTGATGAAGACAGCAAATCTGATGTTTTTGTTGAGCTCTTACAAAAGGAGAGCCTGGTGATGATTGGAACGACGAGAGCACCTCTGTATCCGGATTAAACGATCGTCGTAGCGCTGGGTCGCCCCTTCTATATGTTTCTAAAGCACTGAACAATGGTATTTTCTTTCCTAATTTTTTGACCCTGGTAATATTTGGTATGTTGACATGCGTTGTCATTATTTCAAATATCTTTTTGATCGAATGGTTTCTTGCCTTGTTATTGCTGTTAAAGGGATTGTTTGTCCCATACAATTTATCGTCTTTCTCTATACTCCGTAAGATAGTAGATAAGTGTTACATGTTGAGGTGTCTTTCTGACGTACCTGGTAGGATAGGAGATATTTTACCCATTTCATGTCGTACCCCGTAGGATAGGAGATTCTTTACCCGTTAAGGTATATCTCTATCGTACCCCGTAGGATATGAGATTCTTTACTCGTTAAGGTATATCTATGGTGTACCCCGTAGGATAGGAGAATCTTTACCCGTTAAGGTATATCTCTGTCGTACCCATAGGATAAGAGATTATTTACCCGTTAAGGTATATTTATGACATACCCTATAGGATAGGAGACTCTTTACTCCTTAAGGTGTATCTCTGTCATACCCTGTAGGATAGAAGATTCTTTATCCTTTAAGGTATATCTCTGTCGTACCCGGTAGGATATGAGATTATTTACCCGTTAAGGGATATTTCTGTCGTACCCCGTAGAATAGGAGATACTTTACCCGTTAAGGTATATTTCTATCGTATCCCATAGGATAAGAGATACTTTACCCGTTAAGGTATATTTATGTTGTACCCCGTAGAATAGGTTCGTTCCTGCAATCACATGGTCAACACAGAAGAGAGACATATATAGCATTATTAAGATAAAGATTAACACAGATAATGGCCGAGAACTGGTAAGTTTCGGTTCACCTACGTATCATGTGGTAAGGGAATTAGGCCAGCGTAGTTTGCCCTGTTTTAGTTACATTCCACCCCGTATAGGGCAATTTAGGTAAGTCAAATCTTTCCAACATAATTGAAAATGCATAAACTTAAAACAATTGCAACTCTCAGCAACTAATCCACCATTTCTTGAACTTCATGTGCAACGGCTTCTGGTTCCCCTCCTCCATTGATTCTAGGAAGCTAGAGCGATGCAATGTAGCAGAGCCATGCTTCTTTATGATTTCCCATGACCTCACCAACTCCTCTGGGGGTAGGAAACTTCATTTTCTGGTGGTATGTCGATATAACTGCTCGTATTGCATTCAAAGTTGGGCGCCTTATGATTACATTATAGGCGAACGGTTGGTCCACATTCACATACTCAACATTAAAGGTCCTCTTGCATAATTCCTTGCCAAATGATGTTGGTACTGTGACCTGTCCTAACGGAACGACCTCGACTCTCCCAAATCCCATGAGCAGGTATTGACATTTTCAATCACATTATGGCTTAATGCCATTTTCTCCAAGGCATGGGTAGATATTATGTATGCCAAGCTTCCGTTATCAATTAGAAATTTCCATACTCCATAATTAGAAATATCTAATTAGACAACAAGCGGGTGATTTAGTTTACTTGCGTGAATAGCTTGCGGAGTCAGTTGCATTAGTTGTCTCTTTGTAAAGGTGATCTCTTGCTCGGTTTGCTTCTCTATATCAAGTAGTGTTGTGAATCCCATATATTTATTGTCTTGCATCACCCGCGTGATCTTCTTATGTCCATTGGAAGAATCTGCTCTCGTTGGGCCTCCATTGATCATCGTGATCATTCCCCTTGTTTGTGCATTGACAACTCCATGTCCATGTCTATTTGGTGCCTCAATGGCCTTGTGTTTGTCCTTTTGCGGGGAACGAGATCTATCCCTGCTTTCTTGCTCTCCTGAGTCCTTCAATTGACGGACATATTTTATTACCTTCCTATAGTGGATTAGTCTCTCGATCTCATACTTTAAATCCTTGCAGTCCTTAGTGTTGTGCCCAAACTGACCATGGTACTCACGGTACTTCTTTGAAAATTTGGTGCATGAGGTCTCCCTTAGTTTCCTCGGCTGATTGAGCCATCCTTTCCTTTGAGCCATGGTGAACACAATCAGATTATCCCTATTCAAGGGGGTATACCTCCTGGGAGATTTTTTCTATGCCGCGGTCGTTCTTATCCCTGTTCCATCCTTCCTTTCCCTTTTAGCGGTTCTGTGTCTGGTGCGGTGTTTGCTTTGTGGCCATCATCTTGTTGTGGGAAATAGTCGGATAAGCTAGTGCATTGATCTGATCTATGGTCGTTAGGTTCTCTTTGAGAAGATCGTTAGCAAACCTTTTGTGTTTTGTCGCATTGAAAAGGATGAGGGCCACTTGGTCCCCGTTAGGCTCGTCTACCTTCAATAACTACTCGTTAAATCTCATCATGAAGTCCTCAAGACTTTCCTTCTCATCCTGTTTAATCGAGTTCAAGTGGTTTATATTGGTGTGCATCCCTTTTTGGCTTGAGAATTGACTCTGGTTAATGATTATGGTGTAGTATGTAACTATTTGTTTTTTGTTTGTTTCTTTTCTTTTCTTTTTGAGTCACATTGATCTTTGTTTTGGCATATTTGACTGTGTGGTTGATCATTATATTTTACTAATCTTTCTAGCCTGCAGATTCACATCTACATTTTGAAAAGTATAAATCTCTAAAGTGTGTCTGAGGTTGTGTTAGCCTAACATATGGAGAAGCTGGGGTACACAAAGTTCACTACTTTGATGTCTATTCAGTTGTGTCTTATTCATATAAAATGTCGAAACCTTGGTGTTGGCGAAACTGTGCACGTATGTCGAATGTTATAAAGATATTGAACTTTAAACAATAACGAAGATGGGCTCCTTGTCAAATATAATTATATGTCGGGTGGAAAGATATATCGAAATGCGGATTGATATTGAATACGCGTATGTGATATGTTGTGTGAACAGTGAATAAAATATTAATTAACCTCACCTTGAATTGCGGACTCGCCCTTATATAGATATTGAAGGTGGGGTCCGTTTCCGGGAATTGCGGCGAAGTTTGTACCATATGGAATATCTATATTCACTATGAGGACAAATATTCGATATAAAATTGGGATATCGGGGATAAATCCTCGATATACATTGGGTTTGGGCCAGCAATTGGGCATGGCTGGCCCATACGATATCAACCTAAGGAAATAAATTTCTCGCACCCAATCTCCTTCGTGCATACATCGAAGAACAGATTGACACGGCACCTTGAGTGTGTGTATAGAGATGATGCGCGGCACGGTGACTGTGAGAAGCAGCGTGAGAACTGAGAAGAGAGAAGAAGGTTACGGCGTGATAATTGAGAAGAGAGAAGCGGTGTTCGGCGGCGTTCAATCGGTGTGTGTAGTGTATGTGTAGAGAACTTGGTTGTTGACTTGTTTGTGAAGGAGAAATCAAGAAAAGAGGGTAGATTAAAGAGAGATTATTTTTATATTTACGCCACATACTTTTCTACTTCTTCAAATGCCCCAACCTTAATTAGTTTTGTTATATTTATACCACGGACAAATTATCAAAAATGCCCGCTAACTTTTGATTTTAATTCTAAATGCTCGTTGTTTCCCAACATGCTAAAAATGTCCTGTATCTTTTAAAAATTTTACTAAAAATGCCCGAAATGAAAAATAAGCACAAAAAAACCTATTTTTTTGAAAAATAATGCTAAAAATGCCCTGTATCTTTTAAAATTCTACCAAAAATGCCCGAATTTTAAAACGCGACTTTTTGATTCAGCAGTGCGTCTTTTTGACTCGGATGCCACGTCGGATAAAATATCCAAATTTTTAAAATCGAGCATTTTTGTTAGAAAATTTAAAACTTAACGGGCATTTTCAGCAGGTTTGGAAAAACCGGGCATTTAGGATTAAAACCAAAAGTTAGCGGGTATTTTTGATAATTCGTCCTTATACCACTAATCCCCTCCCCAAAAAAAGTACTGGAAATGAACAGGGAAGGACTAGTCCAGCTACAAGTTCTCCTATTGCTGCCTTGTTACGACTTCACCATTGTCAAAGATCCATGTGATATCAAACCTAACAAAAAAAGGTTCCGGTTCTTATTTTGACTCTTATAAAAGAAAACTTAAAATGTAGAAAATGTATTATAAAAGGTTCAAATAATAATTGCATAACAATAATATTTAGTGTTCTAAAAAGCAATTGTTACAATAATGTTTCGGACAGTAGAGAGTAAATGTTACTTTTGTCAAATAGAAACGTATATTCTTTAATTTACCATACTAATTACTATAATTAAGGAGTGGCAATTAAGATTTCGGGGATATTACAGGAATTGTAAAATATTTACCTTGACTAATTGTAAGAAGGGTAAGTATGTAAAAGTAAACCAGATGAGCACAAAATCACTTTCTGTTTTCACCTCTCTCACAAAGAGGCAGAGCAAAACGAACAATAGGTAAATTCTGTGACCTATAATTGAAGTTGAGAGATTTTTTTAAATTTTTTAATTTTTTGCTTTTGAGATATACGTTACGTTATTAATGGTTTATATTATGGTTAAGATTGATGCATGCTGTGTAAATAATGCAGAGAGATGAAGCGATCGGGAGAGGAGGTCAATGAGAACTCTGCATCGTAATTATTTTTTTCCTACAGCTCAATTTCTAATTCATTGCTTCGTTCATTTTTGTAGTGATTTTACTTGTATCTCACTTGGTCTAATATTTAAATGCGGTGATGTAATTGTATGTTAATTAATCCACAGAATCATATTGTATCTACTTATTTCATGTCTTACAAAAGTATGATTAGGCTGCCTCAATAGCAGCTTTTATTCATTTTTGTTAAGAAATGTTATATATATAGTACGTAATGGAATAAAAATTGGATATTTTGTTGAGATTTCTTGGACCAACTAAGCCTTGTAACCGAATTCTGCTGCACTTGGTCACAAATTGATGATGATGTTTAGGAAAAACTAAAACAAGTAACGGGCGGAATACGGGTTATCAGAATCTTTTTAAGTGCTTGTTAGATCTCTTAATGTGTAAATCTGTAATCTAAGAAATATAAGGTAAAGAACCAAGTACCAGCTATAGCACTTTATAATCTTATCCTCTATTATTTATTTTCATGATGCAATAAAGGGACGGGCTGTCACATGCTCCAGTACTAGGTGTTTAGTGGTAGAGTTGGTGGTACATCTATTAGTGGGGGTGGTACTAGAGTAAGCGTCGGTGTTCCTACTAAGAGACCAAAGTTAACCACCAGTGATGCAATGGCTTATTTGAAGGAGGTTAAGGTCTTAAGGACACGTTTTTGGATCAAGGAGAAAAATATCAAGGGTTTATTGATACCATGAATGATTTCAAGAATCAAAGGTGAATGACTATCTTTTAGTGCGACCAACTTGAGTGTGTGGAGTGGGTGAGACGTGTATTTGTAACCTTTTTGGTAATTTGTTTTGGACGAATTATTAAAATTGTTCCTTATCTTTTTTCAAATAGTTATTCTGCCCTATTTTTTCGAGCCTTATTTAAATGCCTCATATGTTTCAATTTTTTTGTTAAAATTGCCCTCGGCCCTTATTTGGGCTAAAATTGCCTACGTGGTAGTACAAAATTGCACTTTGCACCATAAAATAAATTGCACTTTGGCCCCCAAAATATTTTGAGGTGCAAAGTATAATTTTTTTGGGGTGCAAAGTACAATTTTGTACAGTCACGTAGGCAATTTTGGCATGAATAAGGGCCAAGTGCATTTTTAGTAGACTTTTTAAAAGATATGTGGCATAAAAATAAGGCCTGAAAAAATGGATAGAATAATTTTTTGAAAAAAGATAAGGGGCAAATTTAATAATTCGTCCATTTGTTTTCATGCAGGATTAATACTTTTGATGTCATGGTAAGGGTGAAGGATCGGAGCTGTTTAGAGGGCATCCCAATCTCGTTCTTTTTTTCGAAATTTTCTTGCTAGTGGGTTATGAGTTTACCCTCCTCACTAGGCTCCTCCAACGACAGTTGACTTTATAGATGCTATTAGTTTTGCAAACAAGATAAAGGTGTAGCTTTTGTCAATATGATAGAGTTCTGAATTAAACTGGTAAAGAACATTGGATTAATGACAATCTTTATCCCTTGGTTTTCTGCAGAGACGATTTCAGAACGATGATCGTGTTTATAAATCTTTCGTGGACATCTTGAAGATGTATAAGAAAGACCAAATGGGTGCTACTGAGATCTACCAAGAGGTATACATGCTTCTTCCTGAGTTGAATGAGGACTAGCGTCTCGTTCAATGTTATTATTCTATTGATTTATATCTTTTCAGGTAGCCGTACTTCTCAACGATCCAGATCTTCTAGACGAGTTTGCAAGTTTTTTCCGGGACCCTTCTGTCATGGCACTAGCTCCTCCTTTTACTACTTTGCGTCGTTCGATTCCTTAATTTAGATGGTTTTTGTGTAGTGTTTGAAAAGCCAGATATTTTATTTTACCCTGAAGGTGTTTTGGTTGGTAAGATCAATAAGAATATTTGATTTTGAGAAGATGAAAGAAAGCCAGAGTTCATGCCATTTCAATGTCTTAACCCAAAAATTGATTGAATTTTGCCTCTCCCTTAGTTTCATTTATAATTTTTCATGTTTTTGCAAACTTACATTGTCATTCTATGAATAGTGGACAGATTCATTGTCTTAAGTGAAAGTATCATATCCACATCACGGTATCTTGTGTTTGCTATGCTGCAATACTAAGATCATATATGGATCAAGATTTCCTCTTTTTTCCTCAGAAATCTCTCTAAAGTATAGGAAAAGATTTCGTTTTTGATGAGAAACATACAAGTATTTTTAAAATTATTAGCAATTACGTATTTTACGAATATTTTGAAACATGTCGGAAAGATCTCAATATTACAAAGGAGTTTTAAATATTTGACAAACCAAATCATAGTCCTGAAATGGAATTCCCATCATCGGTTATGGTCAAATTACAATAAATATATAAAAAGTAAAAAGGGAGAGATCAAAAATTGTTAAAGAAAGATTATAGGTTACCGCATTTCAATCACTTTACGTTACAAGCTGAATAAACCCTACTCGCTCAGGTTTTATATCCAATTATAATTTGGTGTTTCGATTTCTTAAAAAGAAGTACGAACTTGATTTTAATTAAGTTTGATCAGCACTTTGTTTTGACTTTTGATAAGTAATATCACATAAGCATATAAGCTCTTTAACATGGTTTTATCTCGCAATAGTTATTTCTTTCTAAAAGAATATCAACTTTATTTTAGAGTTTGTTGTGAACTTCATTTTTTTAAACTATTAACTCATGAGATATGACTTCGGCAAACTTTTGTCCAAGATTCTGAGTAGGGTTGTGCAAAAAGAATCGGATCGATCGAATCGGGTGAAAATCGATCGAATGATCCGATCCGAGGATCGGATCGAATATTTGATCCGACTTTTGATTTTTGCCTTAGGATCGAACCCCCATTTGATTCGATCCTCGATTTTAGAGGCTGAGAATCGGATCGGATCGAATACTCATCTTATTTTTTAAAAATAAATAAATATATAATAGTATATATATAATATTATATTTTTATCTATAATGCTAAACCTATTAAGATGCTACTAAGATGTTTCTATATATTGTTGGTGATACTGACATTGATCAAAATTGGGAGTGCTGGAGTAAGTAGTAACCTTGAATGGAGCTGTTGATAAGCCAGTGCATGGTCTGAATGGAAAGTGTAAAGTTGTGAAAATTAATTTGTGAAAGTGTATCTTTTATAATTGATTTGTGTTTTGTGTCAAAAAGTGTGATTGAGAACCATATGAAAGTGAATTTTGTAATTCAGTAACTATGTTTGAATGTTGTGGTTGGTCTCATTAATATTAAATTAAATAAGAAAAAAAGAAAAAGGGATCGAAATCGAATCGAATCGGATCGAAATCGAATGATTTTGGATCGAATCGGATCGTTTTAAATTGATTCGATTTCGATCCTCATTTCTCCAGGATCGAAATCGACTTCCAGCCTCGATTCGATCCGATTCGATCCGATCCGATCCAAATGCACACCCCTAATTCTGAGTTTATACTTTTAAAGAGAAGTTGCAAATACTTCACTAAATTAAGGGCTTCGCATTAAACAAGAAAATCAATTGCAACACCCAACGAAAAGAATAACTAAATCAAACATAGTTGATCTGGTTGAATGATTCTACGGTTATGGCTAAAAATCACAACACATACAGATGCATATGCACGAGCACACAAACTGGCGTAAAATAAGTAGAAATGTGTCGGTTATTGATTCTTAAGAATTTAAATACTTTGATCAGTTATTAATGCTATATACAGAGCCCAAATTGGGCTCAGCTAACAAGCCCAAAGTGTTTTTAAAATTTGCAAGTAAGTCCAAACCGAGCCATTCCTTCACGTAAAAGCCGAAAATATTTTTCCTTTTTCGAACATCACGACCAGCCCTAGTATATATAAACCTCAATTCTCATACACTCTCGTGTAATAAAAAGATTTCCTCTCTCACCATAATAATATCACATAAGCAGATAAGCTCTTTAACAGGGTTTTAGCTCACTATGTTAATTCTTGGGGAAAAAGCACCCTACCTCCTAATCTTTCTGTCGTTTTGCACTTTACTCCCCCATCTTTGTTTCGTTGCACCAGACCCCCCCCCCCCCATTAGACTTTCTGTCAAATATGAGGTAATATTCTATCGAATCTTATCACACCCAACTCACGTGACCATTAGTCGAGGGTATTTCGGCCATTTCAACTTTATCAACGATGAGGAGTTACAATTACGGGGAAAATCAATCGTTTCCCTCTCATTCCCACAAACCCTAAACCAAGAGGCTGCCAAAATCACCCAATTGTCAGTTAAAAACCCTAAATCATCTAAAATTGATCAATCCATTGTTGTTTACTGTCAAATATAGTCGAAATGGGCTGGAAATTGCGTGGAAAATATGACAGTATCCTTCCATTCAAGATGCACCCTGATTATGGTAAGTAAAGCTAACATTTTTTAACTTTGGTGGTTTTTTTATGCGTATGTGGTCCCTCGTTCTCGTTAAAGATTTTTTTAATGTTTGTGTGGTCCAAAGATTCCATCTCTGTTTTTATTTTCATGATTAATATAGTATTTCAGTGTTAAAGTGGATGCATGGTGCCAAAAAAAGTGTACTTTAGGTTTATGCTTGTTATGTTTGCTTTATGGGAAACATTGTAAGGTGTTTTGTTGTTTTTTGTGGTTATGTGTATTGGTGTTCTCAATCATAAACATTGTATACCATGTTGATGAAACCTTCATATTGTTGTTAAATTGTTGAATGCCATAAAATATTGTCACAAATTAGTGTTTTTTTTTTTTTTTGCAACCTCTGCAAGTGAATAAAGATTCAATTTTTAAATGGTTTGTTTTATGTTTACAGGAAATAACAAACAATTCTTCACCATCATGCTGCACCATGGTGAAAATTTTATGAACTTTGGTAGAGTGGTCTACTTGGCAGGCAAGGTTGACTATATTGATTTTTGCACATAGGATGAGATGTCAGCCATAGAAGTTATGCATATGGTGAAGAAAGTAGGGGTGACAGTGAATGTGGTGTTATATTTTAATGCCAGTGCTTGGTAACTATTCATGATGATAAAGATTCATTAGAGATGGCAAAAGCTGCTTATAAAGATAGAAATAGAGTTGTATCGGTCTTTGTGGCACCAAGGACATAAGGACGGACTTCTTTGCTCAATGACTCTTGTTCAGAAGAAGAAGATGGAGATGATGATCAAAACACCACTGCAGTAGATGATGATGATGAAACCACCAATGCACAAGATGATGACTTGCAAGCAGGAGAGGAACCACTGAAATATGTAGGAGATGATGAAAGGATGTCTGAACAGAGTGGAGAAGCTAATGATGATGCAGCTTTGGATGATGATGTTAGAGAAGGAGAAGCTGTTGAAGTGAATCCTAATGAAAGTGCAGTTGATGACACTACTGAAGGCCTTCCATCCACTTCCACACACACCATCCCTACCACCAACCAGAACAGCATTCCAACCACCTTCACTAGCACCAACCCCAACACCAGCACAAACAACAACACTATCACAAACACCAACACCAACACCAACACCAACACCAACACCAACACCAACACCAACACCAACACTAACACCAACACCAACACAAATCCTGGTTGTAATAGAGAACTACCTAGCTTCATTAGAGATCATGTCTCAGAAGAGGTTGCTGCTATGTTGGATGTTAAAGATAGTGATGAGAGTGATGGGGAGCTTTCAGTGGGTGATGACTCAGAGTACTCTGACCATTTAGTAGATGAAGACAATGATCCTGCTGAGGACAATACCCTTTTTGATGACAATGTTGATCCTGAGGCAGAATGGGGTGGGTTACCAGCTAGAAGACCCTCCACAAGATCAACACCTGATGTAGTACCAGTGCAACAGCAGCCTCCAAAGGATCCATATCTTTACAATGGTTATCCAGTGTTTAATCCAACAGTTGATATGGATACAGTGGTGTTTGAAGTTGGCACCTGTTTTAGGGATGCTGATATGTTTATGGCTGCTGTTAGGAAACATGCCATAGATAATGGAGGGAGTATCTACTGGAAAAAGAATGACAAATACAAGCTTACTGCTGTTTGCAAACAAGATCACTATCCATGGAGGGTATACATCTCTAGAATCCCAGGTGAAGATACACTTATGATAAAGAATGTGAGAGGTCCACATGAGTGTGCAAGGGAAAAGATTGTTACTCAAGCAAACTCTAAATGGATTGTTGAGCAATACTATGAAAAAATAAAAAGTGATCCTAATTGGCCAGTAAACAGCATGGTTACAGTTATAGGCAGAGAAGCAGCACTAAAGTTCACCACACATCAGATGTATAGGGATAAAAAAAAGGTGCTTGCTGGTGTACATGGTTCTGAGGCAGAACAGTATGGTTTGTTATGAAGGTATGCAGAAGAAATGATGAATATAAATAGTGGCACTGCAATTAGAATTAAGTGCAAGTTAGTAGGTGAGGAAGAAAAGTTCAAGAGGATGTATATTTGTTGGGAAGCTCTTAAACAGGACTTCTTGAATGGTTGTAGGCATGTAATATGCCTTGATGGAACCCACTTGAAGACATGGGATGGGGGTGTACTGCTCACAGTAGTAGGGATTGATGCTAACAACTGCATATACCCAATTGCACATGCAGTTGTTGAAATAGAAAAGAAAAAGTCATGGTTGTGGTTTATGTCTATACTGGTGGAGGACTTGAATATTCAAGACAGTGCTAACTAGACCATAATGAGTGACAAACAGAAATGACTCATTGATGCAGTGCAAGAGGTGTTGCCCTTTGCTGAACACATGTATTGTGTTATGCGCCTCTATGCCAACTTCAAGAAAGATCACAAGGGATTAGCACTGAAACATTTTTTGTGTGATGCAGCCAGAAGTACTAGGGTGGAAGATTTTAACAAGGTGATGAGGAATCTTAGAGAGAGGGATGAAGCAGCATATCTTTGGCTTAGTGAAAGGCCACCTGATCAATGGCGTGGAGCTTTTTTCAGAACTCACAGTAAAAGTGATTTACTTTTGAATAACATTTCAGAGAGTTTTAATGCTCTTATATTGAAGGCTATATCTCTGCCTATCATTGACATGTTAGAGAGTGTTAGACTCACTTTAATGAAGAGAATTGGAATGAGGAGGAAGGCAATGGAGGTTGTTAGGCATCAGTCTGAAGAATGTCCTAAAATATACAATATTTTGGAGAAGCTGAAAATCAATGCAATAGGATATTCACCACACCGGAATGGAAACATGGAATTTGAAATCCATGCTCCCAATGATGACAAGCTCATTGTCTCATTAGCAGATATAAAGTGCAGTTGTAAGAGGTGGGAGTTGAATGGTATCCCATGCCCCCATGACATTAGTAGCATGTACTTCATGAAGAGGAAGCCTGAAGAATTCATGCATGTATATTATAAGAAGACTACTTATATGAACATATATGACAGATACATGTTACCCATGCATGCAAGGAATGCATGGCCTGATGCACCTCAAGAAACTGATGCAACACTTGTGCCTTATGTTCCTCAAGCAATGCCAGGGAGACCTAAGAAGAATGATAGGAAGAAAACTCCTGAAGAGTTGAAAGAGCTGAGGAGACAGTCACTTGCGAAAACTGGTAAAGTGGGGAAGTTTAGTATAAAAATAACATGTAGTTATTGCCATGTTATTGGTCATAACCTGAGAGGTTTCCTCAAATGAAGAAGAATCCCTTAGCTGCTCATCAAAAGAGGAAGACAGAGACAAAGACTTCTGGACTGGATCCACCTGCTGTTGTTGCTGGTGAAGATATGATTAACACTCAAGCATCACAAGTTGGTGATCAAAGAGGCCAAAAGAATAAGAAGAAAAAACAACATGTAATCTACTTGTTTAGACATGACTGTTTATTCACTTCTTTGATCATTTGTGAAGTTGTGTTACTAATTGGCACTATGTTGTAGGTGAAGAGGAAAAACACTAATGGTGCAAGTGGTTCAAATACTGTTGATAATCAGCCTTTTCAGGGGCCTACTGTTGTTGATAGTACCAAAAAGGCACCCTCTACCAAGCCTACCAGGAAAGACAAAGGGAAGGGCAAAATGAATGAGGAGAATGTCATTGTGGGGAAGGGAAAGGACACTAGGAAAGCCAGATGAAGTGGGATAGTGATAGAGGAGAATGTTTCTGTGAGAGAGGGAATGGAATGGCATCAGTACATGACAAAGGGAAGGGGAAAGGAAGTAAGGCTGTTGTTGCTACTGTTAAAGACAAGGGGAAGAGAAAAGCAGATGTGTGTGACCACCATGACAAACATCAGAGTAGTCCTAAAAGGCATGTAACCAGGAATGTGGCAAGTATTTCATCCATCACCACCATTGTTGTTGCTAATAATCCCTTTAAGTCACCTGCACCAAAGAAATCTTTGAAGTTTGTGGGAGTACCAAAGAGGCATGTCCAGAGGATGTTTACAGGAACAGGAGAGGATGATCTGTTTTAATTGGAAGCATGGATTGCTTATTTTGTTTATGAACATGTTTTACTAGATTGCTATTCATATTTTGAAACTTTTCCCTGGAATTACCAGTCTCTTTTGATCAGGACTTTGATGATAGAGAATCTGGTTATAACAATGTTCGCTTTAATGATTTGATGATGGTGTTATTGATGTTGAATTTGAATTTGGTGTTATTGATTTGTTTTGAACTTTAACTTGGTGTTATTGATGAGTTTTGAATCTACCACTTGGTCTTATTGATGTTGTGATGACTTATTATATTTGATCTTGACATGGATGGTTTGATGGATCACACTTCTTCTTCTTTTTAAGTTCTGATGACAACAATTATGCTACACTAACGCGAATTTGACCATTTTCATCAAAACAGAGTACCATAATGCAGGGGAATACCATTCACATAAAGAACTAAACACAAAACTAAGGATAACAAGCAAGAATAATTACAAACACCACAAAAATACCATTATACTTCATACAAACTTAACAACAAGCCTAAAAAGCATATTCATCGTACAAACACCATTATCAACTATAAGAGCTCTAAATACAACAACCAACATGAGAACAATCACAACCATCCACAGCTGCCTATTAGCCTTCTTGCACCTTCCCATATCATCTTTCAACTTATTTATCTTCTGCAAAAGCCCTGGAATTATCATCTTAGATTGCGCACACATAGGGGGGTCAATCCACTCCCAAAACTTACAAGTCCCACGCCTCCGTTAACCAAAACAAACAAAGCAATTTAATTTCATGTTATCTGTGTTCCCTAAACCATATACAACCATAATTGCACAACACATTATTCAAACCAAAGGGAGGTCGAGACATAATTTTAAGAAGTTCATACCGGGTGAATGGGCATCTCACGAACCTAGGATTAGCACCCGTCCAAGAAGTGTGCTCGTTCGATCTCTTACCGCAATGACATAACATGCTCAAATCCATCGAGATTCTCTTGGAAATTAAACAAATTAGAAAAACCTTAAGTTTTAATTTGGGGGTTTTTGGTGCGATTTCAGTTATAATTAAGCCCCAAACCAAAAGAGTCGTTGATAAAGTTGAAATGGCCTAAATACCCTCAACTAATGGTTACGTGAGTGGGGTGTGATATGATTTGACGGAATGTTCCCTCATATTTGACGAAAAGTCTAATGGGCGTAATGTGCTAACGGTTTCAAAGTTGGGGGGTCGGGTGCGACGAAACAAAGCTGGGGGGTAAAGTGCAAAACAGCAGAAAGATTAGGGGGTAGGGTGCTTTTTTCCCTTAATTCTTTACTTGATTTTTGTGTTTGTTGTGAATTTCATTTTTAAAACTCTTAACTCATGAGTTATGACTTGGAAAACACATACTTAGATCAATTATTTCACATCACCACAAGAAGAATATGGAGATCAAAACAATATATTTGATTGATATATATATATAGGACGAATAATTAAATTTGCCCCTTAACTTTTTTTAAAAAGTTAATATGCCATTTTTTTTCGGGCCTTGTTTTATGCCCCATATCTTTTAAAAATACTACTAAAAATGCCATCGGCCCTTATTCGAGCCAAAATTGCCTACGCGACGGTACTAAATTGCACTTTGCACCCCAAGATAAATTACATTTTGCAGCCTAAAATATTTTAAGGTGCAAAGTGAAATTTATTTTGGGGTGCAAAGTACAATTTTGTACTGCCACGTAGGCAAGTTTGGCCCGAATAAGGGCCGAGGCATTTTTGAAAGATTTTTTAAACATATGGGGCATTTTGGCAAGGCCTGAAAAAAATGGACATTTTAACTTTTTAAAAAAAGTTAGCGGGCATTTTTAATATTTCGTCCATATATATATATATATATATATATATATATATAATGCATGTACCCACAAAGACGCGGAAAAGAGGTAGATATGCGTTTGTTATGGTTTTTCAAGAATTCACATTTTTCGACCATTTATTAATGCTATTAAAATCGTACTAGAGATTTATATAGCATCGTACGTTCGTTGTCTCTCCTTTCAAATTTCAAGATACATGTTGTTATCACAATTTTACTTGGCACAATATATATATATATATATATATATATATATATATATATTCTTACTATTATTCCTTTTTCCAAAATTGTAGCAAGGGCTTGGAGTTGTCAAAAATGACATTGAGCTGCTAAAATCAGACCTAGTTAAACATGGCCCAAACATGATTTGATACCAGCAGTAAGCCCAAATTGAGTAACTTCTTCATGTAAAGCAGCTTTTTTTTCATCTTCTTTTTATGAACATTTCTTCATGTAAAGCCTAAAACATTGTTTACATATTTAACATAAATTTTGGTTTATGCTTTAAAGTAAAGTTGCACATACTTCATTAACTCAAAAACTTCTTATTAGACACCGTGAGAAACAGAGGCAAGTGCAGTGGGACAAAAAAGAGAAGAAGAAAAAGAGTCAGACATTCTACGAATTCAGCTAAAATACATGATGCATTCACCTTCATTAAAATGCATGTATATGCAAACGCGCAGGCATGCAAACACACATACATAAGTAGAAACGTGTTAGTTATAGTTTCTTAAGAATTCACATACTTCGATCAGTTATTAATATGTCTATTAAAACCGTACTAATGATCTATATACCATAGTATGTCGGTTGTCTCTTTTTGTCGTGTGATCACATTTGAATTTAAAAACCATGTCATTATCACAATTTTACGCGGCACAATGTATATATATATTTATAATATATGTATAATATTTTTACTATAAGTAAGAACATATTTTAATGTTAGTTTTAAGTACTTTAGTTTAACAAGTAATATCACATAAGTTCTTTAACATGATGTTAACTTGCACTAGCTATGACTTTCAAAAATGATTTTTTCAAGTTACCTTTATGTGATATGTTAATTTAAGGGAAATTAACAAATTTGGCCTACTAACTTGGCTTCATTTCAGTTTTGGCCCACTAATTTGGCACGCAATAGTTTTTGTCCACTGAGTTGGCACCGTTTTCAGTTTTAGCCCACTTATTTGGCAAGCAATAGTTTTGGTCACTAACTTAGCTTCGGTGACAATTTTGGCACACTGGTGCGACGAGACGCCGCCCCCCAGTTAGCACTTCGTGGCACTAGCTCCACGCATCATTAACTTTCATACATGGCATTTTTTTCTTTTTGCCATTTTCCACATCATTTAAATGTTCTTTAATTACTAAAATTAAAAAAAAAATAGAATTAAAATAAACAAAGGAGGGGTCAACAGATCACACCTCATTCTCACTCCCCTTATTCTCTCTCTGATTCATCTGTCACTATTTTTTCTCAATTTTAACATAAACCTAACCTTAAATTGCTGCCTAAATCTGCAATTCCACATAAAAATCACTGAATTGTGTACCCTATAGTTTCCCAAAATATGTCTACTTCTTCCCACCACAATTTTTATATGCTTTTATTTAAAGTTAGATTTAGAGAGTTTTAGTAAAAACAGTTATTCATGAAATTAGCTTAGTGCACATTACTGAATTTTCGCCATTGACTTCACTAATTTGGGTAACAAGTGTTGTTATTCATACTCTTTTCTTCCTTAATATTTCTTGCCTTAAGCTTCTGCAATAGAAATAGTAATAAAAAGATTTGAATGTCGGACTAATTTTTTTCAAAAGAAATTTTAAGAAATATTGCAGATTTCATATCTAAACTTCCAACGTTTGTGAATGAAAAGGTAATATACATCTAAATCTCAAATCTTCTCCATGTAGCAAACAGAGAGAATGAGGGAAGAGAGAATGAGGTGTGATCCGTTGAGCCCTCATTTGTTTGTTTTAATTTGTTTTTATATTTATTTTTGTTTTTTTTGGATTAAAGAAAATATAAATGACGTGGAAAATGAAAAAAATAAAAAGGAAATGCCACATTTGAAAGTGGATGATGTGGCGCTGTGAAGTGCTGACTAGGTAGGTTCCGGCGACTCGTGGCACCAACGGGCCAAAAACTGTCACTGGTGCCACGTTAGTGGACTAAAACAATTGCGTGCCAAATGGGTGGGCTAAAATTGAAAATTGTGTCAAATTAGTGGACAAAAATTATTGTTTGCCAAATTAGCGGGCTAAAACTGAAAACTCTGCCAAGTTAGTGGACCAAAACTATTGTGTGCCAAATTAATGAGTTAAAACTAAAATAAAACCAAATTAGTGGACCAATTTTGTTAATTTCCCTTAATTTAAAAGGTTATCTCTCTGTAAAAAATAAGTTGGCCAACTATTTCAACGTAATCTCAAAAGTAGGCATTTTACCCCCATTATGCAGAGAGGTGCAATAATTCTCTCTCTTATAAATGAGAATGATGGTTAGAGTTTTTTTTTTTAAATGACAATTTGTTTCAAGAAATAATTTATATATTTTACTTTTATATTTTAAATTATCAAAAAATATAAAATCAAATTATTCTTAAAATTAGAATTACAAATCTAAGACATATAAATGCACATGCCTTGTTTCTCAAAAAATGTTTTTTTTGAAAGTAGAAAAATATACTAAAATTAAATTCAAAATTACACCAAAAAAAATAATATATTATTAGTACGATAAAGCTTTTCATGGAGGTGTTGTCCCAACTTTTGAGACATAGGGGTCTTTCGCCAACTTATTTGTTACATGGAGTTAACTTGTCAATCCGTACAACATGGGGAGGTAATTTTCCGAAAACCCTTAAAAATAAAAAATAAAATTATCAACTTGATTTTAGTGTTTGTTGTGATTCTTCTTCTTCTTCTTCTTCTTTTTTTTTGTTTAAAACTCACAACTTATGAGCTGTGAGTTGGATAAACTTTTACAATGTTAGAGTAACTTTTGTAAGTTTATGCATTTAAAGAGAAGTTGCAAATACATTAAGGGCTTCTTATTTGACATCGCGGCAAGAAAAATCAAATGCAACCCCGACAAAAAGAATAAGTAAATCAAACACAGTAGACCTGATCGAAGATTCTACAATTTTAGCTAAAATCCACAACACATATGCACATGCGCACAAATGCATATAAAAGAAGTAGAAACGTGTCGGTTATAGATTCTTAACAAGAATCACATGTTTCAATCGGTTATCAATGCTACCAAAACTGTACAAAAAATTGTTATTCATTTTGTATACAATCATATCCAATCTCAAAATCCACGTCACGATCAGTATTAGCTAAGATCCACAACACACAAACATGTTTGTATGGGCACGCGCACACAAACGCATGTAAACAAGTATATACGTGTTAGTTATAGATTTTTAAAACCATACTTACTTCGATCCGTTATTAATGTTATCGAAGCCGTACAAAAGATCTACATACCAATGTACGTCGGTTACCATTCTTTCTGACTTGTAATCATATTCAAATGAAAGTGTTCAAATAAGAATTAGAGAGACCCTAGCATTTGGTTCATAGCAAGGGCAGAGCCAGGATTTTTTTGGAGCTCGGGCTACAATAACTTCAATATATATACACACATATATATATATATATTAAGATGTATACAATATAATGAAAAATACAAAATGATAAAAACTACATGTGAAATAAACATGTTATCAAAGTTCAGCTCTACAGTTTTCTGAAAAATAAAATTGATCAATGCCATTTATAAATAAGTTATTACGAATACACATGCTTCTCCTTTAATCAAAATATAAGAACTACAAAAAAAAAACTTTAAAAGACTTTTACCTTAACGCCCCAACAAAATAATATGTTTAGTTTGAATGCACAAGACTACTAGAAAATAAAATATTATATTTCGTGTATAAATGTAATTTAGTACAACATGTTAAATATCCCAAGATTTGATGTTGAAGGTTTGACAAAAAGATGAGTATTTTTTCAAAGTGTAACGGTATTCAAAGATGGATGTTCTTTTTACTTTTAGTGATGGTTCGAGATCATTTGGAGATATTGATTTTGTTGGTTATTTGAGCTCCTTAAAAAACTCTAGTAACAAAATTAATTGTTGCTACCAAGTTTCAAACTCATGACCTATGAAATGTAATGGTAACGACATTATTGTTGCACCATGACCATAATTTATCAGATCCCTGTCGAGTGGACCATCAAGCCCTGAAGGGTCAAAGCCTTGGCGAGAATACTTAATCTGATGGAACGAGAAGTCGGAGGTAGAGGCGAGTTGGGAGACCGAGAACAAGTTATGGCAATCTCGAGAGGAGGTTAAGATTTTGGAGTTCCCAGGCGTAGGGTCATCGCCTATTCTGGTGGGGGGGATTTCACGGGCAACCACACTTCCGCCCTATCCGTCGAGTAGGAGACGGCATCATCCAGCCAGCAGCGTGCGTCAGGCACACAAATAGACCAAAAAACGCACGTGAAGCATGCACAAGCGCCTTACACTTTGGCTAACCAATCCAACAACAGGAGTTCTAGAGTCGCTTCAGAAGTTTTCCAACACTTAGGCTATCATGTAAATAGGCTAACTCTATATTCTTCCTCGTATATGATGTTAGAATTTTCTAGAGCGTGGTCAGCTCATTTTATTGTAAGAAAAGTGTAGAACATTTCTTTAGCCTTTAGAATAAACAGATTCGATTGATCTGGCTAGTTCATTGAGCTTAAATCTTCGTATATATACCCGAGAACTTTCACTTTTCCAGACATCGAGAAAAAAATTTCTTCTCTTGCAGAGCTTTGAACAATCTTTTCGTCTTTTCCTCTCACTAAATATCTCTCGCTCTAAAATCCCTTTAGATTTAGAGTTAAGTTGATATCAGGGTACTTAGTAAATTGCATGTTTAACTTTTTAAGGTGTAAAAGGTCTAAGTCCGTATCACATGAGATCGTCTTCCTTTTTTATTTTTTTTATAAATGCCTATTACATTCGGGTCAAAAATTGACCCCGGGCTAAAGCCCACCCTAGCCCTCAATGTGGCTCCACCCCTGTGTTCATAGTCAGCTTTTGTTCTAGTTGACAGGCGTTTCACCATCTTAATAAGCTTCATCTCCACATCTTCCTCATTATAAATCTTCTACCACTTACGCACGCCATAGCCACTGTAAATCAAAAAGTTGGGGAGTGGTTCAGATTCAAAAAGGCCGCCATTGATGACTTGTGACAAGTGTGAAAAAATAATTGATTGAGCAACAGAGAGAATTTGGCTGTTAATTTTGTGGCAGGAATTAAAATCTAAAGAGAGAGAAAATGGATGTAAATTTGACAATTTGTGACCGAAATTGAAATATAAATAAAATTATGAGCAAGTGATATAACAAACCTGGGGGTTTGTTATATTGAACAGGTCATGAAAAGACTTTGGAAAATGGACGAATACGATCTTTACATGTGGCATATTGACTGATAAGCCCTTTAAGGGACCGATCCAATTTTTCTGTTCCATTTTCCTATGCCAATTCATGTTCCAGCGTTGAGGATTTGACACGTTTCCCCCAACTTAAATGGACCAAACAAAAGGATACCAAATAAAAGCTGAATCAAAGCATGGTTTGTCTGACCAGACAAGATACTCTGTTCAAGCTTATGCCAATCGCCTCACCCTTGTTTCTCCATCAACCTCCTTTGTGCAGCCACGGCAGGTCAGAGTGGTGTATCCCATTCTTGTTTCATTCATCAGAAAATTGACTCCCAAAACAGAACGAGCAACATCAATTACTGCTCTCTCAAGCCCAGTTAGCATGCCTACCTTAATCCTAGATATATGACCAAGTGGTGTCAGAGAAGCAAGTACAATCAGCAAAGCCTGCATTAATAAACAAACAACAATTAACTTTTTGAACACAAACAACATAATAGAAGCAAAAAACAGGAATTACCTTCTGACTTGAAGTTGCATTACTCGTGTGCAAACCCGAAAGCTCAAACACCAATCTTCTAGGAAGACGATATGGGGTATTAGCACAAACCTCAGCATAGGTCATAGCAGGGGATATACTTTTATCCACTGATATATATACATATATATATAAGTTATTCCAAGTTTGCAGAACAAGAGTCAGACCAAAAGCTTCCACAGGTATACCACCATCATGACTTATACTCTCCCAATGCAGAGTAACCAGATTACGGGGGAATCCAGCATTAAACAGGTCACTAGTCAATGTTTCACAAAACTTCCTCATCATCCCAGCCAGTGAACAACTCTCCTGACCCCTCCACTGTCATCCATTTTCAGACTCTACAAAAATGGGCATAAATTAAATAGAACATAATCAAGTGAGATCATAGACTAAGAAAAAACCATTAACTTACGTTCAAGCCACCGTTAAAATGCTTTGTAGGAATATCAATTTTGAAACGTTCACTGGAATTACCAATGCCCAGGATATCCCTTCGGACAGGAAGTACGAATACCATGAACCCCGAACCTGGATAGTAAAGCCAAAATGCCGTCGATAATCGCCTCAGCTGAAGGGAAGCTAAAATGGTCGTTGGTTGCTCCTGATTAAACAGTTTCAATGTGACGACCGTGCCTCATGAGTCCTGCTCCAATCCGAGTTGGTTAAGTAGATCCAGCCACTTATTTAAAAAGTGTAGTACTAAATTTGCTCCTGTAAAATTTAAAAAGTGGCCGGATTTAAACGTTGGGGCTAGTTTTAAACGAAATGCAAAGGTTGGGTATATTTTTGCAACTTTTCAAAGGTTGGGTATAGTTTCGGAAAAATACCTATAGGTTGGGGCTAGTTTGTCATTTTTCACTAGTTTCTAAGGGAAAAAAGGGTTCATGGCATAATGTGTTCATTGCTTGCTTAAAGAATCGGTTTAAGGCTGAACATCTATGTTGCATGGATACTTTAAACTTTTAAGAATTATTGTGTCGGACGCGCAGTGGACACTGGCACTCCTTGAACACACATTGGATAAGTGTCCGTGATTAATTTCAAAAATAATAATTCAGACACGCGTGTCAGACACTTTTCGCGTGCGTGTCCGACATATTTGAGTTTATTTGACTTATTATCAAAAGTTTTTCGTGTTAAAAATGTAACACTTATAAAAATCGAACTTTAAAAACTTGATTTGTTAGGTGATGAATTAAAAACAAAGTTAAAACCTCAACTATCTTCTCATGTAGCGAGTCAACCACCTATTTCTCAACTACAAGTTGGAATTACGTTTCTTCTTTTTTCTTTCCTTTCTTTATATATTTCTCGTACATAAACTTCAATTTGTCAAACTAAGTTAATTGGTTGATTTAAATTTATTTTTAATAATCCTAGATCTAGAATTTAGAAATGAAAACTTCTAAAAGTGTACTACACTATTTAAGTTTGGCACTTTATTTTGCATGGTTCGAATTTAAGCAATTTACTCATATTTGATATTCTTTTTAAGTTATGTTTTGATGTTGTTGCTACACATATATTAATATAACATATTAAAACTCCAGAAGTGTCCATGCCATATCGTATTCTATATATATATATATATATATATATATATATATATATATATATATATATATATTCTTACTATTCCTACTTCCAAAACTGTAGCAAGTGGTATGGGGTTGCCAAAAATAGCATTGGGCTCAGCTAACACAGCCCAAAGTGTTTTTAAAATTTGCAAGTAAGCCCAAACCGAGCCAGTCCTTCACGTAAAAGCCGAAAATATTTTTTTCTTTTTCGAACATCACACGAGCACCCCTAGTATATATAAACCTCAATTCTCATACACTCTCGTGTAATAATGAGATTTTCTCTCCCACCATATTAATATCACATATGCAGATAAGCTATTTAACATGATTTTAGCTCACGGTGTTACTTCTTTACTTGATTTTTGTGCTTGTTGTGAATTTCATTTTTAAAACTCTTAACTCATGAGTTATGACTTGGAAAACTCATGAGTTATGACTTGTATATTCTTACTATTATCTCTTCTTTCGAAAATGTAGCATGGGCTTTTGAGTTGCCAAAAATAAGCCTGTTATGGGTCGGGATCCTGCGGGTTCAGGACCCTGGCCCCGGGATCAACCTGGATGGGATCTGTTAAGCATATCCCGTTGGGGCAGGATCCCGGCCGGAACGGGAATCCCGTTCTCCAGAGAACAAGGGAGTGGCTTAGCCACTCCCGTTAACCATTCACGGCCCTTACAAGTCACACCTGAGTAAATTCTGTTCCCGTTCAAAATGGTAGCATAATACAAATCAAGTCTTCCCGATTCCGACAAATATACCAATACCAAATTACACCGCCATCACCAATACGCACACAATCACCAATACGACACAATCACCAATACGACACAATCACCAATACGACACAATCCTCGTTTATTATCCAACAAGAACACAATCAACACAATTGAAGGAATATCAATATAAAATATTTATTAAAAATTCACAAATTAGTCCATACCATATAATATCATTCTTTAATTACCAAATATGAATCATACAATCCAAAAATCCAACATCAAATATAAAAATGCAACTAAACTATGGCCTTTCATTCAAATCCATTCAAAAACGACGAATCCACACCCATCGCCGCAAAGTCTGCATGAAAATCAAAGATTAGTATTTCAAAACACAATAATAACTAAGAGGACAATTAACTATTAATGTTATATACTTGCTTCACGTTTCTCCAAGTCCGCCAAGCACTCCTCAATTTGAATTGGCTTACCATCCTTTCGTAGCCAATCTTGAGAGCATATAAGTGCTTGAACTATTCTCGGAGTCCATGAACTCCTAAAACGGTCTAGAACACGACCCCTTGTATTAAAGGCTGATTCAGATGCAACTGTTGACACCGGAATAGCCAACAAATCGCGAGCCATTTTGGCAATAATAGGATATCGAAAGTTATTGTCTTTCCACTAAACGAGAATGTCGAAATCAGCTTGAGGCTTTTCGAACCTATCCCCGAAGTATATATCCATCTCGCACAATGGTTCATTCTCATCGGTATCCAATGCCCTACCAATTAGATAAATGAGCATTAATATCATTCTCCTTGGAAAGTTAAAAAATATAGAAAACTTAAAGATGGGCAGAGACTTAAAATGTACCTTGCCCATCGCTCGTGCCTCATAGTCATGAGGTCCTCTTGAATCCAAGGAGTCGTACTCGCAAAAGAGGTAGAAGATGAAGTGGGAGGAGTCACACTTGTTGATGCATTTGTTTCGACTATGACTTTATATTCTTCAAACAATCGTAGAAACCCCTATTTAATTGTGTTAAGCATGTTAACATCGTCTTCAAACATTGTCGCGACATACTTCAACTTGAGCGGGGGATCTACAATGGCGGCATAATACAACAAGTGATTCATCTTCCTGCCAACATCCCAATACTTGTCGTATTTTTCTTTCATTATCAATGTCATTGCTTTCAACCCATCATTCTTTTTTGTAATAGGGTCCACCGTCGATCGTCTCATCCACACATTCAAATGATCGTCGATTATACAAAGTTGGGTTAGCACCATATGTGATGTCACATAAGTCATGCCCGAAAAAACCTTCGTACACTTTTCCCGCATGGTCTGCTATCAAGGTAGTCTCGGACATGCTCGAGCTATCATTTCCCTAAATGCATCCTTATCAACCATGACGAAATGCATCTTGTTCCTAATCAAGAACAAAGTCACGCCCTCGAGCACCCACGCCTGATTAAATTGCCAATTTCTAACTGCACCACTATCCTCAACTTTTAGTTTATGTTGCTTTTCCCCCGCCTTTTGGTTCTTCTGTTTTAGTACCATACACATCTCAGTGTGACTTCTCAATCCTTTCGTACTATGTTTAGTACCATCCACTTTTGTCACCTTGCTGCAATGAAGACACCGGCCTTTGACAATGTGCTCTTTTGCACACTCGAATGGCTCAAACTTCTTCCACCATTTTGACGTAAGTACATGGGGTATCTTCTCCACCTTTTTCTTTCCGTTAGCCTCAGTTATCTTGTGAGTGATGCAAGTCTTGTATACCTTCTCGTTGCCGTCATTGGAGTTCTCTCGAGCCTCCTCTCCCCCTTCTTCTCCTTCGCCTTCTCCTCGTTCTACTCCCCGTTCTATCCCCCCTTCTTCCTCACTTTCGCATCCCCATAATTCTACCTCTTCTTCTTCTTCATCATCATGCGGTTGTTTGGCTTCTCCCCCGTTTCATCTTCTTCCTTATTCGAAGTATCACACGGCCCGTTCTCATCCCTCAATAGTCTCGTTTGCTCTCGAGACTCGGTCGCATTCAAATCATTTCTATACATAGGAGAAAGAGGTCGAGATGGTGCCTTGGGCGGACGGAAAGACTTAACCGGTGCCTTGCCACGAGAAGTAGATGGTGTCGTGGATTTCTTGGAAGCCTTGACCGCCTTAATAGTACACGGTTCCGTAGAAGGAGAGGGTCGTTTACGAGGAGAAACTCTAATCGTGGTATTTGTAGAAGGTCCCGCGGCGGTGGACTTATTTCCCGTAGTTGGCTTTTTTACTCTTACCATCTAAACAACCAAAATAACAATTGATTCAATACCAAAGAATAAGGATACAATATCTATAAAATACCAATTAATCAATATCAACTCAAAAGCTTCAACACTAAATTTAGGATCAATTTCACAAACTTTAATTTTCACAATTTGATCAAGTTCACATGAAGTCGATTCAATTATCCTCTAATCATATCAATTTTCAACCAATTTCAAACTTTAATCCTCTAATCATATCAATTTCCACCTGATTTCAAACTTTAATGCCTCTAATTATACCAATTTTCAAAACCAAGCCCTAATAGCATAAACCCCCCCCCCCCCAATTTATAAACCCTAATAGAAAAATCATAAACCCTAATTCATATATGTAAATCAATGTAACTATGTAATTCACAATCTAATTTAATAGTAAACACAAAAAAATAGTGATTAGGAGTGTTTTACCTTAAAATTTGAAATCGGAGCATGTTGTTGGTCGCGGGCGGCGGCGCCGCGGGTGGAGGAGCGGATGACAGGTGGTGTTGCGGCGCTATGGTGCGGTGCGGGTGGCGGACTGTTGGTGCGGTGCAGTGTGGAGTGGTGTGCGTGGTGAGTTGGAGTGGAGTGGTGCGTGCGTGAGGTCAAGGTGGTGTGAAGTGGTGCGCCCTGCTGAGTGAAAGAAAAAAAAAAAGAGAAAGGAATAATAGAGAAAAGAAAAAGACAAAAGGTAAGAGAAAAAAAAAGTTATGGGGCTTCTGGACAACGGGTCCCCGCGGGGCTGGAACGGGATCCGGTCGGATCCTGTTCCCGACCCGCAGGGGCATACAACGAAATTTTTATCCCGCCATTCCGGGTCGGGAAACTCCCGGGTTTTTCCAGTTCGGGAAAAACCCGGCTGGGCGGGTCGGGTTCCCGGGTTCCGACCCGGCCCACACACCCCTAGCCAAAAATGACATTGAGCTGCTAAAATCAAATCTAGTTAAACATATCCCAAACATGATTTGAAATCAGCCAGTAAGCCCAAATTGAGTAACTTCTTCATGTAAAGCTGTTTTTTTCATTTTCTTTTTCTTCTTTTTCTTTTCTTTTTATGAACTTTTCTTCGCTTAAAGCCTAAAACATCGTTTACATACTTAACAATTTTGGTTTATGCTTTATAGTAAAGTTTCACATACTTCATTAAGTCAAAAGCTTCTTATTAGACACCGTGACAAACAAAAGTAAGTGCAGTGGGACAAAAAAAAAGAGTCAAACATTCCACGAAATTAGCTAAAATACATGATGCATTCACCTTCATTAATATGCATGTATATGCAAACGCGCAGGCATGCAAACACACATACATAAAACTAGTAGAAACGTGTTAGTTATAGATTCTTAAGAACTCACATACTTCGATCAGATATCAATACATCTATTAAACCCGTACTAATGATCTATATACCATAGTATGTCAGTTGTTTCTTTTTGTCGTGTGATCACATTCACATTCAAAAACAATGTCATTGTCACAATTTTACGGGGCACAATGTATATTTATATTTATAATATATATACAATATTTCTACTATAAGTAAGAACATACTTTAAAGTTAGTTTTAAGTACTTTGGTTTAACAAGTAATATCACATAAGTTCTTTAACATGATGTTAACTCGCACTAGTTATGTCTTTTCAAAAAATATTTTTTAAAATTACATTTATGTGATATGTTAATTTGACAAGTTATGTCTATGTGACAAGTTAATAAGTTGACCAACTATTTAAATGTATGGAAAAAGTACGGACTATACCCATCGTTTAGCCTCTTTTACGAAACTATACCCAACCTTTGAACTTTTGCAACACTATACCCAACCGTTGAAAAACGTAACTATACTATACCTATACTAAATTTCCGGCCAAAATTCAAATTTTTGAGGGGTAAAACAGGTATCAACTATATTTTCGGGTAAAATGGAATTTTTTATTATTGAAAATTAAAAAAAATTAAAAAAAAAACAAAAAAAAATTGCAGCCCCCCCTACCCCCCCCCCCCCACCCCCAACGGGGCTGCAACCAGCAGCCCCCTACCCCCCTACCCCAAACGGGGCAGCCCCCCCACCCCCACCCCGCTGCACTAGCGGGTTGCAGTGGTGGTGGCGTCGATCGACGCCGCCACCGCTGCAACTCGCTGGTGCAGCGGGGTGGGGGTGGGGGGGGTAGGGGGGGATGCCCCGTTTGGGGTGGGGGGGTAGGGGGCTGCTGGTTGCAGCCCCGTGGGGGTGGGGGGGTAGGGGGGCCCTGCCCCGTGGGGGTGGGCGGGGGGTGGGGTAGGGGGGCTGCTGGTTGCAGCCCCGTGGGGGTGGGGGGGGGGGGGTAGGGGGGGGCCGTGCCCCGTGGGGGTGGGCGGGGGTGGGGTAGGGGGCTGCTGGTTGCAGCCCCGTGGGGGGGGGGACTAGGGGGGCTGCTCTATTTTTTTTTTAATGTTTTTTAATTTTCAATAATAAAAAATTCTATTTATGATTTTTTTTTTTTTTTATTTAAATATACCGAAAAGACTATATTACCCCCCTCACTTGCCGTGATATGATGTCACTTTGTCTGAAAATGACGTTTTTTGGCCGGAAAATTAGTATAGGTATAGTATAGTTACGATTTTCAAAGGTTGGGTATAGTGTTGCAAAAGTTCAAAGGTTGGGTATAGTTTCGTAAAAGAGGCTAAACGATGGGTATAGTCCGTACGTTTTCCCTTAAATGTAATCTCAAACGTAACATTTTACCCAACTATGCAGAGAAGTGCAATAATTCTCTCTCCTATAAATGAGAATGATGGTTAGACTTTTTTTTTTGAAAAAGACATTTTGTTTCAAAAAATAATTTATATCTTTTACTTTTATATTTTAAATTATCAAAAAATATAAAATTAATATATTCTTAAAATTAGTATGACAAATCTAAGACATATAGATGTATATGCCTTGATTCTCAAAAAATAATTTTTATTAAATAGAAAAATATCCTAAAATTAAATTCAAAATTACACCAAAAAAATAATATATTATTAGTACGATAAAACTTTTCATGGAGGTGTTGTGCCAACTTTTGAGACATAGAGGTATTTCGTCAACTTAATTTTTTACATGGAGTTAACTTGTCAATTTAGCACAATATGGGAGGTAATTTTTCAAAAACCCTTAAAAAATAAAAAATTATCAACTTACTTTAGTGTTTGGTGTGATTCTTTTTTTCTTTTCTTTTTTTAAAGGGAAAACGTACGGACTATACCCATCGTTTAGCCTCTTTTACGAAACTATACCCAACCTTTGAACTTTTGCAACACTATACCCAACCTTTGAAAATCGTAACTATACTATACCTATACTAATTTTCCGGCCAAAAAACGTCATTTTCAGACAAAGTGACATCATATCTCGGCAAGTGAGGGGGGTAATATAGTCTTTTCGGTATATTTAAATAAAAAAATAAAAAAAATCACAAATAGAAATTTTTATTATTGAAAATTAAAAAAAAATAAAAAAAAAATAGAGCAGCCCCCCTAGTCCCCCCCCCCCCCCACGGGGCTGCAACCAGCAGCCCCCCTACCCCACCCCCGCCCACCCCCACGGGGCACGGCCCCCCCTACCCCCCCCCACCCCCACGGGGCTGCAACCAGCAGCCCCCCTACCCCACCCCCCGCCCACCCCCACGGGGCAGGGCCCCCCTACCCCCCCCACCCCCACGGGGCTGCAACGAGCAGCCCCCTACCCCCCCCACCCCAAACGGGGCAGCCCCCTACCCCCCCACCCCCACCCCGCTGCACCAGCGGGTTGCAGCGGTGGCGGCGTCGATCGACGCCACCACCACTGCAACCCGCTGGTGCAGCGGGGTGGGGGGTGGGGGGTAGGGGGCTGCTGGTTGCAGCCCCCGTTGGGGGTGGGGGGGGGGGGGTAGGGGGGCTGCAATTTTTTTTTTGTTTTTTTTTTTATTTTTTTTAATTTTCAATAATAAAAAATTCCATTTTACCCGAAAATATAGTTGATACCTGTTTTACCCCTCAAAAATTTGAATTTTGGCCGAAAATTTAGTATAGGTATAGTATAGTTACGTTTTTCAACGGTTGGGTATAGTGTTGCAAAAGTTCAAAGGTTGGGTATAGTTTCGTAAAAGAGGCTAAACGATGGGTATAGTCCGTACGTTTTCCCTTAAATGTAATCTCAAACGTAACATTTTACCCAACTATGCAGAGAAGTGCAATAATTCTCTCTCCTATAAATGAGAATGATGGTTAGACTTTTTTTTTTGAAAAAGACATTTTGTTTCAAAAAATAATTTATATCTTTTACTTTTATATTTTAAATTATCAAAAAATATAAAATTAATATATTCTTAAAATTAGTATGACAAATCTAAGACATATAGATGTATATGCCTTGATTCTCAAAAAATAATTTTTATTAAATAGAAAAATATCCTAAAATTAAATTCAAAATTACACCAAAAAAATAATATATTATTAGTACGATAAAACTTTTCATGGAGGTGTTGTGCCAACTTTTGAGACATAGAGGTATTTCGTCAACTTAATTTTTTACATGGAGTTAACTTGTCAATTTAGCACAATATGGGAGGTAATTTTTCAAAAACCCTTAAAAAATAAAAAATTATCAACTTACTTTAGTGTTTGGTGTGATTCTTTTTTTCTTTTCTTTTTTTAAAGGGAAAACGTACGGACTATACCCATCGTTTAGCCTCTTTTACGAAACTATACCCAACCTTTGAACTTTTGCAACACTATACCCAACCTTTGAAAATCGTAACTATACTATACCTATACTAATTTTCCGGCCAAAAAACGTCATTTTCAGACAAAGTGACATCATATCTCGGCAAGTGAGGGGGGTAATATAGTCTTTTCGGTATATTTAAATAAAAAAATAAAAAAAATCACAAATAGAATTTTTTATTATTGAAAATTAAAAAAAAATAAAAAAAAAATAGAGCAGCCCCCCTAGTCCCCCCCCCCCCCCACGGGGCTGCAACCAGCAGCCCCCCTACCCCACCCCCGCCCACCCCCACGGGGCACGGCCCCCCCTACCCCCCCCACCCCCACGGGGCTGCAACCAGCAGCCCCCCTACCCCACCCCCGCCCACCCCCACGGGGCAGGGCCCCCCCTACCCCCCCCACCCCCACGGGGCTGCAACCAGCAGCCCCCTACCCCCCCACCCCCCACGGGGCTGCAACCAGCAGCCCCCTACCCCCCCCACCCCAAACGGGGCAGCCCCCTACCCCCCCACCCCCACCCCGCTGCACCAGCGGGTTGCAGCGGTGGCGGCGTCGATCGACGCCACCACCACTGCAACCCGCTGGTGCAGCGGGGGTGGGGGTGGGGGGGTAGGGGGCTGCCCCGTTTGGGGTGGGGGGGGTAGGGGGCTGCTGGTTGCAGCCCCCGTTGGGGGTGGGGGGGGGGTAGGGGGGCTGCAATTTTTTTTTTGTTTTTTTTTTATTTTTTTTAATTTTCAATAATAAAAAATTCCATTTTACCCGAAAATATAGTTGATACCTGTTTTACCCCTCAAAAATTTGAATTTTGGCCGAAAATTTAGTATAGGTATAGTATAGTTACGTTTTTCAACGGTTGGGTATAGTGTTGCAAAAGTTCAAAGGTTGGGTATAGTTTCGTAAAAGAGGCTAAACGATGGGTATAGTCCGTACTTTTTCCCTTTTTTAAACTCACAACTTATGAGTTGTGAGTTGGATAAACTTTTACAATGTTAGAGTAACTTTTGTAAGTTTGTGCTTTTAAAGAGAAGTTGCAAATACATTAAAGGCTTCTTATTTGACATCGCGACAAGAAAGATCAAATGCAACCCCGACAAAAAGAATAAGTAAATAGATCTAATTGAAGATTATACGGTTTCAGCTAAAATCCACAACAAATATGCACACGCTCACAAACGCATTTAAAAAAAGTAGAAACGTGTCAGTTATAGATTCTTAACAAGAATCACATGCTTCAAGCGGTCATCAATGCTACCAAAAAACCGTACAAAATATCTATTTACAGTTGTACGTCGATTGTTCTTCATTTTCTAGTACAATCATATCCAATCTCAAAATCCACGTCACGATCAGTATCAATATTCAAATTTGTTGACTATTACTTATCAAATCTTGTTTTAGAATTTGGTTTGCTAAAATCCACACACATAGACTTGCCTTTATAGGCACACACACAAACACACATAAAAGTCTAAAAGTATATAAGTGTTAGTTAATGATTCATAAAACCGTACTTACTTCGATCAGTTATTAATGCTATAGAAACCGTACAAAAGATCTATATGTCAGTTACTATTCTTTCTGTCATGTAATCATATTCAAACTCAAGATCCACGTCGTTACCGGTTATCACGATTTCACACACACTCACACACATAAATATATACACACACACACACACATACATATACATAATTCTTAATACTCTCTTCTTCCTAAACTTCCAAAAGCATAGCAAGTATAGTTATAAAAGTTGGCAAGAATATATAACATTGGGCTGAGGTAACACAGCCCAAAGTTCTTTCAAAATTAGTAAGTAAGCCCAAACAAAGCCACTCCTTCACGTAGTAAAAAGCCTAAAATATTTTTCGAATATAACGACCGCTACTACATACAAATATATATATATAAATCTCTCATCTCACGCATAATAAAACTCTCTCCAATTTCCTTTCACCTCTCGTGGTTTTTGTATCAACGTCACAAAACACACACACAGGCTGATGAAAAAAAAAATCTGTTGAATTTCGTCTACTGTAACAAAATTGATCTCAACCGTTGAACTTGTTGTTGTGTGTATTTGTTGTTGTTGTTGATAACTGTGGTGGATTAGATAGATCTGTGTGTGTGTGTGAGAGGAGATTTTATTTGTTTATTCACAGGTTGGTGTGTTAACACGAGAAACATTGTTGTGGATTTTGATTTTTTTTGTGTTAATTTTGATTTTTGGTTGTGGTTGACGTTGAGGTTTTTGTTTGTGTTTGTGTGTTAATAACAGATGAAGCGATTGCGAGACGAGGTGTATTCGAATTCGAATAATCCTCAATTCAAGCGGCCATTCGCCTCTTCTTCATCTCGCGGAGAATCGTGAGTTTTGTTGTTGTTGTTGTTACTGTTTAATTTTGATTTTATGATGATTTCAATTCATTTGTTGTATTGTATGGTATGGTGATTAATGTGTGTTTTTGTGTGTTTGTTAATTTGATGGAATTGTTGTCAATTCGAGTTCGTTCGTCGTGTGTTAGAGGTCTGATGATCAGGTTGCCTCTTTTGCAGCTAAATTGTGAATGAAGTGAAAAAAAATTAGGTTAGAATTTTTTTTTAGGGTTGCTGAGGGTGTTGTGGAGTGGAGGGTAATAATGGAATAAAAAAATTGGATCTTTTGTTGAGATTTTTTTTTTCGCTTTAAATACCATGGACTGTTTACTGCTTTATTTTTCCTTTTTTGGCTTTTTATGTGTAAATGGTTTTTGGGCGGTTTGTTGATGGTTTTACTGGACCAGCTAAGCATTGTAATTAACTTTTGTCTTCACCTGGTGGGTGGGGGTGGGTGGGGTAATTTTGTAATTAGGCGTGGGAAGTAATTAAAATTGATGACCTGTCTAAAAACTGAAAGTGGTAACTAAGTAATTGTTTGGGAATCTTTTTAAGTGCTTACTGGAATTCTGAGACGTGTAAATCTTTTTAGGTATTAAGGTAGAGAAACGAGTATTAGATATAGTGTTTTGTGAGTAGCGTATCTTATCTTGTCTTATTTATTTCATTATGCGATAAAGGTATGCGCTGTCACCTGCTCCAGTAGCTGGTGGTGCAGTTGGAATTGGAGCAGGAGGTGGTGGAGGAGGAGGAGTTGGAGTTGGAGGTGGTAGTGCAGTTGGAACTGGAGGTGGAGGTGGTGGCGGAGGAGAGGTTGGTGCTATAGTTCTTTATGGCAGTGGTACTGGAGGCACCGTCAGTGTTGCTGCTAGTGCGCAAAAGCTCACGACCAATGATGCTTTGACCTATTTGAAGGACGTTAAGGACATGTTCCAGGATCAAAGAGAAAAGTATGACAGATTTCTTGATGTCATGAAAGATTTTAAGGCTCAACGGTGAGTGAATCTCTTTTATTGAGACCAACTTGAGTATGTGGACTGAACGAGACATATCATTGTAACTTTTATGGTAATTTTTGTTTTCCGGCAGAGTTGATACTGCTGGTGTCATAGCAAGGGTGAAAGAGCTGTTTAGAGGGCATCCAAATCTCATCCTTGGTTTCAATACGTTCTTGCCAAAGGGCTTTGAAATTACCCTCAGTGATGAGGATGAGGAGGCTCCTCCAAAGAAGACCGTTGAGTTTGGCGAAGCCATCAGTTTTGTAAACAAGATAAAGGTGGAATTTTTATCACTTTATGATTATAAAGTTCTGAATTATGTTTCTGAAGAACATCAGAAATATTACAATCTACATCCTTGTTGTTCTGCAGAAACGTTTTCAAAGCGATGATCGTGTCTATAAATCTTTCCTCGACATCTTGAATATGTACAGGAAGGAACACAAAGGCATAAATGAGGTCTACCAAGAGGTATGCGTTATTTCGGAGTTATACCTTGACAGTGTTCGTTCAAAGTTTTATAGATATCGTTTTTTGTTTGCAGGTGGCAGTACTTTTTGACAATCATCCAGATCTTCTTGATGAGTTCACTAGATTTCTTCCGGACACTTCAGCCGTGGTGGCAGCTCCTCTTACTTCTTTTGGGCGTCATTCATTTCATCGTTATGATGAGAGGAGTTCTGCAGTACCTGCATTGCGACAGTCTCACATGGATAAGGTTCTTTCGTTATGCCAAACTTATCATATGTCTACTTCTGGCTGGTTGCTTGCTTTCTGAAATTAAGTCATCATTTGCAGCATCGGGCACGGAGGGACAGGATTAATGGTCCCCATAGAGAACGCGACTATAGTGTTGAGCGTTCAGATATGGATGACGATAAAACAGTCATGAAGTTGCCCAAAGAGCATAAGAAGCATATGGAAAAGGAAAACAGGGATAAAAGAAACCGGGATCAGGATGACAGAGATCCTGATACTGAGAATAATGGGCATCGATTTTCTGATAAAAGAAAACCTGCTCGGAAAGTTGAGGACTTTGGAGGGAGCTCTAAATTGGTGGTCTACGATGAAAAGAATGCATTGAAAAGTGAGTTATCAGTGAACAATCAATCTCCTGCACAATAAATTCTAGGTTCCATTTTTCCTTTTATTTTGCAATTCCGGAACTGGGCTTACTATCTAGTAACTATTTTGTAATTGCTCAATGAATCTAATATAATTTTGATTGACTATGTTGCCTAGTTGTTTTACATCAAAAACCTTTACCTTTTCGATATTCTTGGGGCATGGTTGATTTCTAATGGACCGTCTAACATGTACTTGTGTTTTAACTTTCCAGGCATGCACGGTCCTGAGTTCGCCTTCTGTGAAAAAGTTAAGGAGAGGTTACAGAGTGCTGATGATTACCAGGCGTTTCTAAAATGCCTTCATATTTACAGTACTGAAATCATTACTAGGAAGGAGTTGCGGAGTTTGGTATGAGCATTTACTGATATATATTATAATCAGAATTTTAAGATATCTAATATGGTACTAACTTTTGTTTCAGCTTGGTTCATTATTTTAAAAACCATAATACTCTTATAGAAACTACAATCATAATGTGCTCCCTGATTGTTTCAATGTTCAATTTCTTCTATGCTTAAACTTGCATAATATACACTTTTGTCGAATTTGTTTCATGCTACAGGCGAAATTTCCCAAGGATATATTCTTTTTATTGTTATTTTGTTTATCACCACAGTTAGGATGCATTCTTTTATATGTGATTCTTTTAAGGTTCTTCCAGGTTGCTGATTTACTTGGAAAATTTCCTGATCTTATGGACGGTTTTAATGAGTTCTTGGAGCGCTGTGAGCGACTTGGTAGTGAGTCACTTTCACTTGGAAAATTTGTACTTATGGATTTATTTGCCTTGATTTGTAACCATTGCGTATTTGCAGATGGATTTCTAGCTGTCATGGGCAAAAGTATGTAATGTTTCTCTCACCTATGTATAATATAAAGTTCCCGTGTCTAACAGCTGCCATTAAGTTTTTGGGTGTCTGATATGACTCATCTGTTTAAATTGCAGAAACAATATGGAATGAAGGTAAAGAAAAAGACAAAGAACAGAAGCGTGAAGGGGAAGGGGGAAAAGAAAAGGATAGGTATAACCCAAAGTATTGGGGAAAGTCCATCCAGGAACTTGACCTTTCTAACTGCCAACGCTGTACACCCAGTTATCGTCTTCTTCCCGAGGATGTAAGACTACTGTTGCTCATTCTGAAATAGGTAGTTAGGAATCAGTAGTTATATCATCTTTTTCATATTAGAACATGTGTTTTTTCAGTATCCAATTGCTACAGCTAGCCAGAAGTCAGGGCTTGGTGCTCAAGTTTTAAATGATCATTGGGTGTCTGTTACATCTGGTAGCGAGGATTACTCATTTAAACACATGCGAAGAAACCAGTATGAAGAAAGCCTGTTTAGATGTGAAGATGATAGGTTTGTCAACTTCTCACTTCTTTTCTCATCCCATTCGCATTCCTTCTTACCTGACGATATCATGTCAAGCATAGCTACTCGAAAGGGCAAGAAATTAGTTTTATGCCATGTTTAATTTATATGCTTAGGTGGCCTCTTACAAACTGTATTCCTGAATTCCTATATTATCATATAGATTGATGAAAAAAGAACATTTGTGCTAGTGTAGCAGTCAAATTTCACAAATCGTCTATTTTGTGTTAGTTTTGTTGGCTTCTCCAGTTCGTATTTCCTGAAGTTTCTCCAAGAGGCCTGAGTTTTTGCTATTAATTTGTGCTATGGGGTTTTGGTTATATCTCAGATTTGAGCTAGACATGTTGTTGGAGTCTGTCAGTTCAGCTGCTAAGCGAGCAGAGGAACTTTTGAACAGAATGAATAGTAACCCTGTTGGTTCAGACAATCTTGTGGGAGCTGAGGACCACTTCACAGGTTTGTAGTAAAGGATCATGGATTCAGTATGTGGATGTGTATTTGTTTTCTTCTCCAGAACACAAAAGGCTTGGTATGTTTACTGATGGGTGGGTTTTTTTTCGTCTTCTTATTTTATATAGCTCTGAATATAAGATGCATTGAACGACTGTACGGTGATCACGGCCTTGATGTGATGGACATTTTCCGTAAAAATCCATCTCTGGCATTGCCTGTTATCTTGACCCGTCTTAAGCAGAAGGAGGAAGAATGGACAAAGTGTCGTACAGATTTTAACAAGGTGTGGGCTGAAATATATTCTAAGAACCACTACAAGTCCCTTGACCATCGGAGCTTTTATTTCAAACAGCAAGATTCAAAGAACTTGAGCACAAAATGTAAGTTCAGCACTTCTAAGCTGTCTATGATCCCAGCTAGCATTGCTATGTGTTTCTAGACTTTAACAGGATATTGCGACTTACGTATGTGTCTTCTCATACTTTCTATGGACAGCCTTAGTCGCGGAGATCAAAGAAATTAAGGAGAAGCAGCAGAAAGAGGACGACTTTCTTCTTAGTATTGCTCCTGGAAACAGACATTCTATAATCCCAAACCTTGAATTTGAATATGCTGATACTGAAGTTCATGAAGATGTATATAAAGTTATCAAGTACTCGTGTGAAGAGGTCTGCTCAACTAAAGAACAGTTGGATAAAGTTTTAAGGTTCTGGACGACATTTCTTGAGCCAATGCTTGGTGTCCACTCACGGATGCATAGGTCAGAAGATACTGAAGATGATGGAGTGTCTAAACAGGGAACAGTGAAAAACTCCACGAGAAGCATAACAGAAAGTGAAGGAAGTCCAACATTGAGAAAGACACAGCCGAACCATAGAGGTGAATCAAATTTATCACCTCAGTGCGCGAGTTTCAGCAGGACCGGCATCGCGAATATGGAGATTTTGGGCAATGGACTAAATGTGGCGTCCAGTGAAAGATTAATAAGCCCTGACATAGTTGTTACTTCAGGACCAGATAGCAATCATGGTATGCATGTAGTTGATGTTATTTCTTTGGCCGATTAATGATTATCCTTTTCTTTGTAACATTAATTAACGTTTGTTTGTAATTGCTTTCTTTTTTTGAGATTCTTTTTATTATGATGAGGCTTATATTGACTAGGGCATGTTATTAATACCTCAGGAGCAAACAATGATCTCATGGAGGAAGGCAACGGAGCCAAGCCAACTGGAAGAGACATGGTCAATTCAGAGGTATGAGTTTGTGTTATACCCCCCCCCCCCCCTCTTTATTTTATCTTTTCTGAGTACATCAGTTGTTTCTTTGTGCTCTCATGTAAGTTTTTGTTGTTGCTTGGTGTTGTAACGTGGCTGTTACAGCATCTTGGTTTTTCTGTCTAATCCAGATCTTCTTGTTTTCTGGTACAGCGTGGGAAGACATCGAGTTTGATACTGTCAACAAATGGAAAGTTGACCGACAGCTCTAGACTTGCTGGATGTAACAGGGATTCTTTCGATCCCTCTAAAACTGAAAAAGAAGAGGGTGAGCTGTCCCCTAATGGTGATTTTGAAGATAATTTTGCTGCATATCCGGAAGGGAGTTCACAAGCCTTGCCTGAGAATGACCAAGGAAATGGTGGGACCCAATTTAAGAAAGGGAGTCACGAAGAGATTTATGCGGATGCAGATGCTTATGATGAGGACAGTGAAAATGTTTCCAGGGCCAGAGAAGATGTTTCTGGCAGTGAGTCTGCTGCCGGTGAGTGTTCAAGGGAAGAACATGAAGAAGAGGAAGATGGAGTGCATGATGACCCTGATGGCAAAATAGAGAGTGAAGGTGAGGCTGAGAATACCACCGAGGCTAATTGTGATGGAGGAGATGGAGATTTAATGCCTGAGTCTGAAAGGCGTCTGCAGAGGTGTAAACCTCTGTTCAAGCATGTCTCTTCTCTTTTAGTAGGTGATGAGAGAAAGGATCGACGAGTTTTGTATGGAAATGATACCTTTTATGTGCTTTTTAGGTTGCATCAGGTAAACTTCCTATGATTCCATTTTTATAGGTTTTTAATCAGACACTTGTTGATGTGATTTAGCAAATGGCATTGACTTCATGAATTCAGCCACCATATTCAGGTTAAAATAATTCTCTTTCTCTTGCTTTCAGACTCTTTACGAGAGAATATTGTCTGCTAAGGTTAATTTACGTCCTGGTGAATCTAAATGGAGAAGCGCGGGGGATGAGAGTTCTGATCGCTATGCCAGGTGGATTAGTGGCTATATATAGTGTCAACAATGTATTGATACCATATTGCTTTCTATTAATTCTGCAAAATATGTCCACCGCAGGTTCATGGACTCATTATTTAATTTAATTGATGGATCTTCTGATAATGCAAAATTCGAAGATGATTGTAGATCACTGATTGGAAATCATTCATATGTTCTTTTTACTCTGGATAAGTTGATATACAAGTTAGTTAAACAGGTAATCTTTTTAATTAGATGCTTATCTTCTCTGCAATTTCCCCGATCGCCATATAAACATGTTCTGGGTACTGTGTCTTCTCTGCAGCTTCAGGCGATTTCAATTGAAGAGCTGGATTGTAAGCTGCTGCAGTTGTATGATTATGAAAAATCTAGGAATCCCGAGAAGTATGTCGATTCTATATATTATGAAAATGTCCATATCCTGCTGCATGACGAGAACATTTACCGCATCGAATGTGTAGGTTCACTTGTATCAATTTTTTCCTACCATAGATCATTCATTATATGAATTGCTCAGACTGCTGAGTTCTGTTTCCTGTAGACTTCTTCCCCCACCCGTTTATCTATCCAATTGATGGATGATGGAAACGAGAAGGCTGAAGCTGTAGCAGTTTCTGTAGATCCTAACTTTGCGGCATATCTCCACAATGATTATCTTTCGGTTGTCCATGTAAAAAAGGAATCCTCACCGGTCATGCTGAAAAGGTATTGATATTAGTTGCAGTAATGCAACTAAAATGTAGGAGTATCTTCTTTATATATTAAAACGCACAGAAACAAATCTAGATTTTGCGAGTTTTATATTCCTGCATGTGTTTGATTAAATGCACAAAATCTAGATTAATAGTTTACAAAATCTTTTTCACGTGCAACACATGCAGGAATATGCGCAAGTATGCTAATACCGATGAATCCACTACTCTATCTACTGCCATGGATGGAGTTCTGATTATGAATGGGTTGGAATGTAAGATGTCGGCAACCACATCAAAGGTATTTTCTTGTTATTTTGGTTGGACCCAGATTTCGATTTAGTCGAGCTTATAATACACATTATGTCATCTTTTACGAAAACTATCTGATATATTTTTATTTAATCTCCTTTCACGTGTGTGCTACGCTCTTCTACTGTTCAGACACTGCAATAACTTACTTTCCTCTAGGTCTTATTTTCCAAAAGGGTTAAAACGGAAACCTCCCAACCTATAGGGCATATTGGAAGTTGCCACCTAACCTTTTTTTCTTATATTTTACCATAAATTACCCCTACTCAACTTTCCGGGGAATCTTCTTACCGAAAAGGTCGTTTTCACCAGAATGTAAACCGTAAGCATAGGGCTTTAATTTCAGTAAAGAGCCATTTTTTCCTTCGATTTCATCTTAATCCCCAAAAATCAAGGTTGGAAAATTAATTATCGCAATTTAGGTTTTATAATTAAGATAAATATAACAAAAAACTGGAGCCAAATATGGCAATTTATAGAAATTGGGGTTAAATCAACTTGAAGCACCATGTTTATGGTTCAAATTCGGCGAAAAATAACTTTACAGGGAAATATATTTCCCTGGGAAATTGATTATCACAATCTGCACAATTGACAATAGGTTGCATGGCAAGATGTAAAAAGAAAAGGTCAGGTGGCAACTTGTCATGGCCAAATAGGTTGGGGGTTTCTGGTTTTTACCTTTCACAAAATCTCATTTGATCTGGAATCTCTTTTCTCGGGTCCACTGCTGTCTTTTGTTCTCTCCTCACGCAGAAAACAGCATTGTCTCATAAATGTTTTGGTTAATGTGTGCACTTTATAAAAATCTAACCGAGTTTTCTCTTAATGGAGTTTGGCTGCAGGAGCTGCTTTATTAATCTCCTGGGCTTATTTTATTAATGTTTTTTGGTTAAGCAGCTGATTTAAATGATTGCTGGTTGTTTAGAAGTTGCAGTTTACTTTATTGTAAATTGAGTTTCTCTTTTCTTTCTGAGTCTGTGGTAAGAGATCAAATGGATTACTTTGCTCCATGGGGATTGACAACTGGATGAGTTTAAAGCTACTTTCCTTTTTCTTTACTGAACCTTGCCATATAACAGTATCTGATCTTTAAATGTTGTGAGGCTCATTTCAATTGGTCGATGCAGCTTACTGTTTTTCTTCATCTTTACTTATATTACCATCTTTTTTCTGTTGAAAATCTTTTTCCTGATCACAAAATATGCTTTCAGATCTCATATGTTCTGGACACAGAGGACTTCTTCATGCGTTTGGGACGGAGAAGGGAAAACAGACCAGCATCTTCATGCGTCAACCAACCAATGGTCCAACGGTTTCACCGGTTTTTGGCAGCAGCGCGCTCAAATTGAAGGCTCCCTTAATCTGCTACCATGGTGGTACTTCTGCATTTTGTTGTGCACAAATTTAAACCAAAATGCATTAATTGGATTGAAAAACTCACTCTTTTTCTCCTCTCCTTGTTATAGTCTAATTGCTGGCTCTTTGTCTGTCGAAGACTGGTCTGTTCCAGCAGTTTATTTATTTGTTTCTCGAGAAATCAAGTACCTGTAAAGGAGCCAAGAATTCTTGGGGATTCACCTCGTCTTGTGAGTTAAGTCGATGGTTCGTGCTCGATTGATCTGTGTGTATATAAAGAAGGATTGGCCCCTAAATGTTAATTGTAAGAGCTGTGTGTTTATTTACTTGTATGCTTCAACGGGTCAGTTTGGGTGACCGTCTCTTGTTTCTTCATGTACTTGTAAGTTTCTGGCAGTAATAGTTCTGCTAGATGATGTAAGGGATTTCAATCGGGGTAAAGGAAGTTGTATTATAGCAGAAGTTTTTACATGTGTAAACCTTTCAATATGTTTTGGTTTAAATTTAGTGATCTGTACAGAGAACAGAGAACTATTTATTTTGTATTGTCAGATCTGAAAAAACCTTTTTTTTTCTCAAAAGTGTTTGGTTACTTGTTTCTCAATTGTTCATGATGGTATCATCGTCAGTATCTGCTTTTGTGCCATGCATACATTTTGTAAGAGCAACACAGTTTGTAATATAATTGATTGGGTAAGTACGGTACATGGATTCTTCTCCTCTTTTCCTTCAAGTTGAATAAAAGAGTAGGATGGTTTAGTTTAATTAATTAACTAAATGTGGTCTCGTGCGACTTTTATTCACTTTCTCTTTGGTCGTTGTATTTTTATTATCTAACCTTGGGTCAAAAGTTTCAAAGGATGCATATATGGTTGTGTACAATTTTGATAGTTTTCTCTTTCCTTCTCTTTTCAATCATTTTTCATAGTTTTAAGACAGCTGAGTGACGGACAATCGACATTAGCAACATTTTATGGACTAGAGGGTTTGGACTGAGTCATGTGTAGGGTATACCTCTGCATCATTTCTGCTTTAAAGTTTATAACTTTTAATAGGGAAAAAAAATACTTCATCTTACTAGAATTCAATCATTAGTGTCTGAAATGTAAAACGATACTTCTAGTTAGAGCGAAAACAAAATCGAAGATCTTCACCACTAGACCATGCCCCTCAAGGATATTTTTTGGAGGAAAATTAGCACTCACTTGATGCAACTTGCAAGATAGGGCATCCTGATAATCAAGCAAGTTTATACATTTTGAATTTTGTATACCATTATATGTGCAGCAGTTTCATTTCCTTAGTTATATTAGTGTTACTCCTAAAGTTTCTGTTCTGAGAGTAAGAATGTTTATTTGTAAAGACATCCATACCCATATAAAAATTTAAACACATTGAAAAATTCCTGCCGTTCTGCTACTCCCCACCGTCCATGAGACCATGACCCACTGGTTGTTGTCACATTCATTAGCTCCATAACTTTAATATTAATTGAGCTCACTCTGAAAATGTACGCTGCACATGGAATTGAATGTTTCCTCAATCTAGCACATAGGAATGTATCTTCCTCGGAGTTATATACTATTTTATTACTTAATTTACTCCAAAGAAGCAGCATAGAAACAACGTAACAAAAAAGAAAACTAATATTTAACAAACCAAATTAAATATTCATTCCACATGGTCCCATGTGGTCAATGATGCAGATACCTCGGGTTCCTCGAACAAACAATGTTGACAATTTTCTTTATTTTTTAAATAAAAGAACATTCAATTTGAAATTTCATCATCAGAAACGCGTTCGGACACAGAGTTCACACCAAATCTACTCGTTTATGACCACACCACAATAGTATAAACTTCTGTTCTTGACATTCAACATCAACAAATCTGTCTCTCATTCTTTTCTCTGTATATCAAAAAAAAATACATTTCAAGATCTGATCATATGAATTATCATTCACAAACACTCATTCTAGCAACCCTTTCTCTTCTTCTGTCTGTTGCATATGGGATACGATCAATACCATCCATAGATGAATCCAACATATTAAACTCAGAATACAATGAGGCACCCAAGTACATGAACTCATACCAATGCCAAAATCTGGTAACAGGTGACTCAGTTTCCATGTGTGATCCACTTCTAGTTCATGTGGCAATGACACTAGATTTTAAGTACCTGAGGGGATCCATTGCATCGGTCCATTCGGTTCTCAAGCACGCCTCCTGCCCGGAAAACGTTTACTTTCACTTCGTGGCGTCTACGTCCAGTTCGTCTGACGTCCTTGGCAAGATTATCAAATCAGCATTTCCAAGTTTAAGTTTCAAGGTTTATCCCTTTAACAAAGAAGGGAAAGTTAAGGAATTGATATCATCTTCCATTCGTCCAGCGCTAGAGGAGCCGTTGAACTACGCAAGAATATACCTAGCCGAGATTCTTGATTCGTGCGTTACTCGTGTGGTTTACATAGACTCCGACACTATAGTGGTGGACGACGTTCAAAAACTATGGTCGATTACCTTAACGGATGCTAAAGTGATCGGAGCTCCCGAGTACTGTCATGTGGATTTACACAAGTATTTCAACGTAGCATTCTGGGAAGACCCGATGCTATCGAGTGTTTATGAAGGAAAGAAGAAGCCTTGTTATTTCAATACAGGCGTAATGGTTATGGATTTGGGGAGGTGGCGGGAAGGAGACTACACGAGGGAAATCGAGAGATGGATGAAGGTACAAAAAGAGAGAAGGATATACGAGTTGGGTTCACTTCCGCCATTTTTGTTGGTCTTCGGTGGAGAAGTTGAGAGCATCGATCATAGATGGAACCAACACGGGTTAGGAGGTGACAATGTGATGAATAGCTGCCGAAGATTGCACCCAGGCGGGGCGAGTTTGCTGCATTGGAGTGGGAAAGGGAAGCCGTGGGTGCGGCTTGACGAGGGCAGGCCATGCCCTCTGGATCATCTTTGGGAGCCTTATGATTTACATAGAGCGAAAGGATTAACAACACATTATGAAGAAAGATGATGAAACTTGGAGTATGCTTCAGTCACATGCTTCAAAATCATTTCATTAATTCCTTTGTAAATTTAGAAACTGTATAAATCGGTCATATTCTCATCCCCCTCGAATTTTTTAGTGAGAGATGAAGAATTTGTTCATATATGGCAGCTATGGCCTTCTACTCTCAAATTCGATAAATGTTGGTTGATCGTATATTTCATTAGAGTTCACCAAGTTCTCTCATAGATATTGGACAAATGGGTTGATCACGAGTTCCTTATTACTAATATAAGTGAAATCTGAGCTATGTAACAATCGAACAAATGTTCTAAAAGGTTTCTAGAGTACTTCTCCACACCATAGAAACCAAATTTCGAGTGAACAAAGAACAATTTTGATATATCATTTACCAAATAGTGTTGCATTGTATCTTCAATCAGACTATTCGACTCACGACTACTCCATTTTGCCTTTTATGTATTGCCAGCCTAGTATCGCGTACGATCGCCTAACCCGTGAGCCCCCTTATAAAGTGAATATTATTACATTTGACTGAATTTTTCCGGTAGCCCACCTCTAGTAAGAAATGTAAGCGGTTTAACAGCAATATGATAAAATCATTTTACAAGCCCATATATATGTATAAGCAAAAAAAAGGGCACTTAAAATACATGGTACACTACATCCAATGCAAACAAAACTACCAAATGAGATTATAATGATTATAAAAAAAAAAAAAAAAAAAAAGATAACCGTATCCTAACCATCTGAAGAGTATTCGGATGAGCTAGAATCGTCAATCAGAAGAACTTGAAGGAGTTCGTTCCCGTAATCTAGTTGTTCCTCCTGTATTTGCATTGCCCAAGCCCCCGCGGCAGGACTTGACGCATACACTACGAGTCTTTTGAGAGTTGGAATCTCTCCAATAGCTGAAGGGAGTTCATTGAGTTGGTAGCAACATGCAATCTCGAGGTGCTGGAGTACGGGGAAGTGAGTCTCATCACATTCCCAATTAACAAGAATCAGCGCTGCAAGGCTCAAATACTTTAGTCTGCAGAACTTCCCTTGAGGCGACAACTTCCAGTTTTTAGTAGGTTCAAACGAAATGTAGTTGAGTTTGAGACTTTCAAGATTGGGAACCATACCCAGTGTCGTCATACTTGCTTCAGAGACAGTCAAATAATTCAAACTCACACTCGTGAGTGTAATTGGGAAACTGAAGTCCAATAAGAGATATTTCTCAATTGGATACAATGATTTACCATAGAAATATAGCTTCTGCAAACATGATTTTTCGAGAACTGGTGGATGTGATCCATCTCCGTACTTGAGTCCTAACTTCTTTAGGTTTGGGTGTTTTGCAAGAAATAGGTCAAGATTAGCTGATGCGAACAACAGCGACACCTTTTGTAGGTTTCTTTGAATAACAAATTTTCTTCTTGTCTTCTTAAATTTACAACGCAGTACTGTTTCCTCGGACATGATCTCTCTCAAATGTGGCATTTCAAATAATTCCTCTGGCACCTCAATCGATTGATCCCATTTGACACGCCCTTGAAGGATTAAGGTTTGTAGATTCCTAAAAGTAGTTATACTTGGATGTAATTCTTTCCCACAATTGAAAGCCAAGTACCTTAAATTGACAGCTTGATGTAAAGCTATTGAGAACTGATTGTCTCCCATCTCCAACACCCTCAACAACTGCAACGTAGATGAATCACGAGATGACATCTCAAGGACAACAAAAGAAGAATATAAGTTTAACAACGAACGAGCAAGTGGCTTTTCTCTTGATGATGAGCCGTAAACATCGCCAATGCAACTGCACGTAAGAACACTCACGCGTCACGACGCAGACATAACATGTCTTGTGAGATATTATTATGATCGGTTCTCCCATTTATGACATGAAGAAATTTACTCTCACGAGCCTTCACTACACACAAGTGTTGTACCAGCCCCTCACATGTTCCAACTATTCATTTGACGGCTCCAACTGTTCCTTTGACGGCTATTATTTCTTTCACAGCTGCAACTATTCCTTTCACGGCTCCAACTATTCCTTTCACGACTCCAACTATTCCTTTCACGACTTCTCCAAATTCAGTGCCTATAAATAGTGTTTCAAGAGGAGTTCAACAATCATCCACAAAATACACAAAACACACACCGAGAGAAAATAGAGAGAAAAAGCCGTAGAGCTAAAACGTGAGATTTGAGGGTTGGTTTTTTGTAATAGTCGAGTGTGAGAGTTGCTCCTCCTATTGTAATCCATTCGTATTGTTGAATGAAGAATTTTCCAACCCCAACAAAGTCGTATCAAGAGCCACGGTAAAATTTCGTCCGAAATTTTTCGTCCCGAAACCTTGGTTTCTTATCACGGTTGTGAAGCTCTCGGTCTGACGATTCCGAATATATAGTTTTCGAGCTATTTCGATCGCCGGAAAGTGACGATCGAAGACGACCCAATTCGACGTCAAAATTTTTCCGTCCCGAAATCGTGTTTTGTTACTACCGTTGCGAAGCTCGTGTTGCGAGGATTCCGAAAATATATTTTTTGACATTTTTCGGTTGCCGGAAAGCGTCGTTTAACGCCGACCGAGTTAACGGCGAGTTAACTCGGCCCAACTCGAATTGACGGGCGAAGAAGACGAAGTCCAGATCCGGGTCCGACCCGGATCCGACCCGCCCAGATCCTGACCCAACCAGCTGCTGGTCTGACCGGTCAACGACTGGTCCAACCAGATTTGGTCCGGTTCAATTCCCTCCAACTTCTTTTGGTTCGGTTCAACTCAATTCTTGTCCGGTTTTGACAAAGTCAGAACGGTTCCCAAGGTTTTCGACCGTTCTGGATCCAATCGTGCGCTCCATTTCCCCAAATTCAGCTTCTAAATTTGGGTACAAGCAAGCTTGTTGAATTTTAACATGAAAAATTCAACGTCGGACACGATGATGCGATTGACGCCTACTAATTACAACATGTGGAAGTCGCGCATGGAGGATTTGCTAAATTTGAAGGATTTAGCCGGGCCAATCGAAAATAAAGGTGTCAAACCCGAGAAGACAAGTGATGACGATTGGAAAAAGTTGAACAAGAAGACTGTTGCTCAAATTCGTCAGTGGATTGACAATAGCGTGTTCCATCATGTCGCACAGGAAACGAGTGCCCACACGTTGTGGGATAAGCTTGCTAACATGTATCAGGCAAAGACGGCACGTAACAATACCTTGTTGATGAGACGTTTAGTAAACCACAAGCTTCGTAGTGGTACGTCTATACCAGAACACACAAGTCAGTTCCAGGACCTCGTGAACCAGCTTGCTGCCGCCGATTGGAACCTCAAAGACGAGGAACAAGCGATACTACTTCTAAGTTCCCTACCTGACAATTGGGAGACTCTTGTTGTCACCCTCAGTAATTCTGCCCCCGACGGTAAAGTATCTATGCAAATGGTGACAGATGCTTTACTTAACAAAGAAATCCGAAGAAGAGAAGTCAGTGCCGACCAATCTTATGCTCTTGTGTCAGAAAGTAAAGGCAGAGGTGGAGGTAGAGGAAGAGGTCGTGGCAGAGGCAGAGGCAGAGTTCGAGGTCAAAATCGTGGACGATCTCAAGATCGAGGTAGATCCCAGGAGAGGGGTAAATCCGTTGACAACTCAAGTCGATTCAACGGAAACTGTAATTATTGTGGAATTTACGGTCATATAAAGAGGGACTGTCGAAAGCTTTTGAGGGATCAATCCCAAATCGGCCAAAGCTCCAACAAGAATGAAGGTGAAACCATTGTCACAGTATCATCGGAAATTGCTCTTGTCTCTTATGGAGACGAGACATGCCTACATGTAGGCAATCAAGAAACTGAGTGGGTGATTGACTCTGCAGCTTCATTTCATGCCACTCCATATCGTGATTTGTTTGCTACATACAAATCAGGGGACTTTGGTACCGTAAAGATGGGTAACACCAGTTACTCCAGTGTAGTTGGTGTTGGTGACGTGCACGTGAAAACCAACATAGGATGCTCTCTTATCCTCAAGGATGTGCGCCATGTTCCGGATCTCAGGCTGAATCTGATCTCAGGACTAGACCTTGACCGACAGGGTTATGAAAGTAATTTTAAAAATGGCACGTGGAAGTTGTCGAAAGGTGTGATAGTTGTTGCGAGGGGTCATATTTGTGGCACGCTATTCAAAACTCATACAAAATTGTGCGAGTTAAGTCTCAACGCCGTTGAAGAAGAGGCGTCACCAAATCTTTGGCACAAAAGACTTGGGCATATGAGCGAGAAGGGCTTGGCTACACTAGCCAAGAATGATGCTATCAATCTCACAAAGGATGTTGCACTAGATCATTGCGAGCACTGTTTGTTCGGGAAACAACATAGAGTTTCTTTCAGTTCCACCAGGAAGCAACGCTCCGAGTTATTGAGTCTCGTTCACTCTGATGTGTGTGGACCGATAGAAGAAGAATCTCTCGGTGGAAGCAAATATTTTGTGACCTTTATTGACGATGTTTCATGGAAATTATGGGCCTACTGTTTAAGATCAAAAGATCAAGTTTTTGATCGCTTCAAAGCATTTCATGCGTTGGTGGAAAGACAGACAGGGAAGAAGTTGAAGTGCCTTCGCTCAGACAATGGAGGCGAATACACTTCTCGAGAATTTGTAGCGTATTGCACTGAACATGGCATTAGGCACGAGAAGACGGTGCCGAGGACCCCACAACATAATGGTGTTGCTGAGCGAATGAATCGCACCATTGTTGAGAAAGTTCGTTGCATGCTCAGTATGGCTAAGCTGCCTAAAGCATACTGGGCCGAAGCAGTCCTCACATCTTGTTATCTGATAAATAGGACACCGTCAGTTCCTTTGAACTTTGAAGTTCCGGAGAAGATATGGACAGGGAATGATATTTCATATTCTCACCTAAAGGTGTTCGGGTGCAAGGCTTTTGCACATGTGTCGAGGGAGCTCAGGCAGAAACTTGATCTCAAGTCAACTCCATGCATCTTTATTGGCTATGGTGATCAAGAATTCGGTTACAGATTGTGGGATCCACAATCCAAGAAAGTTATCCGCAGTAGAGATGTGATTTTCTACGAAAATCAATTTTATGACCATACTTCAGCTGCTCCAGTTCGACAACGTACTAGTGCTCCGGAAGAAGTTACTTTACCACCAGAACCTCATATTCAAAATGAGGATGCCCAAGATAATGTAGACGATGCTGACGATGATGAAGGTGCTGAGCAGGGGGAGCTCTCACCTCCTTTACAAGAAGATGGTGAACCTCGACGATCTGGACGTGTGCCGATACCATCTACAAGGTATCCTGCATCAGAATATATCCTTCTTACGAGTGAGGGGGAGCCTGAAAGTTTCAAAGAAATTCAATCTCACAGTGACAAAGAAAGATGAAGGCAAGCCATGGAAGAAGAAATGAATTCTTTGCAGAAGAATCAAACTTATGAGCTTGTGAAACTTCCGAAGGGAAAGAGAGCACTGAAGAATAAATGGGTGTTCAAACTCAAGAAAGATGGTCGTGGAAATATTGTGAAATATAAGGCCAGGCTTGTCGTCAAAGGATTCCAACAGAAGAAAGGCATTGACTTTGACGAGATATTCTCACCAGTGGTGAAGATGACATCAATCCGTGTTATACTTGGGTTAGTTGCTAGTTTGGATCTGGAGCTTGAACAGATGGACGTGAAAACTGCATTCCTTCATGGTGATCTAGAAGAAGAGATATACATGGAGCAGCCAGAAGGTTTTCAAGTCCGCGACAAGGAGCATCTTGTCTGTAAATTGAAGAAAAGTTTGTATGGCCTAAAGCAAGCTCCGAGGCAGTGGTACAAGAAGTTTGACTCTTTCATGGCGAGTCACCAGTATAACAGGACTGCGGCAGACCAGTGTGTTTATTTGAAGAAGTTCGTTGATGGTAAATTTATCATCCTTTTGCTCTATGTTGATGATATGTTAATAGTTGGCCAGGATGCATCACTAATCAACAACTTGAAGAAAGATTTGTCCAAGTTCTTTGATATGAAAGACTTGGGTGCAGCACAACAGATTCTCGGCATGAAAATCACGCGAGACAGGAAAATGAGAAAGTTGTACTTATCTCAAGAAGATTACGTTGAACGAGTTCTGAAAAGGTTCAACATGGGTAAAGCAAAGCCTGTTTCGACTCCGCTCGCAAATCACTTCAAGTTAAGCAAGAGACAGTGTCCTTCTACGATGAAGGAGAAAGAAGATATGGAGGTGATACCATATTCTTCGGCAGTGGGAAGTCTGATGTATGCGATGGTGTGTACTAGGCCAGATATTGCTCATGCAGTTGGTATTGTTAGCAGATATTTGTCAAATCCAGGGAAAGAACACTGGGAGGCGGTTAAATGGATTCTTCGGTACCTGAGAGGTACGTCTAACCTATGTTTGTGTTACGGGGGAGCAAAGCCAGTTCTGAATGGTTTCACAGATGCCGACATGGCAGGAGATCTTGATAGTAGAAAATCTACATCAAGTTACATATTCACTTACGCAGGGGGAGCTATTTCGTGGCAGTCCAAGCTGCAAAAGTGCATTGCCTTATCCACCACTGAAGCCGAGTACATTGCTGTAGCGGAAGCAGGGAAAGAGTTATTATGGATAAAGCGTTTTCTTCAAGAACTAGGCTTTACACAAAATGAGTACATTATTCACTGCGATAGTCAAAGTGCTCTAGACCTGAGCAAGAATGCAATGTATCATTCCCGTACAAAACATATCGACATTCGGTATCACTGGATACGCGAAGTGATGGAGAAACAACTATTGAAGTTGGTTAAGATTCACAAAAGCAAGAATCCTGCAGATATGCTAACGAAGGCGGTGACACGAGAGAAACTTGGTCTGTGTACGAACATAGTTGGGCTGGAGGGGGAGATTTGTTGTACCAGCCCCTCACATGTTCCAACTATTCCTTTGACGGCTCCAACTGTTCCTTTGACGGCTACTATTCCTTTCACGGCTACAACTATTCCTTTCACGGCTCCAACTATTCCTTTCACGGCTCCAACTATTCCTTTGACGACTTCTCCAAATTCAGTGCCTATAAATAGTGCTTCAAGAGGAGTTCAACAATCATCCACAAAATACACAAAACACACACCGAGAGAAAATAGAGAGAAAAAGCCGTAGAGCTAAAACGTGAGATTTGAGGGTTGGTTTTTTGTAATAGTCGAGTGTGAGAGTTGCTCCTCCTATTGTAATTCATTCGTATTGTTGAATGAAGAATTTTCCAACCCCAACAACAAGTCCCTCAAGAGATCATGTATACCCAAGGTTTTAACTCTTCCCCTAACAGTGGTTCGATTTCTAACAAAAATAAGATTTCTATCTATGAGAGCGTTTAAGAATTCTACTGCAACCTCTTTGATGCCCTTACCTTGAATTGGTATTAGAAACCCTTCCGCAATCCACAACCTAATGAGCCTTGATGCTCCTATCTCAAAATCTTCCCGAAAAGCACTCATATACAAGAAATAAGGCTTGATATAATAAGGCAAATGATCATAACTCAAAGCTAATATACTGGAGACCTGCTCATCTTCATTAGCTATAGTGGAGATTACCTCGCTTGCAACTTTCTCCCAAGAGCATTTCGTTATTTCAGTTTGCGAGAGTAATCCCCCAATAACTTGAATTGCAAGGGGGAGTCCTCCACAACAATTCGCTATGTTTCTCCCGAGTTCTTCCAATTCAGGAAGGCAGGTTCTTTCACCAAAAACCTCTTTTTCTAGAAGCTCCCAACTATCAACCTCGTTGAGAGGATGCACTTGGTGGTGTAGGCTCTTCGAGTCAACATAAGTAGCCACGTCAGAATGTCTGGTGGTCAGAATGATACGACTTGCATTGTTCTCGTTTGGAAAGCACTTCTTCACGTCATCCCAGGCTTTGGAATGCCAAACATCGTCCAGTAAAATTAGATATCTTTTTCCCGCTAAACCTTGGTATAAAGTAAGTCCCAAATTATTATCTTCCACTCTAGCCGTTTCATCTCTTTTGGAGCCAAGAAGGCTGAATAGAATATCATGAAGATTATAGTCATTAGATATTGTTGCCCATGCACGAGTATCAAAATGAGAAACAATGGAGAAATCGTCGTAAATTCTTCGAGCAAGCGTAGTCTTGCCAATGCCTCCCATCCCAACAATAGGGATGATCTCAAGTTTAGATGAATCTCCAAGAATTCGGTCCATCAATTGACTTAAATCGTTTTTGAATCCCACCACAATATTCGTGGGATTTCGATCCACAATTGACGCAACGGTGGACGATGCTTTAACAACTGGTATCCGATCGTCCTCGCAGATCTTCATCATCTCTTTCTTCAAGGAATCAAAATTTTCAAGTAACTTTTGCCATTCTGGAGGGATGATGCTATGCATGTGCACATCAGTTGCAAAACAAGCAAAACGAGATTCTGCAAATTTTGTTAGTAACTTCTTCATGTTTAGAGGGCGAGTTGCGAAAGAAGCAGCATAAGCTTCAAGAACGTCTTCCGCATGTTGCGTTGCATCTCGGATTTGATCCTCGAAACTATCTTATTTGCTCAGTACTGTTGGATGATTCTCAAAAGTGTCTCTCAGAAAACACACTTTCTCTAATAGGGACTCGATTTGTGGTGTGGTGATGTTATCAAAGTATTTATGTGTATCACGAGAAAGCATCAACTCAATAACTCTTACGAGGGATTGCAGATTGTAAGCCATAACTGTGCTTTTGATCTTTTGCTTTGTAACTCTGAAGATAAGTATTTTGCTAGTATAGACTACTCTCTCTTATATTCAAATAATCTTAAATATTATTGCCGATTCTGATCAATTCCTTGGTGGACTTTAATTTTCTAGTTCAATTTAGCTGACCTGATCTATACGTCGTGAGTTGTGACTAAAGATCCAGTTCATTAGCTACTTCGTTTTTCATTGTTACATTCAATGTCACACCCAGATTACTACGTGAAATATTTATTAATTAAAGGACGCGTTTCAAAAGTTATTCTTATGTCGAGCTGTATATATATTTTAGAGGTATTTGCATCAAACCTCTCATCGTTTGGGGCCATTTGCAGTCAACACTTTTAACTTTGTTTTGGAGCGGTCAACCCTCCATTGTATGGAGAAATAAGCAACTTACACCAAGTCACATTTTTCACTTTTGATAAGAAGTTTTTGTCCAATATTTGATCCACCTTTTGATAAGTTAAATGTGCCCCCTAACCTATTGAGTTAAGTGCAGATTGCCTCCCATCTAATGTTATAAGATATTTAACATTTTCTTAAATCATTAGACAAATTAAAGATTTATTACATTTTGACCCACCTTTTTAGTTAGTTAATTTCTTAAGACCAAGAAATTTAGGCTTCTTTTTTGACAAAATTCTTTGTTTTAACTCTTTAGATAAAGTTTTTTTTATCCTTTAGACAATTTTTTTTTTTAAAATCTTTAGACAATTTTTTTTCAGAATGGTTAATTGTTAAACAGTCCTCCAAAATAAATGCTTAAAGCCTAAAACATGTCAAAAAAGAAGCCTAAATTCCTTGGTCTTAAAAAGTAAGAAACTAGAAAGGTGGGTCAAATTTAATAAATCAATTTTGTCTAAAGATTTTTAAAAAAAATGTTGAAATTTTTATTACATTAGGTGAGGGGCAATCTGCACCAAACTCAATAGGTTTGGGGGCACATTTACCATGTCAAAATGTGGGTCAAAATTGGACGAAAATACCCCTGATCGAAAGTGCAAAATGTTGACTTGGTGTAAGTTGCTTATTTTGCATACGATGGGGGGTTGACCGCTCCAAAACAAAGTTAAGAGTGTTGACTGCAAATGGCCCCAAACAATGGGGGGTTAATGCAATTTCCTCTGAGTAATATAGATTGAATAATAATGAGTCCACTTTAGGATTTCTATTAGACCGGATCACAATGGTATGGAGAACATGTTGGATATATATATATAATGAAACAAAATAAGCCTGAGAAGTAAGTATTAATTATTTTGTGACGGGTTCTCCTTCTAGTGGATCAACTTTTGATTGTATCTTAAAAAAATAAAATAAGAAAGTGAACGTTATTTGGTGAAATGCTAATGGGGTGTTTGGTTGCTGAGATGAGGATAGATGAGAGCCCTCATCTCACTTAAAACCAGTTTGGTTTGAGTGATTATGCAAATGAGCTTTTTGATTTAATAGCTGAGGCCCGCTCTTTATCTCACTTTCTCAACTTAAATAATATCTACCCCCCTGTTATTATTTTATCTCACTTTTTAGTCATCCAGCTCACCCGACGAAATGACTTATTTACCCCTGTTTCTTCAATTTTAATCTTTTTATGCAACAATTTAATTAAAAAAATGTAATTTAAAAAAATGTAATTAAAAAATGTAATTAAAAAATTTAATTAAAAAAATGTAATTAAAAAATGTAATTTAAAAATGTAATTAAAAAATGTAATTTAAAAATGTAATTAAAAAAATGTAATTAAAAAACGTAATTAAAAAAATGTAATTAAAAAACGTAATTAAAAAAATGTAATTAAAAAAATGTAATTAAAAATATAATTAAAAAATGTAATTTAAAAATGTAATTAAAAAAATGTAATTAAAAAACGTAATTAACAAAATGTAATTAAAAAATGTAATTAAAAAATGTAATTAAAAAAATGTAATTAAAAAACGTAATTAAAAAAATATAATTAAAAAATGTAATTAAAAATGTAATTAAAAATGTAATTAAAAAATATAATTAAAAAATGTAATTAAAAACATAATTAAAAAAATGTAATTAAAAATGTAATTAAAAAATGTAATTAAAAAAATGTCATTAAAAAATGTAATTAAAAAAATGTAATTAAAAAATGTAATTAAAAAATGTAATTAAAAATGTAATTAAAAATGTAATTAAAAATGGGGGCAATAAGGTAATTACATGCAATATCCAGAAATAGTTGTTGCACATAACATGAACCAAACACGTTTTGTTAAATTAAGATAAAATAGTAACTTTATTAACTCTCCAACCAAACACGCTACTGTTACGCATATGAAATACAAGACTATTTTAACTGAGTAATAGTTAATCTACATATATAACTGTCTCTGCAACCAAACAGCCCCTAATTGTTTTAACAGTTTCATTGCAAATTGTGCAATTTATTAGTGTATTATCGCAAACAAACGCGCGATTTGGTATAGATAGAATCTTGTACATTTCAAACAAATTGGTATTTGTTTTGGCAAGTGTTCAGTTCATTACATTATTGACATCCGGTTAGTTGTTGAACTGCTGAAGAATATGACCGTTTGTGTACCACTAAGTCATTATGTAATAATAATCACATGAGGCAAAAAATGTTGCCTATGTGATTTTCTTAATTTACATCTTTTTTTCTTTTTCATGTAAGAAAAAAAAAATCTTTGTTGGCATTGTAAAACTAAAAAGTTGTCGAGTTCACCGAAAGTAACTGTATTGTGGTCTTTGTTCTCAAATTATCTCTAGATCTATGTATACAACTAAGTCTGAGTCGCTTGCGATGCAATTTGAAACAATGACCTATGATATTATCCGGGGCTAAAGCATCAAACGCCAATAACATGATTGGTTTTGCACTTTACCTCTATAATTTTTTTATTTTTTCAACTTATTGATTCAAGATTTTTAAAGACGTGTTAAGTCTCACCCTTATACACATGGTTGATAGTGTTGATCCCTAAAAATGACAACCTACAAGATTTGAGTGATTATAGAACGATCTCGTTGATTGGCACCTAGTACAAGGTGTTGGCCAAATCATTGGCTAACTTATTGAGTAGGGTGATTAGGGTCAACATTTTCGAAGAACATATGACATTTTTAGGGGTAGACGGGGTTTGGATAGTGTGATAATCACTAATAAGATTATTGAGGAAGCCAAGAAATGAAGGCAATAATGTGCTATATGTTAGAGTTGACTTTCAAATGGCATATGATAATGTGAATCGGTCCTTTTGGAATTGCATGGTGGAGAAAGTAGGGTTCGATAGGTCATGGAATGTTTGTCTTCGACTTCTGCATATTAGCGGTAGCCCAATGGAAGATTTCAAACTTTTTAGAGAATTAAGACAAGGGGATCCCTTCTCCCTTTTCCTATCACTCAACGTAGCGGGGTGCATAAGTGGCTTTATCAAAAAAGCTAAGGAGGTAGACCTCTTTAAAAGTTTCAAAGTTGGGCTTAGAAGGCTGAAAATCTCCCATGTTCAATTTGTGGACGACATAGTCTTATTTTGTGAAAACTCTTGTCAAAAAGTTTGGGGTATCAAATGTATCCTTCGTAATTTTGATATGGTGTCGATAATGTGATGAATAGCTGCCGGAGACTGCATCCAGGTGGGTGAGTTTGCTGCTGCATAGGAGTTGCAAAGGCAAGCCGTAGGTGCGGCTTGACGAGGGCAGGCCGTGCCCGTGGATCATCTTTGTGAGCCTCACGATTTGCATAGAGCAAAGGGATTAACAAGGCATCATGAAGAAAGATGATGGAACTTGGAGTATGCTTCAGTGGCATGCTTCAAAATCATTTCAATTTTTCGCTTGTTTTCTTGCAGTAATTCTTTTGTAAATTTTGAAATTGTACAAACCGGTCGTATTTTTATCACCTTCGAAATTTTTATCCAGGAGAGATGAAGAATTAGTTCATATATGCCAGCTATGTTATACATACCCAAGCCTTTTCCTCACACCAATCTCTCTCATAGAGAGTGGACGAATATTAACCTTTCAGTACAATCCTATGGTAGATCACTAATTCCTTAATAATCTTACGGAAATGTGAGCTATGTAACAATCGAACTATTTCCCAGACTTTCTCAACACGTCCAAATGAGACATATATTATTAAAAGCAATTGTCTATTGCCAATAACCAATACGACATACTAAAGTTTTTACATTATGGTCATTTGGTAATTGGATCTATAAATATGTATAGAAGAAAAAAGAAAAGCAAAATTGAGGACCAAGGTGAAAGAAGAATATACATCCCTCTTATGGGTCTTTACTAGTCACAATAAACCAACAGCACAGCTTAGATGCAATTGATTCTCCAAGCCCCGTAAATGATGGCCCAGTAGCATACACCTGCGAGAAGCAATCACCCATTCGTTAGAACTTCACCACTTCACCACGAGAATTAAAGATAAAAAAAGGTAATATATTCGTTTATTTCATGTAAAACATACAGTTAACACTCGTTGTAGGGTATAAAACAAAAGCGATCATAGTTTACACTGACCAGAAAAGTAGCTTCGCCAAGTAATCCCGTGAAGTGCCTATGGTATCACAAGATTCATCTTCTGCGTTTTGATAGTTTTGCATACTACTTAAAACTGAGTCCTCCTCGTGATTGGAGGCTGTATCGTCTTTAAAAAATCTCTGTAATATACTACGAGCAAGTTGGTGTATGATTTCCTCCACCTCAGGTGATGAAGGTCTAGATAGTTCCGCTACCTGAAGAATAGTATTCATACCATAATTTAGGATGAAAATCAGAGTCACTGGCTGGAGCTAAAGAAAATAGAACCAAGATAATGGATCAGTACCATATTAGGCTCCAGCGACCTCAAGTACTCCAACAGATTATTATTACTTCTTCTGATAAGCTCCATTTGCAAATTTTCCTCTTTCCGGGCATTTAGCTCCTTTGAGCACGTATAGTGAGAAAGAACAATATAAGTACTCAGAATTACTTTGCAGTACACACAAGAAAATCTTAACATGTAAGGAATCATAAACTGAATTTGAAGGAGAAGAAGCAAATTCTACTGCATTTCATATTCACATATGCGAGAAGATAACAACGAGCAACAATTGCTTTTCTTTAATGTGTCAAAGCAAGACACCAAGTTATAATCTGCAGATTATTCAAATCATTTTTATCTCTACATCTTCTGATTCTAATCAAACCAGCTCCTTTTGACCATATTCTATTAAAGAGAATGCAATCAACTGCTTAATTACAGGCACTGCATATTTCATCTGCCAAATCAACTTTTCATATTTATTCACACTTATTTTCATGTATTTCCATCAAGACACCTACTAAAATTGTAACGAAAAAAAGCGGATAAATTACATGTACAGACTCCACAATTCCATCTGTCAGCCATTTGGCAGAATGCAAGTTAGTCACAGATGTTTAACAGGAACAAAAGCAGTAGCTCTAGAACCCAGAACAACAACTAATCAAGGTTTCCGCCTCACTCAGTATACATAATCACTACTCACTGCCATTACACCAACAAACAAACACGGAAGAAAATAAACTTTTATAATGGAGAGACATCCGCATGAGATTGGTTCCACAATATACAACTCGAATGTCCAGTAAGCATTTATCCCAAGTTCATTCAACTTTAAAAGATGCAACACGCATGACAGAATAAATAAGTATAATCGAAAGCCAAACCAAATTTTGAGTGAAAACGAACAAATTTGATTTATCATTTACCAAATTGTATCTTCAATCAAACTATTTGAGTTGCGACTTTTAGCACAATCTGCCCTGAGAATCTCGTTTCATGTCACAAATCAATCACAGAAGTCACCACAAAATATAAGATACGAAGGAAAAATCAAAACCCCTCACCTGCTCAGCAGCGGATAACTGCGACTCCAATTTCTTAATGTAGTTTAACGCCTCCGGGGACAAATCCTCTAATTCCTCATTACTCATTCCCTCCAATTCTTCCACGCCTTCATCAACTCCACAACCACCGTTTTCACTCTCCTTCCACCGTACCTCCGTTCCTCTATCAATCTCCGCGAAACCCAAGCCTCTCACCTTATCCGACGGAATATCAAAATTCCTCATCAACGACACTCTATACTCCGCATTCCACAACGTATACCTACAAAAACACGATTTCCTTCACACATTACAACTTTCCTCTTCCTAAATTCAGAAATAACTAATCAAACAGCAACAGCACAACAAGTAAGTTACCCTGTCACAATCGACGACACGATAAGGTGATCCAACGGATGCTTCGAAACCCTAACCGTAACCGAAAACTGATCGGACGGCAAAAGCCCTAACATAGTCGAAATCGTCTGCTTCATCGAATCCTTCGCCGATTCCGACACTCCTTTCGCGATAATCGAGTTATCCAGCGGCTCAATCCTCTTCAGCATGTTGGCTAATACGGTGAATTCTCGCCGGAAGGTTGATTTTCGAGTGGAGACGAATTCGTCGGAGACTCCGCCACCGTCAACGCCGGAAATTAAACAGTTGACCGCTGTTAATCGCTTTTTGGGGGTTGGAGAGGGGAAGAGAGGGCGGACGAGTAGCGGCTGCGAGGCGGCGGATTTGAGCGAGAAATCGGCGGCGCGTGAGATTAGAATTGCCCTAGCGGCGAGTGACGCTGCCATGAGGAGGAGGGGTGGGGTGGGTGTAATCTAGTGTGTGTGTGTGTGTGTGTGCAGTTAGCAATATGGTGTGTTGATTTTGTTTGTGGGGGTGAGTGGATGGAAATGGTGATGGGTTTAATTACGGATTCTGCCATTGGAGGAGGGCAAGTGACGTCATGGTTGGGGTGAAAAAAGATTCCCTGACAGTGAAATGTTTGATGAGTTGGTAAAGTAAAATGGTGGCAGGTGGAGTTACCTGGGGCTCTTTTTGCCATTTCTGGAACTTTCGGGGGCTAATTTGATTTTTAACGAGTCAATCCAATCCAAGAAGATCTGATCTAAATAAAATCCGTATTGGATCCACGGATTAAAAATTTCTAAAAGATCCAAAAATTTGATCCACACAGAGTCTATGACCGGATTCACCTAGATCCATAGATGAACTTGCACAAATTCAAGGTTGGACCCAAATTCAATAGGCGACTCTGTGCATATCTTTTGCTTTATGTTCATTTGTTTTTTTCTTTTTTTAATAATTAAAGCTACATATTTTTATTTGTATTCCTATTGGTTGATATCAATTTTTATTTTTTATAATTTTTTATAAATGTTGGTAGATTCAAGCGCGGGTCTACGATCGAAATCATGTGGATCCAAGTGGATCAATAAGCGAATTTGGATATGGATCCGCAGATCCATCTATCTTTGATTCGGTGAATCCAAGTTCGATCCAGATCCGTGCGGATTTGAAGTGGATCACATCCTATGAATCTAGATTGGATCTTAAAGAATAAGTAGATATGTATCCCTTTTGCCACCCTATAAACAATTATTTCTATTTTCTAGCATTATTTGTTCATTGAAGTGGGATTTTAACCTAATAATATGAATTTACCCCAATTTATTGTTGTTTTTTTTGGTAGTCCATATTATTGTTGACAAGGCATATCTTTGTGCCATTATTTGATAAGCACGCGTTTGTTTTGAAATAAAAGAAAAGGTAAAAATTTGAAGATAACGAAGGTGTACTTCATAAATAACTTTATTCTAGAATATAGTAGTATACATTACCATCATAAATTGTGATTTTTCTGTTATGGAAAATCCGTGTAGAATTGTTTTGTGTAACTGTGCACGTATGATAATTGATTGGAAGATTAGTCTCTATTCAAACTTCGCGAATAATAATCTACATTGTTTTTCTAAATTTGAATATATGGTAAATATAAAATGTAATATAATGAATAGGTTCCATTGGTACCAAACGTACAAAACATGTCATTATACATAAGAACCACCGAATTAAGCTTGGCCGCCAATCTCCACCGGTGGTCCCAATACATAAATATATTATAATATTAGGCCATGAGAATTTTGTGGGGGCACATTAAAATCTTGGCGCTACCAAATTCTCAAAGCGATTAAGATTGTTGCCATGATTAATTTGTAAACAATTAAAATTGGTGGCCACAATCTGCATATCTGATTAGATCTTTTGTTGGAATGAAGTAACATTCTGTCGACTCTTAAATATGTCGACTGCGATATGGTGTACCTAAATAATTACCTTGTATGAACAAACATAAAACTTAGTGTGTCATTTGTTTCTTTGGGCACGTCATAAGAAGTAAAATAGTACATGATGTACCACAAATTAGGCTGGACTAGTGGCCTATGTTGCACGGACATAAATACAACGGTGATATGTATCCAAGGTCACATGAATTTGAGAATATGGTTTTTTTTTCTTAATAACAAGATAGGATACACCCGGGATATGTCAATATTCAATGTTATATATATATATATATATATATATATATATATATTAGAGTAAATATGTTCAATAATAAATATTTAATGAGGATGTGTGCGTTAAGTTTCATTTTTTTACCAGGTTTTGTTTTGTAGTGTTGTGAAAGTGGAGAGCTGAATCGATTAGCCTAATATTGCTTAACGCAAATTGCATATTAAAAAATTAATCAATAGCTATATTTTGGTAGAAATACGTGTAAGATACATCCTAAAAGTGTATCTCATTATTTGTTAAGTTTCATAACATTTCATAATATTGTTTGTCGGCATTCCACGCCAAAACTAGTTAGACTTTTAACTTGATTCACTATATGTTCATTTTATTTTATACACTACCACTCATTCATTCATGACTTTAAAAGGTCATCTCATTATTTGTTAAGTTTCACTAACTATTTTTATGTTACATGATCCGCGGGGAAAGATTTATATTGTTAATTATTATGAAAAGGTCCACTAGTGTTATTGAATAATAAAGTTAACACAAGTACCGTATATGTTCACTAGTAATGTTGTATCAATGTTTTACCATTAGTCCTCGTTTCTAACCCCAATATATGAACTCCCACGTGTTGCCAAAATGCCCAGAATAAGGTTTTATAAGAGTTTATTACCCCTTTACTATGTTAATTTGAAAAATTAAATAACACCCAGCGCCCTTACCCATTATTTAGTGTTACGTATTTGTTACATTTATGACAAAAATATCCTTGGATTTTCTCTTTTATGATTTCAGATATTAACTCTATTACTCTTCTGATGAGAGATTATATTCGTTAGTAAAGCATATAAAAAAGTATATGGACAAATAAGTGGTAATGTTTTACTGAACAAAGTTTTAATGTTATATTGTTAAATTCCTCGTAATGTTTTATAATAAAAACCTTAGCTCTAATATTTTGAGAAAAGAAGAATTGTATAATATCCTTTTGGCGCCAAACGTTGCCGCCGTTTTTAGGGTTTTTAATATATGAGAATAAAATATTCTAACACAAAATTAATATAGCAATAAAATTGAATAATAATCGCAATAAACGGAAAAGTTGTTGAGAGAATCAGGCAGTATTTACTTTATTTTACCGCAGTAAAAACTCCAAAACAACTGCGCCCACTGTTTTTCTTTTCTTCTTCTTCTCATAAAATTGTGAAACTGCGAATATTCTTTTCATTCAGGATTCTTTCAATGGCTTCCTCTTCTGCTCTCAAGCGATGGCTGAGGCCCGAGGTTTTTTTTTTTGTCCCCTCTATTTTTAGACTATTACGCAATTTTATTTTATTTTGTTCCGTTGTTGAATTTATTAAAAAAAGTAGTTAATGAATCATGAATGTGATGGTTGTATTTGTATGTACTTTTAGGTGTACCCTCTGTTTGCCGCCGTGGGTGTGGCTGTCGGAATTTGCGGGATGCAATTGGTCCGCAACATCTCTACTAATCCCGAAGTCAGGTACTTATTTATTTTACTTATGCAAATTCAGTATATGTTAATGATTTTTAGTAATTTTATGTGCTTGTATATTATTTCCCTTACAATTTCATCGTTACATAGCAGTTTGTTTAGTGTATTGTTTTGAATAACATGGTGTACTAAATTGATCTGCTGTATTCCTATTTCATGTTATAAGGGATTCATTGTATTTTGTTAACGAAGTTAAGTGCGGTGCGATTATTGTCTAATAATAAGCATTTCTCACTTGTTGGTTTCCAACTTTCAAGCATAATGCGTACACGTAGTAGGTACATCGTAGACGTGAATGTTATACGGGTTCTTTTCTAAATATCTCTCTACACTCCGGGAAAGGTTCGTGATTATTAGTTAGAATGAGCATATCATATGAAGCAGACGGATTCAGAATTATTGGCGAATTGACTAAGACAACGTTGACGAGCATTTGCGTTTTTTCGTAAATTAATCGTGAATGAAATTTGCAGTTTTTTTCTGGTTGAATTGAGAAACGTGTACGCTTCTTATGTCGTTTAAATGAAAATGCAGGGTGACTAAGGAAAACAGGGCTGCTGGTGTGTTGGACAACTTTGCGGAAGGGGAGAAGTACGCCGAGCATGCTCTTAGGAAATTTGTTCGCAACAGGTCTCCAGAAATCATGCCGTCCCTTAACAGCTTCTTCGCTGATCCTAAGTATTAATTAACCACATATGTGATAGTCTGAGGGGAGGTTGATGAGTGAATTTGCATTCGTTTGATTTAGCTCTAACTATGCTGTGGTGGATGCACACTATCTCTTAATTAGTTATATGTACTTGCTTTCAGCAGAAACTCATGGATGCTTTCATTTTCCGTTTAGTTTTCGTGTTTTTCTTCATGTTTTATCTACTTATTTTAGAGCTATAGTATTGCTTTAGTTTACCATAGACTTGACGTTACTCGAAGGCATTTTTCAGTCTCTTCATAAAGCTTCAAATCTGTTGAAGATAAGTTTCGGTTGAAGAAAGATACGGAGAAGATCAATATGATATGTCGCATATTTGAATTTAAATCATCCATGCATGCGGAATATATCTTGATGTACATATTTGTTTTTATCAATTTCTTGTATTTAGGAGTTGTTTGTTGTGATCAAGGGCATATATATAGTTCAGTTGGGACCTGATAAGAAGATAAAGATGGAGTCCAAACTATAATGATACCATAATATGGTCCGTCGTTTTGGGTATTGTTGACGATGGTGAAATACAAAATTTGTAGATTTCAACAAGACCTGAAATAGAGCCTCGAGGAATTTCTCAAATTTTACAAGGGTATTTTACATGTCGACTTTTTAATAACAAGGATTTTACTTAACTTTTCAAAGAGAAAAATCATCTGTTACGTAAATTCACATACCTAGTCAGCAAACCGGTAAAGTGGCAGATTTTGATCCTGATGTCAAAATGGCAATTTTTGTAAACAAGGCCCCTAGCACATGCAAATCCAAAATTTATACACATCTTCAAGTGTAACAATGTATTTGGTGCGTAAATATAATTCCCCGAGCAAGTTGAAAGGGAAATTTCTCAAGCAATAACAATAATATATAAAATTTCAAGCAACCTGAAAGAAAAGTAGACATGACATTGCTTTTTGAGCAAACAGTGAGCATAAGCTGAGCATTGCATTTTACTGTAAAATTCAGTCACTAAACATCATAATCCAAGGAAATGTTCTTTAAGATAGCATCAACTCTGGATGTTAAAAACTAGTCTTACAAAAATGTCCTATTATAGATCAAGAGCGAACATGCAAGTATACTATTAGGCAACAATCTAAAGAGAAGAAATGAAACTAACTCCTCGAACAAGGCGCTCAGAGGGCATGAGATGAAATCATATTCTATGTGATTTACTTTCGTAGGACTAGACTCGTCTCAACCTAGTCTTCCTCACTTCGACAAATGTAAGAAGCTCTAGGATCCAGGTTTTGTAAGCTGCTTCTCCTCAGCTTCGACATACCAGGACCTCAATGCTTGGGCATAATGTTGGACAAGCTCATTAACGGCTGCCAAAGAATCGAAAAAATAATCTGTTAAATCTCTAATGCTAGCTAAACATACTGCCATTCAAAAAGATAGTCAAGTAAAAAGTACACCATAAGCGATACGGTATTACGCTTGGGCATTAATTCAGCTTTAAATTCTTTTCACTAAAGAAGATGCTTCAAAAATTTATATGAATTCTTCTGATGAGTACCTTGGTTGCAATACTGTGGTCGGTAAGTCTGAGATAAATTCTCCCAGTCCGGAGTCGGCCTCTGGTTATGGTTTTCACTAGTGTTAGTCACGCTAGGAGGAGCGAAGGGACCAAAGACAAAATCCTTTGAGCCATATTTCTGATGATTCTTCGTTGGTTGCTTATCTTTTCCTACTTTTGTGCATTTCTCCATGTCTATAGTCTCATTTCGTTTCAAACCAGACAAGGAATTGGTATTGCATCTCTTTTCTGGTAAGTTTGTGATGTCGGCCCCAAATGCTCTCCTCTTGGAACTTTTCACGTTTGACACAGTAGCAGAGGCGACTTTGAAACTTCTTACCATGCCTGTCCACCTAAATGCTGGTTTTCCAGTCTCAGGATGACGAATCTTTTTTTCAACAATTTTAATGCAAAAAGGATTTAGCTTCTTTAGTTTATGTTGTTGATTCAAGAAAACAACAAAAGATTGAACCTAAACCATGAGAACAATTAAAAGCTACCGAACTACATAAATTGCAGTATGAGATATCAATCAAAATTTCTCGAGGAAAATTTATAGTTTTATACAGGCTGCACAAGAAGGTAAATGTAACAAACAGAGGCAATCAGTTTCCTTGTTAGGAAAACAACCCGCAAGTGGCAACATCTCCACCTACGTATTGACAAAATATGCTCTTCCCTACCCAATTATTCTGAGTTCATAGAACTTGAAAATGGTAATTGCTCAAGTGTAGGAAGAATATACCCTGAAAGGGAGGATCTGTTATGCTCGTTAAACATCACTGCTTTAAGAGAAGTATTGAATTCCATGGAGGTTTTATATGAGTATGAGTGTACTTTTATTTTTGCAAGAAAAGTACAGGAGAAACTTAATATATAGAGTTTGTGTTACTTACTCAAAACCTCCTTGATTTGTTACATTTTCGACGTGAAGCTAATTTACATAACAGATGTAACACAACAAGGGTGATTCTCTTTTGGCTGTAATAACGTGGGATTACAAATAAACCAGAAATGGTAACACAATTATTGAGTACTAAAGGAGTATACTAATAAAAGCATAATAATTATCCATAGCAGCCACCATCAAATAAAATTTTAAACTCAGCTGGCAATTTCTATGGAAAAGTTAGGTCGCTGGATTAACTCATTAAAGTTAGCAAGTTAATGAATACACTGACCTTCTCAATAAGTTCCATAGATGAAAACACATTTGCGATATCATACAAGCGTCTGATCTTTGCTGCAGTAGTATCCCAAGTAAAAGTTAGAAAAAAAAGTGAAAACTTATTCATCAATATTTTACTATAAAGATGTGAATCCAACAAAGTATGAAAGGTGACTGTTACTTCTCATAGCTGTTCCTTTGTCGCTATCCCCTAGTAAAGCTAATGCAGCACGATCTAGCGAGATTATATCCACCTGAATATATAAACATGGGAACCCTCAATCACAATTCTGATTGTAATTAAATTGAGATTCAATCATGATTAAATCAAAGCTGTGTTACTTACATCTAAACAGAGGAAGAGCTTGACAAAATTCTGAGTCAGAAGCCCTAAAGATTTTTCCCTTTTCGATTCTACAAAATCATTTAAGAAAGATACTAATCAAATTTACGTGGATGACTGAAATAACATAACACATACTTCTCTGCTTGAGCTGATATAGAACAACCATAACTACCACGAATGATTGAGCTTCAAGCAGAACAAGTACAAAAGGAAAAAATAGAGACGTTACAACCTTTATCCGATTCAGAACTTTTTCCTCCTCCATCAGTACTTGAGCTAGAAGGCACTCCACCTTCATTCAAGTTTGCGACCTAGGAATATCAGTCAATATACCATTAGATGGTAGGAGCTACTTATTTAATGCTCTCCACTGAAATCCTTCCTGATATTACAACTAAATGTAGCTACAAAGATCTTTGGTCAACGTTCTCTGTGGCCACATCAACGATCAGAAAAGAATTTGTACCATACAAGGACGGAAAAATCATTTGACTTAGAACATAAAAAGTATAAAATTCTAGAAAGCATACATTTGCAACATAGGTATCAAACTTGTCTTGCAATCCCTGTTCCTGCAAACTCATATCCGTATTATCCACTTAGGTTCAGTACTCACATTCAGAAAACTCTATAAGTAACACATAACAAACCAAGTACAAACGACAACCTTGAGAACTTGCAAAGCATTAGGAACCGCGCCGAACCCTTTCCAAGTATACTGATTCTTTCCCTTCCTTTGCAAAACCTGTCATTGCAATGCTCCAAATTCAGAAAATACATAACAAAAATAACACACCTGGCTCCGATCTATAATAAACACAAAAAACTTACCCCGACGCTCTCTAGAATATTCACAATGTCATATATCCTCCGCCGCTCAACACCTGGAAGCAACATTAACACCCAAAACTAGGTTACAATTCGGACAAATAACGCAATCATTTCCATTTATAATTTGAATTAATCGATATACACGAGAACTCCACGTGTGCCTCCCTCGATAATAAAACAAAGCATGGCGATATCTAACGACATAGAACGATATAATTTAGCGTGAACTTATGAATTTATACCTAATTGAAGAGCGGCAGCGTCCAATCCAATGGAATCAACACCGTCACGATCGTATAACCTGAAAAAACTGCACAAACCCTAAAATCATCAGATAAAGTTCGAAAGAGAAAAAGAAAAAAGTTGCTGAGAGTAGAATTACTTAGTGCATAAGAGGCCGAGAGATTTGTCCTTTCGACTGTAAAGAGGATCTTTTGCTGTACAAGAAGATTCGCCGTTCGCCATTTTTGCCGTCGAATTTGATCGCACCATTAACAGAGGGAATTTTCGGATTTGGGAATTAAGGGAAGAGTTGGATACCAGCCGCCGGAATTTAAATTCGGATTTCAAGCGCGGGCAAAATAAAAATAATTCCTAATATGTAAAAAAAAATCTTTTTCTTTTTTAAATAAATTCTTATTTCTTTTTCTTTTTCAATTTAATTTCTTAATTATAGCATATACGATTTTTTCGCCAAAATAATGGGTGTGAGTTTGATTAGTGAAGTAAAAAAATAAAATTGTGTGTGATAATGTGATAGATAAATTAAGAGAAATGCCAAAGTCGCCCTATCACAAAAAAACATTTAAAGGTAGGCATTGGGGGCGAATCGGGCCAAACATATAAGAATGAGATGCCCAATTGGCTAGGTTATGTGCTGAGTTGTTAAGATTCCAAGTAACAAATTTGAACCTCCATTTTTGGTCAATTACTCCAGAATCTTCGAGTTTTCCAAATAAGTTGTTTGGTTGTCCACTCGGGTTCCATGTTGGATTGCAAATGTACAGAATAGCGTTGCAATTGTCGCTTTCGATTGTTGCATCCTCAATCCTAAGATAATTAAACCAAAAACATGCTTGTCGAATGGCTGAGATAGTCTCCAAGAGATTTTTCGCATAGATTACAAGAACATGTTTGGCATTCCAACATGAGTCGTCCATGGATTTTGATTTCTGAATTTCGCAATCATTTTTTTGGTAGTTAAACCTCCCAAAGCTTGTTTCTGAATATGTAGCAAAACTAAATGTCTATCAAGCATTGAGTATGATATGAATATTCAGTAGGTTAGGGCCTCAATAGATCAACAATATTTTGTTTAAGGAGCCGTTGATTGTAAATTTATTGGTATGAACTAAATGTATTGCCATAAAACTTGGCTTCAATTATAGAGTATGTTTCTACTTTCTATGCACTTCAATTACTGATGTAACAAATTACTTTTGTTTTAATTAGTTAGTAGTGTGACAAATGAATGGGGCTATCTTTTCCTATGTAACTGCATTTGATAATGTTGTCATGTTCGCAAGGCTTTGGATTATTTTTTTTCCAAGTGGAGAAGCTCACCATTTAACAAGTTTCTTGACACAAATTACTAATTAAAATTGCATACAAGTTTAGTTTTAACAGGCACGATTTTTAAAATAAGTAGCAGTTATTCATTTAATATAATTTATGCACAAATCATTGTATGACGGTGATACGGGCCTTTCCTATTCTCGGCCCAAGAGAACTAGAACCAAGCCCACATGGTCCACATGTGAATTTTTATTTATGTAACTAAAAATTTTGACACACGCAAGACCGCGTGCAAGTTATTTTAATTTTAAAAAATAAAAATTTGAAAAATTACGTTAATAGCTATATTTTAGGATTGCAGTTGATCCAAGTGAGTAAAGTAACAATATAGCCATTTTATTCTTTTATTTGAATTGAGAGGAGTAGGGGTATTTTTGGAAAATCAAAAGTTGGTATCTCAACTGCTTTTTTGTGAGTGAGAGGGCTTTGCTTGTACTATAGTAATAGATTATGTGGTAATTAAGTAATTAAATAGTTTCTTTATTTCTGTATTTTAGTATTGAGTAGTTAATTTATGTTATGTAGTAGTTTATTTAAGCAAATGTAAGCAAAACGTGAGGATTATGCAAATATATTATCATATTTCTCTTTTTTCTCTCTTAAATTCTAGGAGAAAGTCCTATCTCGAATTTGAACAAACTTTGATTCACTTTATTAATTTAAGGTGCATCAGACGGCCCCGATCCTCAATTCAGCCAATTAACCAATTACCACAGTTAAACAATTATTTATAAACCCAACTTATAGAAAAATGACATGAATCATAAACTACTTTAAGTTTCTTTTATTTATATACTAGAAACGTCGGCACGCGGTCTCCGTGTGATAAAGCATTTATTTTAATTTGTCTAGTGAAAAAAATAACTTAAATGAATAGAGATTAGATATATAAGAATAGAGAATTTTTATGTCACTTTCTTTTTATATAAGAGAAAAGGGAATTAAGTAGTTATTTTTTCCTTTAATGAGAATAAATAAATTATGGTAAAAGTAAAAATTTACTTTATAACCGTATTGTAATAGTTACAACAAAATATTATAGTGTATTGTAGGCGTAAATACGAAAATTAAAAAATTGGTGTAACATATGGGTTTCTTGTAATAGTATAGATATTCATACTTAATTACCTTAAATAAGTAATGAATCAAGATTTAATCACAATTAGAGAACGTGACGGAATATTTCTAATTTTTTTTTGAGGTAAAAAATATATTTATTTCCACTTCATCAATATTGAGTACAATCAAAGCGAAAGAACCGCTAAACTATTCTTCCTCTATATGAGAAGTAACAAGGTTATCCACCAAATGGACTAAACTAAGAGCCGTTTTAGCTAAGTCGTGCGCCTCGACATTGTGATCCCTACTAATCCAACTAAAACTCCAATATCGTTGACCTTGCCAAGTTGCGACAATGTCTCCAATAATGTTTGCATGATCTCCCGCCACTTCCGTAGGGAACCACACGTCTCGGACCACATTGAGACAGTCACTCTCCACCAACACATTCTCCCAATTGCGCTCCTCAATCAAACGTACTGTTCCACCCGAATAGAGACCGCATCGGCCACCCGTGGCTGCATACAACCCACACTCCTTTCTTGGAAACGGAACACTACTTCACCTAAATTATTCTGGGCCATTACGCCAATACCCGTAGCTCCCCCCCCCCCCACCCCCCCGCTGATCCACAGCTGCATCCACCCGCACTATGAACCACGAGCTTCCCGCGAACCCCAGACCCGCGTGCGGTCCCTCAGCAACCCTATTGTCGCGCGTCCGTTCCCGACCCGTTCTCCAAAAATCCATATAAAGTCGTATGAATTCCACCACCTGCATTGGTTGCATACCCACCTCCCCCGCCACAACGTGGTTCCGATTCCACCAAAGCGCCCAACACGCAACTACAAGCCACTCCAACCGCTCCACTCCCGTTTGCACAAAGACTCTACGTAACGAAGCTTCCCTGTCCTCCAATGCTTGCATTAATTCGGTCTCCCTTACTAAGAGGAGCGCCCATACTTTCCTCGTCATATGACACGTGACAAGATAATGTCGAAGATCCTCCTCCCCACTCGCACATACCGGACAACCCACCTCCACCTCAATGCGTCGTCGTGCTAGAGATACCCCTTGTCGGCAAGATATTATGACAAAGCCTTCAACTAAAAAGATTAATCTTCGAAGGATATCTCGGCTTCCACAAAAAATTCCAACTGTGATGCACCCTACTACCCCCTTCGACACCCACCTCATTTTATGCAAACCCCGTTTGATGATTAGATGATATGCACTCTTCACCGTGTAAACGCCGAAACTCGCATAATGCCATATTCTCCTATCCCTATGATTGTCGCCGCCTCCAAGAGCAATAGAAAGAATAGCCGTCACATCCTCTTCCCAAAATAGAGTACATATCAATTGAACGTTCCATGCACCCGTGTCATAGTCTCGAAGTCCCGACACCCTATAATTGAGATATCCCTTCACCGGCGGTGTAATGACCCGAAAAGAAAATTCGTGCGGGATCCATGCGTCCCCCCAAATACGTACATCATTGCCGTCCCCAATGCGCCACCTTAATCCTGCCGTAACAACCCCAATACTTGCATGAATGCTGTGCCATGAAAAAGAGGGAGATGCGCCAATTTTCACTTCCAAAATAGAGAAAGTCGAATAGTATTTTGCCCTGAAGACGCGCGCGACCAAACTCTCCAGAAATTCAAACATGCGCCATGCTTGCTTTGCCAATAAAGCCAAATTAAATGCACGGAGGTCGCGAAAACCCAACCCGCTATATCTTTTGCTTCTTGTCATCTTATGCCAAGCCATCCAATGTATCATATCATGTGTCCCACTTCCCCACCAGTAATTGCTAATCATCGCCTCTATTTCTTTAATTAAAGTCTCTGGCAAGCGACAACAACTCATAGCAAACGTCGAAATATCTTGGAGCACTGCCTTAATCAATACTTCTTTCCTCGCACTTGATAGCCGCTTCTCCTTGTATTCCTTTATTCGTTCCCAAACTCTGTCACGAATATAAGCAAAAATCTCCCTCTTCGTTCTCCCCACCACTGCTGGTAATCCCAAATATTTCTCATGTTTCTCCGCTATTTTGACACCCAAAATTCGCCCAATCTCCTGTTCAAGCGCCCCGTCCATTTTTTGACTGAAACCAACACTGACTTATCATAATTAATTTGCTGCCCTGACGCACTTTCATATTCTTTTAAGATCTCCTTCAAAGCAGCGGCCGCTTCCTTCGCCGCCTCACAAAAAACCAATGTGTCATCGGCAAACAAAATATGCGAGACCGTGGGGGCTTGACGAGCAATGCGAACCCCACAAACAACCCCCATTTCCTGAGCATCCCGAAGCATAGCTGAAAAGGCCTCATACACAAAAAGAAAGAGAAAGGAAGAAAGTGGATCGCCTTGGCGGATTCCTCTTTCCGGGGTAAGATGACCAAACTCATGCCCATTTACTAAAAAAGAATACGAAACCGACCGAACACATAGCATAATAAGAGTAACGAAATTATCAGAGAAACCTAACCTACACATAACATGTTCCAGGAAGGACCACTCGACTCGATCGTATGCCTTGCTCATGTCCAACTTCAGAGTCAGCTGCCCCTTCTTCCCTGTTCTCTTCGTCCTAAGATAATTGTTAATCTCAAAAGCAACAAGAATATTATCAGTGATTAACCGCCCAGGAATAAAAGCAGACTGTGAATCCGAAATAATAAAGGGAATGAGCATTTTTAGCCTATTATTTATCGCCTTAGAAGCAATTTTAAAACACACATTACTTAAACTAATAGGCCAAAACTGGTGTAAAAACTCCGGGTGATCACACTTCGGGATTAGGACAATGTTGGTAAAATTAACACCCGCCGGAAGAATAGTATGATTAAGAAAATCAAGACAAAATCGGGTCACATCAGGACCAACAATGTGCCAATATTTTTGATAAAACACTGTAGAGAAACCATCAGGACCAGGGGATTTGTAGGGAAACATCTGAAAAAGAGCACGCTTTACCTCGTCCGCGTCGTAGGGCTGCGTTAGTTGTTGATTCATCTCATCCGTAACCCCAGCTTGCATGACGTCAAGTACCCCTCTCATGCCCTCGTCGGTCGGCTGCGTTGACTGGAAAATAGCAGCGAAGTAATTATGAATAACTTGTTCGACTTCCTGCGGCTTCTCATGCCACACCCCCGTGTCATCCCTAACTCCACTAATTGCGTTCTTTTTCCTTCTTTTCGACGCGCCTCTGTGGAAGAATGAGGTGTTCCTATCCCCCTCGCGCAACCAATGGACCTTTCCCCACTGTTTCCAGTACACCTCCTCCTGATCAAGAAGATGCTCCAACTCTTTTTTCAAATTCAGTTCCCGTTCCTTCCTTTCCTCTGTGATCGGCCCCGTACGTAACTCGGCAATTTCTTTCTTGAGTTTTTCCAACCGTTTAGTAGAGACCGCCTCTCAAATCGTGCTCCAACTCGACAAAGCACTGCCACACGCCGTGAGTTTCTCTGCTAGAGTCAGGCCTACAGTTTGCTCCCATTGCTCTTTAATCAACGCCGCGCAATCTCCTTTCTGAACCCACGCCCCTTCGACTCGAAACTGTTTCTGTCGTCGCCACCTAATCCCCGGATGAACAAGTTATTAACAGTGCCAAGTGATCAGAGTAGAGAGTATCAATATGCTTCACCCTAGCCCCATTAAAGATATTGCGCCAACTAGGATTTGTGCACGCTCGGTCAATGCGTTCCCATACTGTGTGCGATAGCGGTCTTCTATTACACCAAGTAAAATCATACCCCCTGAACCCCAAATCCTCAAGATTCTAATCAATAAGAGCTTCCCGGAAATTCCTCATCTGCCAAACTGCCCGCGGATTCCCCCTTACTTCTCCTTGTTTTCAAGGATTTCGTTAAAATCACCATAACATAGCCACGGCTTCGACGAAGCATTACTGAGGCGGCGCAGTAACTCCCATGTGACATGTCGATTCGTAGCCTCTAGTTCCCCATAAAACCCCGTAAATCGCCATTCATCCTGAAGCGTCGGAGAAAAGACCATTGCATCTATGTGATTTCTCGAAAAACTGACTAACCGAATATCAACATCCTTTTTCCATAAAAGTGTTAACCCACTGGATTGACCAACTGCAGCCACTGCCACACCATTCAAACCCAATCTATCCTGAATAACCTCTAATTTTCTCTGCGAGCACCTAGTATCCATCAAGAAAATTAGAGAGGGGTTGTGCAGGAGCACCTTGCTCTGCAACTCCTGAACTGTCGAAGGGCTCCCCACGCCCTGACAGTTCCAAGCTAAGACATTCATTGGTCTTGGCAGGACTGCACCGCAGTCTCCACCGTTGTGTCATTATTGTCACCGTCTGTTACACTCCGTTTTTTGCCCCTTGATGCTCAAGAGGAACTGTCGACTTTCGCTTGCGAGTACCACCAGCCATATCCATCGCTTCAACCTCATCAACCTCTACCCGTGTGTCTTTCCTCTAAATGCGAACCTTCCTCAAACCCGAACCTCTTTCCCGAACCCGAACATCAGCGCATGCAGCAATGGTGTCAAGAGATTGTTGCGGCCTGTCTACCCCCAGTTCCTTCCCCACGGCCTGATCCTCCACTTCCGACGCCTTTTCTAATGGCTGCCCCCCCTTCGCAGCCACTGCTGCAGTTGATTTCGCATGCTCAGAATGCGCCCCCCGATTATTGCCCTCTTCCTCCCCCTCTTGACGTTCAATCACTTGTTCCGACACCCCATTCTGACTAGATTGCGACTCTTCTTTCTCCCCCTGCTCTGCCGAAGAACCATGTCCCATCGAACCCCGCCCCATGTATTAATTCTCCTAAGACCGCTGCTCCGACCAACCCTGCGCCCAAATGTGTTGTCTGGACCATACCGCCGATTCCCTATCGCCCTCGGATTCACTTCCCTTAGCCACGACCCGTAAGGAAGATCTTGCAAGTCCTTGATATCCCCTTTCAGTTCATATCACTTCGGACATTCTTTCATAATATGCCCAATCATCCCACATAGGTAGTAGAAATTCGGTAGCCATTCGTATGTGAATCTCACCAACATCTCAGCCCCATGAGTGCTGCGAACTTTCATGCAGCGAAGCAATGGTTTTCGTACGTCCAAGCGAACCCTAATGCGCATCGTATCACCCCATGGTTCCTTAGCATTGAGCTCTTCGAAAAATCCCAATTTGTCATCAATTAGCCCTCCAATCTCCAGGGTTTGTCGACCGATCGGTATGTCGTGCAAGCGGACATGGAAGCTACAAAAGTCAAGGTTCACCTGCAACGGGTTCTCCTCCGCTGCAATCTTGCTTAACACGAGAACATGATTATCAAACGACCAAGGGCACCCTTCGAGCGCCCGTTGTTTATCCACCCGATGAAAAAATTTGAAGAGAAATCGATCCCCATCCCCAATCCGCTGAATTTCCAAACCCTTCTCCGCATGAATTACTATTTTTAGCCTAGCATGGAACGCATTAAAATTGAAACCCTTCGTCGTAATTAGGCGCCCCACTAGCAGCAGTCCTGTCACTGGATTCTGAGTGTTCCAAACCGACTCCGAAATAGTAATTCCCCCCAGTTTCTCTTCCGCCAAACTGAGTGTGTCCCGAAACTTCTCAATTGTCCCAGCCATGCACACGTCGGTCGGAGAGGATGAGAGAGGTACGCGACTTGTCGAGCCAGCCATCGCACGAAATCAATGAAGCAACCCTACACGCAAACCCTACCAAGCAAAACAAGAAAAAATGAGAGAGTGACGCGAGAGAAAATGAAAAAAGAAAGAACAAAAACGATGAAAAAATATCCTGCGAAAAGAAAAAAATAGACGCAAACCCTGATAAACCCTAGCACAAGAGAGATCGTACCAAATCCAATTCCGAAGAGAGAGACAAGACGAAGGACAAGCGACCCCGATCACCGGCGATTGACAGTCGTGATGAGTCGACGAGGGCCTTACCGGGCAGGCACGCACACTCTCACAAGAGGACCACACTCTCACGCTCTCGGAGAGACTTTTTTAAAGATTCTTTCTAATTATTATTTCAAAATTTCCAAATTGATAAGAAAGTACTCTTCAATTGGAAGACCGCAATCAAAGAGAAGATATAGGTTACGACTTACAAATACTGCCTCTCTCTGTCTTATATATTTGTGTGCATGTTTCGTCATATGCCTCTATCTGTCTTGTATATTTGTGTGCGTGTTTCATTGTATGAGTATATACAGTCAACAACTTATAAAAAAAGCATTTATGATGGCTGATTGGAAAGATCTTCCTCCATAACTGTTGGCCTTAACGGAAAAACGACTGACTTCAGTTTTGGACTATATCTCCTTCCGTGGAGTCTGCAAGTCGTGGCGATCTGCATCCACGTTCGAGAACTTCGACCGTGCGTTTCCTCAGATTCCTGGGATCATGTTCAGTTTGCGAGAACAAGGAAGGCGAGTTTACAAACTAGCTACCAAATTCACAAACCTGTCATATACCCGGATGTTTCCGAGCCTCCTAATAAGAGAAGGTCAAGATCCAGAAAAGTATTACTTGTCTTGCAGCGGTTGACTTTTGCGTGTTGTGGAAAAGAAATGTAGTGTCGTTTTAACGAACCCCATCAGGTGTGACCGCATCATTCTCCCTGGTTTGGATATTGTTTAAACTCCCTCTCGTCCAATCTCAATCCATAACCTCTTGAACTCCCATCATCCGTATGGACTGATGTTTGTACAGATGACCTATCCGAAGAAGCCTTTCTCGACGGAGGATCGGAGGGGCCCGAAAAGGCCAGTTGGCTAGACTCGACCATACTAGAAAGGTGCACTTTGAGCGTGTACTAGCTATGTACACCAGGCGGGCTCTCCCTTTTGAATGAATCAATTTGACTTTTCGAAAGTGGAATGCCAATCTCGATATCTCGAATAGGCTAAGCCCTTGAATGAGAGCTCGCTTTCACACTCCTAATTATTGTTTATACAATATAGATCGATCGGGAAGATATATATATTGAATAAAAAAAGTCGGGAACCATCTATTTTTGAGAGATTGTCCTGGGGCTGAGGAGTGTGAATCTTTTTTAGCCAAGAGCTTGACCGGGTGAACCAGAGTCTCCATCCCCAGACTCTAATAAGAATGTGGAAGGTGGTGAGCCCGATCCACAAACTGATAGAGGGTTTGGATACTTTTACTGGATTACTGAATAGGTCGTCAATCATAAATAAGTTGTCAATTAGTAAGATGGTATTATCTGGTAGTCCAACCTTGGTGCCTGATTTGGTGATCATGGTGATTTGGGGTGATAAAAGACAATTGGGATTTTGCAGGCCGGGGGACTCTTCCTGGACTGTGATGGAATATTGGAATGGTTCATTCAATGATATCCTTTATCACAAAGAAAAGTTGTACGTGATAGATGATAAATCCACGGTGGTAGAATGGTGAGACATGGTGCAATTGTTACATGGTGGAGTCGTCCGGAAAGATCTTAATTTTTTACCCTTTTACTCAAGTTTATGAATTTGATTTAATGGACGGGAGCTATAAAAAGATTTATGACTTGGGAAACAGGACATTGTTTTTGAGTCAGACTTCTTCTTCTTTGTGCCTTGAGGATTTTGCCTGGAATTACGAGGTACAGTCTAACTCCATATACATTGCTTTGGGTCGAGTCTACAACATGGCTGAAAGATTCTCCAAGAGCTTCTTTCGCATAGATTATGCGAACGTGTCTGGTCTTACAACATGGGTCGTTCCTGAATTTTGAGTTCTGAATTCAATTTCTACTATCGCTTTTTGGTGGTTAACCTCTCAAAGATTGTTTCCAGATATGTAGCAAACTAAATGTCTATAAAGCCCCCTTTTGTTAAGGATACTCAGTTTATGGCGTCAGAAAGATCAAAATATTTTTGTGCAAGGAGCCGTTGGTTCTAGATTTATTGGTATGAAGTTATTTGTTCCAGAAAGATCAAAATATTTTTAACTCTCATCAATAAACTCGATGTTTCTAAATTAGAAAGATGTATGGATAAAGTGTCAGTAGTCAGTAGATATATTCCAAATTAATGAAATTACTCAGTAGGTTTAAGATTTAAATTTATGATTTTTTTTAAAATTAAGATCACTCATGCAAAGCATGGATAGAAAAAGGTTTGGATCCTTTGAACATCTCATTAAATGTTTAACTAAATTTATTAAGTGACCAAAGAAAGAAGAAAAAGACAAAATCACAAGTTTCTTATAGCCTAATTTCTTGTTTAGTTGTCCTTACCAAACGCTTACACTTGATGCAACCATAAGAAAGATTAACGAAGGTCCAAATTATCCTAAGTTTAATCCTTCCAAGTTTCAAAGGCTATTTGATTTTTTAATTATTCCAACGATACGTAAAATGTTCATAATTAGAAGACCAAACTTCAAAAGGTGGTAAGTGTATTTGTCTCTTTTTTGTTCAGCTTGGAAGGTTAAATTGTAAAACGGCGCAAGTTGAGGGGGAGAAATCAGAAATACGGTTACTACGAACGCCGACGAATCACACAATATCATCCATACTATTCACCTAAACACATCATCAACATATACCAGGTTTCGCAAAATCTCCAGAACCAAAATCAACACTCGTCATGGCAGAAACTCGATTTTTATCATCTGAGCTAAGCACAACACTGGTTCTAATGTCTACAACAAACAATCAACCATCATCAAGACAGAGGATAGCACCTAACACGCTTGATTAGATGGTATGTAATTCTGAGCGATATGCTATTCATGCATGCAGTAATTCTACTATTAGCACCAAATTCAATCGGATCGACTTGGTACTGTATATAGGTAAATATAATAGACCTCTCAACGGTGGATCATCAATGAGACAAAAGGAGATTCTAACAGATAATAAACTATGTGAGCTATATAACCATGCAAATGCCACCCTCTAATTTCCAGCTAGTCTAATTGATACATAACCTTTCTTGTGTATCGAACGGTCCCCAACATTACATATACCAAGAGCTTCTACTGTAAAATATAAGTACTGTAACATCATAAGAGAAGGACCAAGATACAAGAAAACCAGTTATAAAAAATCAAAAACAAATATATGCTAGACACTGTCTAAACCTTCGCATTTTTGTATGAAAACCGCAAGTCAGCTAGAAAAGCTTCAAATTGTATTTTCATAAAAGCAAACACAAGTTTGAATTGTGTATAAATAACCAAAGGGAGAAGGAAAGCTGATATAGTCACACGAGATCAAGTAATACCAGCTCAACAGCATACAAAGACCTAAAAAGGAGGTTGCATTTCAGTCATTTCTAAGGAGCATAAACACATAATAATCAAATACAGAGAAAACAAATCGACTACAATAAATTCAAGGTACAGGAAAACCAAAAAGAATAGGTCCTCAACAATGCCCAAAAATATATAGATAGACAAATTTAGACTCCTTTCAACAACTATTAAAAACCTGAGTTCTATTGGTCAACTGTGCTGATCTCTTGCCACTCCCCGTCAACTGCTTCTTTCCAAAGTGTTACGTTGTTGTCTCCAGATGCCACGGCCAGTAAGTTTCCAGTCAAAGACCAAGAGACTCTCCAGACAGGAGTCTTAAAGTCCTTCAACACTTTACCGTCCCACTGATCACCTTCTTTGCCGACGGTCCATATCACAACCGTACCATCCTGAGAAGCACTAGCCATAGTGGACTTCGGAAGCCCCAAATTTGGTGCCCAAGCAACATCTCTGACCCAATCAGAATGCATTTGGAGGGCAGGGAAGCAGTCCATCTTCCAGTTGCCGTTATATAACTTCCACACCTTCACCGTGTTATCGCAGCCACCAGAGGCAAGTTTCTGCACGGGTTCCAATGCCCCAGATCCAACTAAAGCACCCGGAGCCATTGACGGGCCCCACGAAACTGAGGTAACTCCAACTGGGTGAGCTTGATCTATTCTCGTGGTGTCCCAACCGCCATCTTGTCGAGCAGTGTGGACCGAAATATTCCCATCAGAAGATCCACAAGCCAAGCAGAGCCCGAGTTCATGAGGCGCCCATGCAATAGAGTTGACAGAGGATTTGTGGTCAGTAAAGACATGCAATTGAGACCAGTCATTTTGAGTGCCTTCTTTCCAGATGATCACTCTACCATCATACGAACAGGAAGCAAGCAGTGAGCCAAACTTGGGGTGTGCCCAAGCTACTTGCCATACGGGACCTTGGTGCCCCGTCAAGGTAGCCAAATGTTGAGAAGAGTTCCCTACACCAATTATTTTAACACTCGCATCAGATGACCCCGTTGCTACACGCTTCCCGTAGTAATCCATGGACACATCGTGAACAACATCGTTGTGACCCGTTTCTATCTTCTGTGCAGGCATTGTTACTACAACTTAAAACTTCCTTAACTTGACGTATGCTTTGCTCGTAATTCCTGCAACAGTTGATTGAACACGAGGACATTCATTATCCATTCATGAAACACATACCTGATTCATCCCAGTTCATATTATCATCACATACATCCAACAAGATATAGACATTGATCTTACGAATAGAAACGAGACGATAAAAGGGACCGATGCCAATCAATCTACGGAATCTCAGATCACAGGGGACATCAATCAATAAATAAAATCTGAACTAAAGGGCTTCAAAATTGAAACAGGACTGTTCAGCTAAATTAGATCCATATATTATTTTTCCTTTCCCCAAAAAACTTACCCATGAATGCAATCACAATCAAAATACCTAGCCAGTACAAAAAAGATAATAAAGTAAGAATCTTTTCCACAAATTCAAATTACAAGTACTCAATTTCTTCACAAAATTCAACTCAAAGCACAAATCCCAGCAGGCGCATGATAAAATTGAAATGGATCTAACGACTGTTTCCAGATCTCAACCTTTTTTTTCAGTTAAATAATAAACCAATAAACGACGGCGTATTGAAAGCAGATATACAGAAAACAATATGAGCAAAGATTGAAAGGGTTTTTACCAGAGAGAAAAATAATCGGATCGGCGCAGAGAGGAGCTGAGAAGAATACGTACCACACCTCAATGGTGAAGGTGACCGACTGCTTTTGTAATAAGCTGTAACGATTTTGTGTGTTATTAATTAGGCTGTGTTTGGATGCTCGGATAGTATTATTCGGACCCGATAAAAATACGGATAGCTATTAAAAGAACAAATGAGTTTTATTTTTCCATTGAGCAAAATAATTCACTATCTCTCCACGTCTTTTAAAAAATTAGTCACAGTTATACTTTAGAGAAAATGTGGACCAGTTGTGAAATATTGAATTCCTAATGACTAACCTAACAATTGATGAAGCCACCGAATTGAATCACATGTTCGTCATAAAAAAAGTTTTAATTTGTTGTTCACCGTGCCACCACTATACAAGAATAGGGAGGCGAATTGAGGAAACTGGATGCAATGTTCTCGTTTGATGTCATCCACCTTTGTACACCCCATTTTGGAGCATAAAGGTAAGGAGTAAACTATGAACTATGCAAGGTGTTTAATTTTTAGTCAAAACAAAGTGTCTTGTGAGACCCGCTTCTGATGAGCACTCCTTTAGCAACCAAAACTCTTTTTATAAGAAATTTAAATGGGAACTTATAAGGAAGCATATTGAATTGGTGCTAATATGACAACGCCAACTAAACGAGTTATAAGAGTATTGGAAAAAAACTAAATATGAATCACCTTTATCTTTTTCTTCAAGCTGCCTTTAAAAAAAAGAAAGTTATTTTGTAGTCTATTGAAAACTGTACCATTTGCTCTAAATTCCTTCTCAAATAATATCTATTATCGAATATTTTTAAAAAACAGACGCAATATTAGAATCTTTTAAAAGGTAACAATGAGGCGAACGACATTATTTTTAAATTATATAAAATACTTTAATCATGTTATATAATAATACTTACGACAAAACGGGTCGGATAATAATACCCCACCCGTATATAAACGAAGTATATAATTAATTATTATAAAATTAATAATATTTAGTTTTCACTTTTCAACTCCTCTCTCTCTCCAAGCTCGTGCCCTAGCCCGCTCTCTTCTCCACTTCACCGGCTACGAATTCTACAGGTTCTTCTCTCTCTCTCTCTCACTTCATAATCTTCAATTACGTCTCATCTGCTTACTTTTTGGCCGTCTTTTTTTAATTAATTTTAATTTAATTTTGGTGTTTGGTATAAATTTGCACAACAGGTAATAGAGTGAAAGCTCGGTAAAGTGCTACTCGATTAAGGCCATGGCTGACGAGGAATATGATATGGACGGAGGGTACTATTTGTTTCTCAATTATATATATATATATATATATATATTTGTGTGTGTGTGTGTTAAGAAGCTAAATACACTGGTGAGGTACTCTCTGTGACCTAATTTTGCGGTCGGGGCTTACGTATTTAACTAACGACATCCTTTACCTTTGCAGGTACGAGGATGAGCCGATGGAGCCTGAACTTGATGTGAGAATACTACTTCTTTTCAATTAAATAAACAAATGAAATTCTACCATGTGTAGTGTATTTTTGTGAAGGATTATTGTCAGTAGTTATATTTGTGGTATTTGGTATTGTAGGAAGGAGTGGAGGCGGAGGAAGACAACAACAATGAGGAGGCGCCTGATCTCATAGAAGGTGATGGAGAGGATAAACAAGACCAGGAACCCGTGGAGAGGCCACGGAAAACGTCCAAGTACATGACTAAGTACGAGCGTGCTAGGATTCTGGGTACTCGCGCTCTGCAGATTAGGTGCGTGTTTTACTGATTTGTGAGTTTTTGTACTGGTTATCTGGATTTTGTTTCGTTTTGGACTGATTAGAGTTGCTTTTGTGTTGCAGCATGAATGCTCCTGTCATGGTTGAGTTAGAGGGTGAAACTGATCCTCTTGAGGTATTTTTTGTTTTGTATGGTGATGTGTATGAAGACGGGTATCAATCATCTGAGTTTTGATTTACATATAATTAGTTTTATTCCACAATGCTCGATGTTTGAACATGGGATGTCAGTCAAGCTCCTGTCTTGCTTTGTTTCGTTGATTTGTTGTCTTTTTATTCGAATAGTTTTGACCACTTTATTCATGCATTCTGTATAAGCTAAAGATACTTTCCAAGTAGATGTTGTAGTTTTAGGCGTAGCCCCATTAACGGAACTTGGATGGATATCTGACTTCATCACAATGATTTAGTTCCAAAGCCTTGGTTGTTTAGCGAATCTAATAGGTGCATTACCGATTTATGTTTTTTCATTCATTACTCAGAAAAGAGACGGTTTAAGGTGGATTTCTTGCATTTTGTTGCCCTTACAAATGTCTGATTTAAGCTCACCCTGATGGATTATTGTAGAAATAGGTCAGTGAAACCATTGATGTAGATTTCATATGTGTTTTTGTCCCTCATTTTTTAGCTCTAGTAACAGAGTTGTCATGGCAGTTAAGAAGCCTTGGGATGTCTAGTTGTATTCCATGACTGTCTTGAGCCAACCAAGCTCATGCGCATCATTACTGGACTCGCAATTTCCTGACTCTTTTCTTGGAACACCATCATGAAACTTTCTATCGAAAAATGTGTTGTAAGGAAGGGAATTTATTACTTTCAATGTGAAAAATCAGGTCACCTTAACAATGCCAGCTACTCCGATCGAGTCCAACTTCTAGGTGATATTTAACACAGTCATGGGAAGTGTCCTAGGTAGATACCTCTCAAACTGCATTTTGGTGAAGGAACCTAGTTCCTTATAAACTACCATTCAAGCTTCAGCTTGCTGTAGTCGTGAAGATCATGGTTACTTTTGTGCATTCATTCACCATATCATGTATTGAAGTTTTGAAGGTCCAAGGGGGAATGTGGGCAGATGTGATGGTTATGATAATGCATTTGCTTCAGTGGTACATGTCCTCTTTTTATTCGCGGAAATTCTACGACATGGAATGCCTTTGTTGTAGAATAATTTTCTTATAACCTCAAGCACGTTGACAGAAGGTCGGAGGACATCATGGTTTTTGAAAAGGACCTTAGATATTGTGTATAAATTTGTGTTACCTTTGATCAAATGGATTTTAGATTCGTAGTTTAGTTAATTTGATGATGCCAACTTGTTTAAGCTATCTCCATTTAGGGATGCCTTATATTTTCTCACGTGATATCAGCTGCTGAGATGTTTATCCCTTCCTTTGCTGAACTCGCACTTGAATATTAAATAGTTTCCAGGATACGAAATATCTCTCTCTCTCTCTCTCTGTCTCTTTATTTTAAATTTTTTATTGCTTTTATCAGATCGCAATGAAGGAGTTGCGCGAGAGAAAAATACCATTCACCATTCGGCGATACCTTCCTGATGGAAGGTAAGACTCTATGATCACTGTTTCTCAAACGTATTTCCTTTATCGAATGGCCATGAATTCTTATATACTTACCTCGTGTGCAGCTATGAAGATTGGGGTGTGGATGAACTGATTGTTGAAGACTCTTGGAAAAGACAAGTTGGGGGCCAGTGAAAAACTTGTTACTTTACTCTGAAGTGGTTGGAGATTGGCTCTGTAGAGTTTACACCAGTTGAGTTATATACCAGCCTCTTTTGAAGTGCCATTTACAAGTCTGATCTTGTAACTTCTAATTACCAAAAAAAAAAAAAACAAACTTTGGACTTAACCTTGCTGAACTCAATACTTTCTTTTGTTTTTAAGTCTTTAATTTGGATGTTATTTTTAGATTATAGTTAAGATCTAGAGCTGACTCCAGATGAACTTCAGTTTGGGTAAATCTTGATGGCAGTTTAAATTACTGAGAATTAAACTTTTGAGATTGCTACCATAATAAGAACTAGTGATTCATTAATCATCTGAAGAGACATTTTTTTTTTCTTTCAAAAGTGACTCAAGTATGATCAATCCTCTCGTGGAACTGGGACCTTGTATGTTGAATTTGATCAAATGAGACATGAAGATCATAATTTGGGTTTAGTCTAGGTATTTCTGTACTTGGCTAGTCTTTTAGTGGATATTATAAAGGGAAAAAGTACGGACTATACCCATCGTTTAGCCTCTTTTACGAAACTATACCCAACCTTTGAACTTTTGCAACACTATACCCAACCTTTGAAAATCGTAACTATACTATACCTATACTAATTTTCCGGCCAAAAAACGTCATTTTTAGACAAAGTGACATCATATCTCGGCAAGTGAGGGGGGTAATATAGTCTTTTCGGTATATTTAAATAAATAAATAAAAGAAAATCATAAATAGAATTTTTTATTATTGAAAATTAAAAAAAAAATAAAAAAAAACAAAAACAAATAGAGCTCCTCCCTACCCCCCCCCCCCACGGGCAGCCCCCCCTACCCCCCCCACCCCACCCCCACGGGGCTGCAACCAGCAGCCCCCCACCCCACCCCCATGGGGCTGCACCCAGCAGCCCCCCTACCCCCCCCACCCCCGCTGCACCAGCGGGTTGCAGCGGTGGTGGCGTCGATCGACGCCGCCACCGCTGCAACTCGCGGTTGCAGCAGTGGTGGATCGACGCCACCACCGCTGCAACCCGCTGGTGCAGCGGGGTGGGGGGGTGGGGGGGGTAGAGGGGGCTGCTGGTTGCAGCCCCGTGGGGGTGGGGGGGGTAGGGGGCTGCAACCCGCTGGTGCAGCCCCTTGGGGGGTGGTAGGGGGGGCTGCAATTTTTTGTTTTGTTTTTTTTTTAATTTTTTTTATTTTCAATAATAAAAAATTCTATTTTTATGATATAGTATAGTTGATGCCTATTTTACCCCTCAAAATTTTGAATTTTGGCCGGAAAATTAGTATAGGTATAGTATAGTTACGATTTTCAAAGGTTGGGTATAGTGTTGCAAAAGTTCAAAGGTTGGGTATAGTTTCGTAAAAGAGGCTAAACGATGGGTATAATCCGTACTTTTTCCCTATTATAAATTGCAACTTATGGTATTGATTGCATGTGGTACCAAAATATGACACAATCTAAACCCATAGATTATAATGTGTTCCTAGCAGTGATATCACATTTGAAACTTCGAGTTGGGTCTCTCTTTGTAAATTTATTGAGTGATTTTGATTCCCTCACCAATTTCTCGTTTGGCAATGTATTCTTCTCATGGGTAATACTGAGATACAGCAGTTAGACGAGTTTTTTCGTCATCTGCGTGTAGGTCGAACTCACCATGTTGAGATAGACATGGATTAAAATTTATATATGTACTAGCCTCGTTGGCAAAGTTCATTGGCGACGGGCAGTTGGTTACTAAAGACCTTTGTTGACGAAACATGTCGCTAATGAAGTGGTTTTATGAACAGACTATTCTGCCGCTAAAGGTCTTTGGTGACACAATAGTGCTAATATCGCTAAAAGAAATATACTTTGTTCAAAAGAATAAAAAATGATTCAAACAATTTCATAATTGGTCAAGCAATGTATAAAAATATAAAAACTACTAGATTATCATAACTAATTATAGTTATACAAAAAATATTAAATTAGCTAAATAAAGTGAACGGAGAAGTAACTATTTATGATAACAATAATAATATAAACATAAAATAATATAGAAATGAATTATAAAATTGAAAACAGAACAAATGAAGATCGTTAGAGAAAACAAGATAGAAATTTTTCATGATGGTGGTGAGTTTGGATGTGTATAAAATTTGTAGGAGAGGACGTATATGTTATGGGGAATAATTTTGAGAATAGAGGTTGACGATGTATTTCTAGAATGCGAAGAAGGTACAAGCGAAGAAACAGTTTTGTCACGAAAGACCATGATCCGCATGACTATTTGCATTTTAAGCTATAAAATTATGGTCAACTGGTACATGTCTCCAAAAGATAGTCTTGCTCAATGCACTTAAGGATTCAGTCCTTTTGAAAGCTCTTCGCCAGTTCGCCTCAGTATTTTTGCTAGTGGGTAATTGTAACCCATTATAACCGTCCTCGGGATCTTGTGTCATGGGTATATTTTGTTTAGTCCCATCATATCATATCCTAAAAGCCCAAAGAAAAACATTGAGTATTGCTTCAACCATTAATTCACGAGTTGAAAAAATTGTGGGATGACGGCATTTAAATGTTTGACAACTTTTGTTGGCAATTTTGTCTGACAACTTTTGTTGGCAACTTTTATCGCACATTGGGTTGTCCCATGAGCTGAAAACGCATATAATTTAGTGTTAAAATTATACTAAATAAAATAATTAATCTTACATTTGGTTGGCAAAAAAAATTCCACCTTATAGCCTTTAATTTTACTAAAATTCATGTTTGGTTGCACATACACATCCACATAATTTCGTGAATTACCAAAACTACCCTTAAGTTGCTTCGTAATTCGTGATTCTACTTTATGTCATTCAATTGTGATGTAGGCACCTTTTAGGGGTAGGAAAATGTATTTTTTTTTTAAAAAGCAGGGGCAGAACGATATTTAACTTGAGTGGCTGAAGTTGATGGTTGTGGTATTAAATTATCATAGGGGGGATGTGAGATTAGTTATCTTGGAAAATGCTCCAAAAAAGCAATTTATCTTGTGCCCCTTCTACCTTTTATTTGCCAACCAAATGTGGTATAAACCCACACTATTTAATTAATATGGCCTATTAAGGGCATCCAAATGTGTCGTTAGATTATTAGCGATTCTTTGCATATATGATTTTGTTTTAGTGGAGCACACATGAACAAAATATCAAGTAAAACATTGTTGTTTGATTGTCACTATCACTTTTTTGGCGGAAGATCACAATTTCTGCATAAATAAAAAGATTTTAAAAATGACATTCTTGAGCAAGATAGGCTTGCAACCAAAAAATCATGAGAGGAAATGGCCACAACTGTTGTACAACTCTTAGATGTGTCGTTTGGACCAAATCCCTAAATATTAAAGGTTTTGGTCATTCCCATAATTGATAACTTAAGAGTATTTTTTGGGAGTTACCATATCGTCTACAAACCTAATTCGTCAAAAGTAACATGGTGGACTGCGATAAAATTGATTTGATAACATGAAAAACACAATGATGGACGACCCCAATAAAACAAAAGCCATCATGAACATTGTGAGGGACTTTGCGTTGTTGACCACCCACGAGGGACTGCTTTTGAAATCAGGCGAAGGTGGTAAACCTATTCTTTTTATTTTATTTTATAGAATGACACATTATCGGTAAACGTTCGTCGCTAATGTCGTCAGTTCCTTAGATTTTTCTTGTAGTGGGGACACCCTAGTTTCTAGTTATTATCATACACTACAGACAATGGAGGAAATTGTGTAATTTGAGTGGTAAAAAAAGTATATGGATTGAAGTCTTAAGGATGGTAGTGTAAAAATTTATCGAAGAAGAAAAATAAGATAAGATGAAGCACATGAGGTGTGATTCACAACAACTAAATTAAAGCTACACATAAGCAAAATCGTATTTGAAAATGACTTAGAGGTTGTTGTTCACTTATTGAACATCAGTTTGATTATGCGCGACCAGCATAATGTTCCCCATATTTGTTTTTAAGCTAGGCATTGTCTGTTTCAATTGATTATTTGATATTCATATAAAAGAATCATTTGGTATTCAACATACGTCGGTCTTTTCGTACCCTAAACCCAAACCCACGATCATCTTATTCATGCCTGGAACCGTATTCGATAGCATTTCCCCAATCTTTGGGTCCATAGTATCTTTAGACAACCTTAAGTATTTTTCGCAAACGACATTAGCTACCTTGTGCATCGTCTTGGTAGTCAAGAACTCAGCAAACCACTGGAGCACAGTCATCGGCTTCTTACTATTCATTTTTATGTCTCCCAACTGCATCAATTTGTAAAACTCCTTTGCCTCGGGACTTGGATCTTTATTGCGCACCTCTCCCTCTACAAATCGACCCCCATATGCATCCACAACCAATTCTCTAAACAAAGTATCGGCATGAACCAGACTATCAATGTAAATACTAGCGGACGGTGATTCAGGTACATACGATGTGGACACCTCGCTCGCCTCCTCTCCATGCAACACCCATATCCAATATTGATACACAAACCCCGACTTATGAAGATGATCTCGTACTACATTTCGATCAAAAAACTTTAAATTGATTCATTTCTGGCACGGACACCTAATACGATTTCTTAGATCTAAGTAATCTCTTTGTTGTAATGCATATTGTATGAATTCACGAACCCCAACCACGTAATGTTGATTCAAATAACCAGTGTTACTATCTATCCTATCGTACATCCAAGATCTATCGGGACGATAATCCATTTCTAATCTAAGAAAATTAAAAAGAAATTGTTACAATTAATTTCATAAATCAATATATTTATCATTTATATTAAAATTTTAAAACACGAGTACATAGAAGTCCAGTAAATTAATACTTACTTGTTGTAGCGTAGAAAATACTTAGATCAAGTATTGTTTGCACACACACGCCCCTCGTTGCATTTACCGCAATATCTAAAACAAAGAAACATGAAAAAAAAAAAGATGATCTTAATTGACAAAAACTAACAAAAAATAGTTATAACAAGAGGAAATCGTGAATACCTTAGCAAGTGATGAATGTTGGAATGATTTCTCAAGTGGAATATGGAGAGGTATTTATAGGGGGGCTGATTGGTCGGGAATAGTAAATGCCCTTGTTATTGTTGACCGAATGTTACTATTCCCGATCGAATTTCGGTCGAGAATAGTAATTACCGTTTTTATTGCCGACCGAAATTCGGTCGACAATATTAGGGTTTAGGGTTTAGGGGTATTAGGGACGATTTTCAGTAGGGAATAATATTCATATTCTTAATTTCACAATTTGGCTCTCTATTATAGATAAATCGTTGATTTAATGATCAAGTACATCAATATTAGTTATATATTATTGAAAAAATAAAAAAAAATTATATTTAGTTGCATGTTGATGAATCGTTTGAAGGGCCGATTCATATTGTCACTTATAAAAAGATTGGTATATGTAGATGCTAATAACGTAACTACTTACGATTACGTTAAACATATGATTAATATATATGATTAATATATGTGTAAAATCCAAACTAACTTAACTTATATGTTAATCTATACTGATTTCATAATTAAAAGAACATTAAACTAACTAAATGTTAGTGCAATTCATGTGTTTAGTGAGATTCTATAGTTATACTTAACAAACACATCAAGATTTTTTAAAAGATCGAAAAAAGTAAAATTTACTTTTTTCCGACCGAATTTCGGTCGGAAAAAATATTCAAACTCATTCACGACCAAAAATCGGTCGGGAATAATATTGATAAGTATTCCAGACCGCATATGCGGTCGTGAATACGTATTCTCGACCGAATTTCGGTCGGCACTTAGGGCGTTTCTGGGCAGAAATAATTTGATGACCGAAATTCGGTCGGCAAATGTTGAAAATTTGGCGGGTAGGCCAAATTTTCAAATTTCGAACTTTTTCCGACCGAATTTCGGTCGGGAATACTCGAAAAATTTGGCGGGACATTCAAATTTTGTGAAAATTTAAAATTTTTAACTTTTTCTATAAATACACTTCATTATTCTCCTCATTTTTCATCTAATTTACATTATTTCTTCAACTTTCTCTTCATTTCAAGACTTTTTTTTTCTACAAACACAATTTATTCTTTCATCTTCAAACACTTTTTTCCACAAAACAAAATTCTCCTCTTCTTTCTTCAACTTTTAACAAGCATTTTTCCCCTTTTTAAATAAATACTTATTTAACTTTGTGTGCTTTAGATTGGGCAATAAATCCAAAATTTAATTGCCGATCTAAAACACAAAAAAGTTAAAGAATGTTTTATATTGGGTAATAAATCGAAAATATTTCAAAACATTAAAAATAATAATATTCAGATAATTATTACCAGATTTTTTTTTATTCTGACGAGTTTTATTCTTGACCGAAGTTCGGTCGGGAATATTTTAGATATTACTCCCGACCGACTTTCGGTCGGGAATAATATAAATCTTATTCCCGACCAAAATTTGGTCGGGAAAACGTAAAAACAATTTCCGACCGGGATCCGGTCGGGTTTAGGTGCACATGTATTTCCGACCGATGGCCGGTCGGAAATACCATCACCACTATTCCCGACCGAACTTTGGCCGGGAACCGTCCTGACCGTACTATGGTCGGAAATCTTGAGCCCGACCGGCTTGCGGTCGGAAAACTCCCGACCGCTTTTCGGTCGGGAAAAACCGGGGCCGACCGAACTTGGGTTGGGCAAAGATTCCCGACCGAAGCAATACCGACCGGCCCATCCTGACCGAAAATCGATTGGAAAAGAGTTATTCCCGACCGACTTTGCGGTCGGGAATGACCCGAAAATCTTGTAGTGCTAACGGAACTTTTATGGTCGGTCCTCCTGCTATTGCCACACCGTCTCGACCAGCTAATATTAGAGTGTCTGCGCATGAAACTTGTCCAGGAGACATTGCTTCCACCTTCAACTTTATCTGATCTATCAATTCCCTATTTTGAATTCTAAGATTTTTGGGAGAATCAAGTTCTGAGTTATGTCTTCCGTCCTTTATGTCGAGAAGGATAGAACCATCACAACCCTGTCAAAGTTCAACCAAATGTTAGTGAATAACGTTCACCACAACAACATATACAGTTTTACTAAGAAATAAAAAATTAATAAATGATATAAAATTTCGATCTAGAAAGAGGTTTAATTTGTACAAAATTCATACATACTCCAACTTGAGAATCATGAAACACGAGTCTTAGTACAGCCGCAGGTACACGAGGATCTGTTACAGTAAAAGATTCCATGGAATCTCGAACAATTTTCTCAAGTTGAGGACAAGTTTTGTTGTAATAATCAAATGACAGACCATTTCCAAGTCCATGAACTATTAATGGTGAAAAAAACAAAAAAACTGCAGGTATTATTTTAAATAGATCCATTGTTTTTTTTTCTTTTGGTACTGGAAAATGATAAAATGCAGATGGGTTTATATATTATTAATTATTACCATAATGTGTTAATGCATTGGTTGTTGTATTAAATGTAAGGAGATTCTCGTAACTAATTCATATAATAATTAATTAGTTAGAAAAACAGATGACTGGATAAAATTATTACTGTAATGAAATTATGTGCATTATGTTTGAGTTCGACTTTATACTTAAGAGCGTCATTATCACACTCACGACTTGGACTATTTAATCATAAATGAGAATTTGATGACTTAAAAAATACACATCCACAAATGACGATTTCACCCAGATTAATCAGAGCGAAAAAGACGATTTTAACAAATCTTGTGTACCAAATCGACTTGCCACTGTACATTCCATCAGTAGTTTACTCGATGCATAATAATTGAGAGGTAAGCATATAAATGTTTGAATCTCTAACTCCATGCCATATTAACATCTCACTACATATTATAGTCGACATGCTGAAAGTTTAAGAAGGGTACATATATAAGATATACCATTTTATTAAAGAATGTTTTGACCCTATTTTATTACATAATTTCCACTTTTGTGTCAGTTACAATACACAATATTTTGTTTAGAGAGGGAAAAGGTCGACGTGGATAGATTAGTGGAAGTCACAAGTTCAAACATGGTGTTGGATCAAATCACCTAGAAACGATTTTTCGTTTTCTTGCTATGATTGGTATTGTTCAATGTCATGCTTGTGTTGATACCAAAGTGTTCTTTACTTTTTTTTGTCTGATGTAACTTTTTGTAGCATACTATTGTTCTCTAATAAAATCTTTGCTTGTCAACAAACAAAAATAAAAAGAATACACTATATAAATATTTTGTAATAATCATTTATTTCAATCAGAATACATTACATTGTTTTCTTATCACTCCATTATTTCCTGTAAGAACACCTAAACTGGAAAGTTTAAGAAAGCCAGAGGAGAACACTTGGTAAAATGATTCTTTGTCACTTGCAAATTTTCGGACATAGCCCACGCTTTTGGGATTCCTTGCTATTTCTGCATCTAGGAGAATTAGTCCACGACCGTGAAGGATATTTTCAAAATACATGGTATCAAATGTATTAGGGGTTGGATCAAGCTCAAAGGTAGTCGTAAATCGATTTGAACCGTTTTGTGGACACAATTTCTTCAGATATTTGACGAATTCACCTTCGTTTCCCGGAAGATTTGTAGTTTGATTTACGTATAACCGATCAAATATACCATCACAATGCGTTACTCCAAGTGAATGTGAACCTGAGAATGAAATTAAATATCAATTCAAGCTTAGAAATCAAGATACAAGTTTATCATTACATGTTAAAAAGCTTTTTGACAGTAAGTTTGATTGGTTATACAAGAAAGTGAAAATCTAGAAATTCATGGACCACTACAGAACAAATCAGTTTTTTTTTTTTTTTTTGCATTCACGACAATCAGACGACTCGCAAGACTTTGGGGCATTTGTTTGTTGGTCCACAACGAAAATTCACATCCAATTTAGGGTCTTGCAAGTCCTTTGCGTGAAAAATCAAAAGCAATATATTACACTTTAATTTATGTCAAAGTGAGATATACTATAGATACGAGATATTTTATTTTTTCTCAAATCTAATCAACTATATATCTATAATTTAATATACGCACACCTGATACGGTACCATATGAACTTTAAAAAATTCCATGTATGTCATAACCCTAGAAGAAATACGGTACCATTTGAACCATAAACCTTGGATTTGGATATCATGGAAAACATAGACTTCATACCAGCACATACATGTAGAAATTATTTACCTAACAGAGCAACAACTTCTTCCAAATTAATTCCATTCTCTTGAGCAAACACTTCTATAGCTTTAGCAAGATCCACATTGTTTCTGGGAAGCCCGACATCGGCCTCTTGGCGGCTATGGGGTATGTTGGTGTCCTTGCGCCCTAACGGAAGTTTGATTTCTGGCCCTCCAGCTATTGCAACACCGTCTCGACTAGCTAATGCTAAAATGTCAGCACATGAAACTAGTCCAGGACATACCGCTTCCACTTTCAATTTTATTTGATTTATCAACTCCCTATTCCGAATTCCAAAATTCTTGGGTGAATCAAACTCGGCCTGATGGTTTTCATCCTGTATGTCGAGAAGGACGGAACCATCACAACCCTGTCAAAATTAAATCAAATGTTAGTAAGTAAGAATAGCTTGAAGATGCAAAAAAATATGTTGGGAGAACCGCATGTTTTCATTGACTTGTGATTTTTTTCTTTCATATATATACGATACTATTTAGTTTATAAAAAGAGGTGAAAGTTCATCTCGCGAACATCTAATAGATCAATTTTACAAAAAAAAAAAAAACAAAAAAAAACAAGCCTATTAAAGAAACTCGACCCTTTCAAATATATAATAATTCACCATGAAGTCTTTTGAGAGAAAAAAAAGGACCACGTAACTTAGATAAAACGGATTATAACAAATATTGATCTAACATAAAAGTCATATCCAAGAGATAGGCTCTTCAAAGCTCTGATTTACGTATATATAAAGAAGCTAAATAAAATACAATTTATATATAAAACAACATGTTCTGACATGTAATTGAAAAAAAATTCAGACATACCCCAACTTGACAGTCATGAAACATGAGTCTTAGTATAGCCGCAGGTACACGAGGATCTGTTTCAGTAAAAGATTCCATGGAATCTCGAACAAGTTTCTCAAGTTGAGGACAAGTTTTGTTGTAATAATCAAATGACAGACCATTTCCAAGTCCATGAACTATTAATGGTGAAAAAAATAAAAAAACTGCAGGTATTATTTTAAATAGATCCATTGTTTTTTTTTCTTTTCGTACTGGAAAATGATAAAATGCAGATGGGTTTATATATTATTAATTATTACCATAATGTGTTAATGCATTGGTTGTTGTATTAAATGTAAGGAGATTCTCGTAACTAATTCATATAATAATTAATTAGTTAGAAAAACAGATGACTGGATAAAATTATTACTGTAATGAAATTATGTGCATTATGTTTTGACTTCGACTTTATACTTAAGAGCGTCATTATCACACTCACGACTTGGACTATTTAATCATAAATGAGAATTTGATGACTTCAAAAATACACATCCACAAATGACGATTTCACCCAGATTAATCAGAGCGAAAAAGACGATTTTAACAAATCTTGTGTACCAAATCGACTTGCCACTGTACATTCCATCAGTAGTTTACTCGATGCATAATAATTGAGAGGTAAGCATATAAATGTTTGAATCTCTAACTCCATGCCATATTAACATCTCACTACATATTATAGTCGACATGCTGAAAGTTTAAGAAGGGTACATATATAAGATATACCATTTTATTAAAGAATGTTTTGACCCTATTTTATTACATAAATTTCAACTTTTGTGTCAGTTACAATACACAATATTTTGTTTAGAGAGGGAAAAGCTCGACGTGGATAGATTTGTGAAAGTCATACAAGTTCAAACATGGTGTTGGATCAAATCACCTAGAAATGATTTTTCATTTTCTTTCTATGATTGGTATTGTTCAATGTCATGCATGTGTTGAGACCAAAGTGTTCTTAGCTTTTTTTTTTGTCTGATGTAACTTTTTGTAGCATACTCTTGTTCTTTAATAAAATCTTTGCTTATCAACAAACAAAAACAAAAAGAATACACTATATAAATATTTTGTAATAATCATTTATTTCAATCAGAATACATTACATTGTTTTCTTATCACTCCATTATTTCCTGTAAGAACACCTAAACTGGAAAGTTTAAGAAAGCCAGAGGAGAACACTTGGTAAAATGATTCTTTGTCACTTGCAAATTTTTGGACATAGCCCACACTTTTGGGATCCCTTGCTATTTCTGCGTCTAGGAGAATTAGTCCACGACCGTGAAGGATATTTTCAAAATACATGGTATCAAATGTATTAGGGGTTGAATCAAGGTCAAAGGTAGTCGTAAATCGATTTGAACCGTTTTGTGGACACATTTTTTTTCAGATATTTGACGAATTCACCTTCGTTTCTCGGAAGATTAGTAGTTTGATTTACGTATAACCGATCAAATATACCATCGCAATGCGTTACTCCAAGTGAATGTGAACCTGAGAATGAAATATCAATTCAAACTTAGAAATCAAGATACAAGTTTATCCAAGACTTTGGGGCATTTGTTTGTTGGTCCACAACGAAAATTCACATCCAATTTAGGGTCTTGCAAGTCCTTTGCGTGAAAAATCAAAAGCAATATATTACACTTTAATTTATGTCAAAGTTAGATATATTATAGATACGAGATATTTCATTTTTTCTCAAATCTAATCAACTATAAATCTATAATTTAATATACGCACACCTGATACGGTACCATATGAACTTTAAAAAATTCCATGTATGTCATAACCCTAGAAGAAATACGGTACCATTTGAACCATAAACCTTGGATTTGGATATCAAGGAAAACATAGACTTCATACCAACGCATACATGTAGAAATTATTTACCTAACAGAGCAACAACTTCTTCCAAATTAATTCCATTCTCTTGAGCAAACACTTCTATAGCTTTAGCAAGATCCACATTGTTTCTGGGAAGCCCGACATCGGCCTCTTGGCGGCTATGGGGTATGTTGGTGTCCTTGCGCCCTAACGGAAGTTTGATTTCTGGCCCTCCGGCTATTGCAACACCGTCTCGACTAGCTAATGCTAAAATGTCGGCACATGAAACTAGTCCAGGACACACCGCTTCCACTTTCAATTTTATTTGATTTATCAACTCCCTATTCCGAATTCCAAAATTCTTGGGTGAATCAAACTCGGCCTGATGGTTTTCATCCTGTATGTCGAGAAGGACGGAACCATCACAACCCTGTCAAAATTAAATCAAATGTTAGTAAGTAAGAATAGCTTCAAGATGCAAAAAAATATGTTCGGAGAACCGCATGTTTTCATTGACTTGTTATTTTTTCTTTCATATACGCTACGTACTATATAATTAGTTTAGTTTAGCATTATTTTTCAGACAAAATAGGTTTTTTTATGCCTATTTTTTATTTCGGGCATTTTTAATAGAAATTTTAAAAAATACAGGGCATTTTTAGCATGTTAGGAAACAACGTGCATTTAAGATTAAAATCAAAAGTTAGCGGGTATTTTTGATAATTCGTCCTTTAATTTACAAAAAGAGGTGAAAGTTCATCTCGCGAACATCTAATAGATCAACTTTACCAAAAAAAAAAAAAAGCAAACCTATTAAAGAAACTCGACCCTTTCAAATATATAATAATTCACCATGAAGTCTTTTGAGAGAAAACAAATGGCACGTAACTTAGATAAAACGGATTAGAACAAATATTGAATTATTGATCTAACATAAAAGTCATGTCCAAGAGATAGGCTCATCAAAGCTCTTATTTACGTATATATAAAGAAACTAAATAAAATCAATTTATAATATATAAAACAACATGTTCCGACATGTAGTTAAAAAAAAATTCAGACATACCCCAACTTGACAGTCATGAAATACGAGTCTTAGTATAGCCGCAGGTACACGAGGATCTGTTTTTGTAAAAGATTCCATGGAACCTCTAACAATTATTTCTAGTTGAGGACAACTTTTGCTATAATAGTCAAAGGACAGGCCATTGCCTTGTCCATAAACTACCAAAGGTGAAAAAATGAAAAACATCGCAGCAATTTTTTTCGTTAGATCCATGTGTTCTTTTGGTACTGAAAAATGAATGCGTTAAAAGGGTTATATAGTAAGTTCTTTGACCTTCAAGCGTTGATGCATTGGTTGGCGTATGAAATATAGGAATTTCGCAGAACAAGTATATTATAATTTAATTTGCAAGAAAATATATTATTATTATTAATATTAGTTGAAAAGGATTAGCATGAGTATTACGTAATTTAATTTACGTGCTGGAGTAGGGTACAGTTAAAGACCAATTAAATTGGTTGTGTGCATAGTTACAAGTTACAACGTGACATATAATAAAAAAGTATCAACGCATGATATATATGACCCGAGTTTTGTCAATTGAAATTAACTTAGAATATGTATAACTTATGCGGGAATCGAGAATTGACTTTGAAAAGCTAAGTACGTTACACGAAAATGGTTAATGATCGATGATGGTTAATTACAGGTCTTTCATCTTCTTTCATAATTTGCTGATTAAAAAAGAGAAGTACAATTCACACGTTTCGTTCGCGTTCCAACGGTCCATATTACAATAATATATAACACCTCTCGATTAGGTATTTATTAAATAAATAAAATACCTTTCCATTAGGTGGAATATTGGTCAGGACCATCATTATATATATATATATATATATATATATATATTGCAGTATTGGCTTTAAGTTTGACCCAAAGGCGTGACTTAGAAGATGATAACAAAACGAGAATACTATATATATATATATATATATATATTGCAGTATTGGCTTTAAGTTTGACCCAAAGGCGTGACTTAGAAGATGATAACAAAACGAGAATACAATTATTTTCTTAATATTCTTATATAGAAGAGCAAGCTAAGGTGCTTGTTTAACTTAAAATTTATTTAGGTATGGAGTCAAAAAGATAAAACTATATCGTTAGTTGAACACGTCCTAGCAATGACGCGTTAATGAGAGAGACCACTTCAAAAGAAAAAGGAAAAAGAAGAGTATTAGAAGACAAGAAAATACTTCCTGTTCACGAAAGAGTTGAATAATAAATAGTTTCTATACAAATGACCAAGATACCTTGAGGATAATACTTTTTTGTTAGGAAGATCTATAGGAGATGCACGAACACATACTTGACAAGCAATGCATTTTTTTTATCGACAAAGAGTGATTTCATCAAAGATGAAAAGTGTTAGGAGTATAAGAGATACTCCTACACCAAACGGTTGTTGGCTCAAGTGGTAAGGGACTTGAGTTCACTTAAGAGAGGTATCGGGTTCGAGTCTTGTGAATGTAAAAAACACTGTTGGGAGAGTCGTTTCCTAAAAAATTGTATGACAGTGCTCGAATGGATAGTCACATAAACAAACACCAATGAGAAATCAAAAAAAGTAAGTGATAACCTTACATAGGTACAAAATTATTTAAATGTTACAACTCAAAGGGTCTTGAGACCATTCAAAAAAAAAAAAAAACTATAGGTAAAACCCACAACTCTCCTTTGAGAAATCAAAGAAATAAGAGATACTCCTACTAGGTACAAAATTATTTTAAATGTTACAACTCAAAGGGTCGTGAGACCATTAAAAAAAAAACTATAGGTAAAACCCACAACTCTTGTTCTAAGCCAAACTCCACATTTGAACTTTTATCGTGTCGACCATGTCTTGCTCATATTTGCTTTCCCTGAAACACATATCGAAAAATGTGCGGACAAGAATTAATACTCTTTTGAATTCACACGTTGTGTTAATTTGAATATTGAGTCAATCCTGAAGTACTCAATGTTGTCTTTAACATTCACAAAAGAGTAAATTGCACAACGGAATAATAAATACGTGTATGAATTTTAAGATGTCTAGCCTTATGGAGAAATAATCACTAATCACTTAATGATTTTACAAAACTCAACTGAGATCATTCAAAGGAAATCACTCCTTTCAACATAACAATCTATATCTACAAAGATTATAGCTCTAACTTGTTAGACAAAGTCTCAGTACAACAAGACAGAAAAGACTCTACTCTTAAAATTGATTCACTCGGAATTCTATGCTCTCGTCTCGTGTTTCTGCTTGATATCTGCTTGTTAGACACGACATGGATTGCTCTTTGATTAGATTGGATAGTCTTGATATCTTTTTCGAGGTTATCTTCAGTTTGGAAGCTCTCTTATCAGATCTTGTTATGTCTTATTTTCAGAGATCTTCCATACTTATCATAATCTTCTTCAACTCGATCTTCTTTCTTTAAGCTCAATCTTCTCGAGACCTAGATCATTTAATATTCTAAAATACACCAAAGATAAACACAACTCGTGGAACTAGGTAAGTCCAAGAATAAAGGCAAAACTAATTATATAAATTAAATCCGACTTTGTAGTGTTTGTGTCGAAATTCAATGTTGGAGTAACATTCTTTACCACAATGTTGGACTGATATTTCCTTCTAACACTTGCACTTTCAATATCCCCATTTTTGTCTTTCTTCACAAAACCAATGAAGTATTCAATTTTCAAAGCACCCGTATTTCAGAATATCAACCAACAATACTATTCTAATTTACTCCCCCACAACACCTAATGTTCATTAAGTGTGTTAAGCTAACATAATGACACACATTGTTGGCCCAACATTATGAATAACACCTGCAGATTAGTTAGACAATAGTAAACTAGAGTAAACTAGAATAACAAACACTTGCAGAGTAATTATCATGATATATCCTAAAACAAATACAGAGAACATCCTCTCTGAACTAAAAACAAATTACCCGATAACTAATATTGTTCAAACTTCAGAAACATTTAAAAAAACATAAAGAAACATTAAAATTGGTACTACACTCGCCTTTTTGTGAGGAAAGCACCACCAACGTGCTTCTTGATCTAGTCAAGTTCCTTCAACTCCTCTTCTTTATCAGCAATCTCCTTCTTCTGTTTGAGATCATCATTTCACACAAGTCGACCTTCTCTTGTAGAAACACAGAACTGATGGGCACAATTGGAACAATGTCAACTTCAGATGTTGAATCAACATTGAACTTATTGCATGTCTTCTTTTGTTGTACTCCACTTCCTCCACGTGCTGTCGGGTCCTTCCAAGGCAAGTCATTTATTCTGGTTCCCCCAAAGTAGTTCTTGGTTAGTGCAATCACTCCAGCTTGTTGCACCAGAACTTCTTCTTGACCATTCTTAAAGCCTGGGTCACTGAGAATTGTATACACTAGTGATGGAAAGGGTACAGTTCCATGTTTCCTTTCTATAGCTTCAAACATGGACATGAAAATCCTCTTCTCCAAGTTTTTCGGCACAGTTGAATGTGAGGAAGGCATCCAGTTGGTTGATGCAATCTTACACAACCGTGCACTCAGAAAAGCCATCCCAATTACTTGCACCTTTGGTACCCAAGTTTTTACAAGTCCACATGTCAATTCCTTGATCATCTCATTGTCATTACTTGATCATCTCATTGTCATTAGGTGGTGTCTCTGTCTCTTTCTTGATTGTTATCTTCCAGACTTTGTTGATGATTGAAATGTTGATTGTGTGGAATTTCTCCCTCACAATGGTTCTCCAGTACTTAGGTGTCCTAGGAGCGTCAACAAATTTAGATAAATTGCAGGAGAATTCCTTAACCACATCACAAACATAAGACATAATCTCAGTAAGGGAGCCAATCCCTAGATTCCAGAAACTCATAGACCCTATATTTCTTAAAGTAACTCACAACAAGAGCCTTCTAAGGTAAAATTTTCCTCATGATGAACGCATCCCAATTGTTACTAATAAATTCAGTCAGGACATAATCATTGTGGGTATCAGTAGGAAAATCAAGTTCAAAATTATCAGTACCTCTTTCTTAGTTTCTTTTGCAGTAGCAGGTGTTGGTCCAACATCTTCCTCTGGGGATATTGACTCAACATCTTGTTGGTCATAATCAACAATCTCTTTCTTGTCATCACTTTCTCTTCTTTAGGTTACTCGTCTTCATTACCCTCTTCCTCTTCAGACTCCTTCTCATGTTTCTTAGCCATGTTCTCCTCTTCATCAGCATCATCACCTAGGTTTTGTTCCCCCTCATCTTCTTCAACAACCTTCTCCCCATAGGTTTCATCAAATGGGGATGTAGGTTGAGGTAGTTGAGGTTTCTCTGCAGCAGTGGTAATCACAGGCTCCTATGTCTTGGGAGCTGCCTCTTCAGTTATTGTGTCAGGTTCATGTGTTATCCCGACATCTACTAGCTCTTGTGCTAGCCTAACATTCTCCATTTATTGCAGTGTTTTCAGACCCGACCCGGTCACAGAACCGGTGAGGCTACTGGGCAGTGGGTCAACAGGTCGGACCGGTTGGACCACTGGTTGAACCGGTTTGTTGACTTTAGTCAACGTTCCACAAAAATAAATATATTATGCTATTATATTAATATATTATCACAAGTTCACAACTAAGAAATCCCAACTTAAGTTTCCAAATTTAAAGTTTTACCAAGCCAAAAAAAACACAAATAACAAAGTAGCAACAAAATAAAGTACAATACATTCATCACGAGGCATCGTGATCATCCACATTCACACCAATATTTTCATAATTAGACATTCTTTCATAGGACCCATATTGTCAGAGGGTGTTATTGTCGGAATCAACGAACACTCTTTAGAAACTTACAATAGGCTGCAAAAAAACCATAGATTAGAAGTATAGAAGTTAGAACTTAGAACAAAAAAAGAAAAATCGATTAAGATTAAAAAAAAACAAAAAAGAGGCCGCGACTTACCGGAACTGCAGCTATGGCCGAGCTGTACGAGCAGCTTCGCGGTGGAGCAGGTCCGGCGCGGCGGTGGAGTAGGCGAAGCGGCGGCAGTTAGTGACCTAGTTTTTTTTTCTCCTCTTTTTTTCTTTCTTATTTGTTATTTCAGTCGCAGGCAGTACAGAGGCTGAGGGAATTTTCTTTGTTTTGTTGAAAAGCTGCCAGGGCAAAAGTGTAATTTAAAAAAAAAAAAAAAGGGTGTGACCGGTTCACCGGTTTTCCGGTTCGATCGGTCCACCCTAAAAACCCGTTTTTTGGGCAGACCCGGACCGGTGAGGGCACCGGTTCCCGGTCAGACCGGTCGGACCGGCCGGTCCGGTCCGGGTCTGAAAACTATGATTTATTGTGTTGGCTTAGCACTGGTGGAAGCGGGCTTCTTTGATTTAACATTCCTCCTAGTGTAGGTGGAAGCCTTTCGTTTGGGAGGCTCTTGCACAACTTAAATAGAGCGTGTGCATATGCTTCTGCGTGGTTGAACTCCACATGTATCAGATTCCATGGTGATGGTTGCGTTGGCAAGATCAACAATTGTGAGTTTCTTAACCATGATGTACCATGCAGAGAATTATATAAGGAAATTAGTAGAGCAGGGTTTAATGAAATTGACAATATTCACGCGTAATTATAAGGAGATGAAGAGATAAATGAGAGATAAATTAGGAATAGTATGCCGGTGATTAATGTGAACGTGTACATTTCTCGCCATGTTGGGTCAACACGTGCAGACGTGTTATCATGGCATGTGACAAGAGCAATTAACGAAATAACTTCTAATTCACAATATTGAGGACAGTGTTGGCACAACATTGTTAATCGTGCCAAGTAACTACTGAAACATGTGTATGTGTGGTATGAGTCTTACCATAATGTTGTCTTCAATAAAAGGCATAAACAAGATCTGAGGGATATATATGGAACTTAAGATATGATTAGCGCTATTATAATCTAGTATAGCTCAGATTTGTAGATTCAAGAGTACTTAGATGATATAAAACACCTCATAAGTAATGGTGATTATAAATTTACTTAATGTAGGCAATAACAAGACCCCTAACACCCTAGTTACAACATAATCGATGCAGATGCACATGCAAGTACATAGGGCTAGATGAAGGCAGTACAAAACTCCAACACCCCAGTTTATAGAGCATTCATAAAGAAGATTTTAACACTAAGTGAATAATAATACTAAATGAAAGGCACCAAAGGACCCAAGACACACTGGTATTATAATCCACTATTATGCCCCTTCTGCAACCAAAACAATACAAATAGGTCACAACTGAATACAACATAGCAGTCAACTCTGTGTACCACAACTTCTCCATATTGTACTGTGTAACTTAAGCCTGAATAAGACACAATTGAATACAACATATCAGTCAGCTCTGTGTACCCCATCTTCTCCAAATTAAGTTACTACCTCAAAGTAAAGAAGAGTTAGACTACGCTTTTAATAGAAACCCTTGTAAAGAGATAATAACTCATCAACTACTAACAAGCTAGTAGGACTATCAACAACTCAAATATGCAGACTCACAAACACAAGGATGAGAATAAACACAAGACAACAAAACAAAAACACAAGAACAATATACTAACATCACAACGAGTCACCGATGTTAGTTTGTGATGTTAAGGGAACACATGTATGCACAATGTGCTCACAACATACTCATACAGAGAGCCTTCCTTGATCTGAAGAATCTCTCATTGTCTAATGATTTAGTGAACATGTCAGCTAGTTAGTTGTTTGTATCAATGTGTTCTATAATTATTGTGTTGTCATCAACCATATCTCTTAGAAAATGATGTCTAATATCAATATGTTTAGTTCTAGAGTGTTGAACAAGATTTTTTGATATGCTTATGGCACTGAGGTTGTCACGAAATATCAAGAGTATATCACTAGTTAGACCATAATCATGTTATATATGTTTTGACCATATTAACTGGGTAACACAGCTACCAGCTGCGACATAATATGATTCTGCAGTTGAAAGTGACACACAATTCTATTTTTACTATACCAAGAAACAAGATTATTTTCAAAATAAAAACAACCCCCCTTGTTGATTTCCTATCATCTAAGTCCCCAGCCCAATCAGAGTCACTAAAGCCTACTAGATTTGAAGCAGTATCACGAGTATACCAGATTCCCAATTCTGCAGTTCTAGATATATGCTTCGAAGTTCTCTTAACTACATTTAAATGAGAGACTTTAGAAGCAGCCTGATACCTGGTACATGCACAGACAGACATAATATTAGGTCGTGTGGCTGATAAGTACAACAACATACCAATCATTTATATGTATAATGTTGAGTCAACATTTTCCCATGCTTCGTCTCTTTTAATCTTCAATGTTGTAGACATTAGAGTTGTGATGGGTTTAGATTCTAACTGACCTAATCTCTTCACTAAGTTTTTGGCATACTTCTCCTGGCACGGAAACATCTCAAAAAAAAATTTGAGCTCTCCAATTATGCTCATCTCAAAAGTTCCTATCATTGAGCTAAAAAACTTATCCAAAGTGGATTGGTTAGTTGATCCAAAAATAATATCATCCACATAAATCTGAGCAATACAAACATATTTACTATTCTTCATAATAAATAATGTTCTATCTCCTTCGCCTCTAGTAAAACCAAAACTTAATAGAAACTTTATTAATCTTTCATACCAAGCTTTTGGAGCCTGTTTTAACCCATACATTACTTTCTCTAATTTTTAGACATAGTCAGAATGATAAGGACCAATGCTCTACATAAGGTTCTTTATCTATGTACCCATTCAAAAAAGCTTCTTTAACATCCATTTGAAACAATTTTATTTCAATAAAGCATGCAATAGCAAGACGAAGTCTAATAGATTCAATTATAGTTACATGAGTAAATGTTTCATCAAAGTCAATGCCTTCTATATATTCTTGAGCTACTAGTCTAGCCTTATTACAATTACATCATTTTCATCACTCGTACACCATAAATATATAGATAAACCTAAGTGATATACATAAATATATAGATAAACCTAAGTGATATACAATTTATAGATAACAAATTATGTTTTGACATTATGCATTTGAGAAAATGCAGACATACCCCAACTTGACAAGCATGAAACATGAGTCTTAGTACAGCTGCAGGTACTCGAGAATAGGGGTGGGAACGGGACGGGAAAAATCTCGTTCCTGTTCCCATCCCGGAGAATCTCCCTTTGGCGAAAAAATCATGTCCCGTGCCCGATCCCGTCCGTCCCGGCGGGACGAAATTCCCGCCAACCACGGGATGGGAACGAGAATTGTTTTCGGTTTCCCGCGGAAGGCGGGATCCTCGCCAATTTTCAGTACATATATTATTTAAAGGGGAGTTTAGGGGTTTAACGCTAAAATAAAATAAAAAGTGGAGGCGTGGATATAGAATCATTTATTCATTTAGTAAGAAACTGTGTGGTTGGATGTTGAATGTTGATTGGTTGTGAACTTGTAAGATGAATATGATTATTGTGTATTGATGGTTTCATGGTTTGGACTTGGACAAATTTTGTTATTTGAATTGTGATGTTTGTAATCTTTAGATAATCATTGACTTGTGAGCCACATAATTTTTTAATTTTGTGATTTGTGAGCCGTGGAGGTGGAGTTTTTTTTTCGTGATTTATGAGCCGCATGAAGGAAAAAAAGTGGAGAAACATTTTCCCCCACCTTTCTCCCAATTTATATTCAGGAAATTGGCTGGATTCCCGCAAGGGAATCCCGCAAATGACGGAATCCCGTCCCCAGGGAGACGGGAAAGGGAATGTGTTTCATAATCCCGTGTCACTATAAGATTTCGCGCCCAATCCTGACCGGCAAATCCCGACCGGAATTCGGTCGGGAACATTCTCGACCGAATATAGGTCGGAACAACTTTTCCCGACCAATATGCGGTCGGGACATATTAAAAAACAATTCCCGACCGCGAAAAGTCGGGAAAGCTTATTCCCGACTGCAATTCGGTCGGGAATATTATTCCCGACCGAACTGCGGTCGGGACACTCTGGGCGGGAAATTTCCCGCCAAGAGTGTAGCCCTAATCTCGGCCCAGCTGGGCCGAGTGTTCCAGACTGCATTTCGGTCGGGAATGAGTTATTCCCGACTGATGTGCGATCGGGAAAGAGGGAGGTATTTTTATAAATACATCCCTCCTCCTCTTCAGTTTCACACTCCTCTTCTCTCTCCAAAAAAAATCCCGACCGCCGTTTTGCCTTTCGCGACCAGAAATCAGTGGCCACTTCTGATCCGGTATTGTTTTTTACTTTTTCTTGTATTTTATATTTTATTTAATGTTTTAATATTATTTATTTATGTTATCTTTAATGTTTTAATATTAATTGTTAGATATTGTAGAAGTTGTTAGAATTTAATTAAAAATGCCTTTAGGAATTGTTAGCCTTTGGGAAAATATTAGATTTTTATGCCTTTAGGAATTGTTAGGTTTTAGGATATGTTATAGTTTTATGATTTTATAATAATTATTATTTATGCATTTAGAAATTGTAAGGCTTTGGGAAAATGTTAGATTTTTATGCCTTTAGGAATTGTTAGGCTTTGAGAAAATGTTAGATTTTTATGCCTTTAGGAATTGTTAGGCTTTGGGAAAATGTTAGATTTTTATGCCTTCATGAATTGTTAGGCTTTAGGAAATGTTATAGTTTAGTAATTATTTATGACTTTAGGAAAACTATATATGATTTTTATATGTGTTAATTTATTTATTTGGACTTTAATTATGGAGTTATTTATGTTATATTTAATGTTTTAATATTAATTATTAATGTTATATTTAATGTTTTAATATTAATTGTTAGATATTGTAGAAATTTTTAGGATTTAATTTGTAAATTCCTTTAGGAATTGTTAGGCTTTGGGAAATATTTATACCTTTAGGAAAAAACTATATAACTTAGTATTGATTAAACTTAGGTCATCTCTACAACTAGAAAAATTCTAACTTAGATGCTTTTACTTAGTTCGTAGCACTCCTCTTCGACGACATGTCGTCCCGTGATAGTGATCGTGGCCAGTCCTCGAAGAGAAGGCGTAGTGGTCCACCGAGCACTCCATCGAGTACTCCACCTATTGGTCCACCGAGGATAGATCCTCGTGTACTGATCATTCATTCTGGCGGTGCACCACCCGCTCTTGTCGATGAACCTGATACCGATCTTGGCGAGTCCCCTACTTCATCACATCTACATAGGCGTATCGGATCGAGCGGCGGTACTCCACCAGATATAGTAGTACCATTTCGACTAGATGATGATCACGTAGCATCGACACCATCGTCATCATCTAGGCCATCGTCATCATCTAGGCCACCGTCATCATCGAGGCCTACGGTACCTAGGCCACGCTCTACAGAGTCTACACCGGCGGGTCCTAGTACTTCTTCCCCTGCAGACGTTGCCGATGCAGGACCATCTTCAGCGACGCAGCAGAGACCGGGCCGAGGTGTATCGAGAGGGCCGCAAGTTCCGGCTGACCATAGAGCCCGTCGTAGGGTCCAGCTGGATGAGCACGACGTATTTATGGATGGGAGAAAGATATCGACGACGATTACCTCGATCATTAGGGAGTTTATGAAGACGTGTGTTCCTTCATACACCGAGGTCGATCCAGAAGTCCAGGGACATATGTGGGCTAAGTTTAAGGTGAGATTTAGAAAGTTTACTAAATATATATATAGATAGTAAGATTTTTATTTAACGAAACCTTAATTAAAATCCTTATTTAATTGTAGAACATATACTACATTGATCCAGATGATATGCTTCGTGCACATTCCGCATACGAGGCGAAGGCTAAGCACTGTTACAAGGATATCGTGTACAATGCCATAAAGAACTATTACAACAGGCTCGATGATCCGAAGTGGGCGTCGCATCCGAAGAACAGTTGGATGAGCGACAAGTTAGAGAGGATGTTCATGACGCATTGGGAGTCGGAGGACCATGCGAAGAAATCCGTGGCAGGCCAGAAGAACAGGCGATCGGGAGAGGCACCAGACCCTGATCGTCCTGCACGAGCTACTCATGCTAGTGGGTCCCGGAGCTACACAGAGATTCGACGACATATGGTATGTCTTATTAAATTGAGTTTCTATACGAATAATATTATTGTCTTAAATTTAAATATCTAAAATAACAAATGTATATCAATATGCAGGCTGCTTCTAGACCTCCAGGGGCCCCTCCACCTCAGCACGATGAGGCATATCGTTATCAGCACACACATGTGCCCAGTGGTCTGCTAGAGGGAGCTCCAGGTCGTCGCGTTTGGGTTCACCCCAAGTATAGAGCTATATACGTAAGTATTTAACTTGTATAGCATTCTTTGATTACTGTGTTAATATATGTCTTCCTTAATTACGTACTAACAATTATGACAAAATGAACAGGAGGAGTACATGCGCCTTATGACCGAGGGGTACGAGGCGGATCGTTCCATATGGCCACCGCTAGATCAGGAGCTGTGGAGTCAGGCGATATGAAGATTGAAGAAGGGGAAGGCTGCGGGTCTCCCTTCGGATGCACGTCACGATCGGTTTGGTTTCTCGACGAAGAAGAACCCAGACATGACACATGATTATGCGAGGGTGTTGGAGAGGGAGAACCGTCATCTTAGGACTGTTACCGATGCGAGGGTTGACGAGCTTGTTAGTCACGTAGAGTACTTGACCCAGCACATCACCCAGACTACAGGTACTCCTCCTACTCGACCCATGCCTTTAGGGGGATTCATGAGTGATGCTCGTCGAGCCGGCCAACGTTCCTCTGCCCCCTCTGCTGATCCTTTTGCGCATGGTGCTCCGGGCTGCACGATGTATGATGATGAGTACGAGGATGACCCCGATGAGGACCCCGAGGATGACACTCTCGGTGGTGATGCATCCGATCTTGCCGGTGATGGTGATGATGGTGCTGGACCCTCCACAGCTCTTGATACATTTGGATTTCATGACGAGGACTATGAGTAGTAGTAGTTTTATTTATTTTAGGGATATTTTAGTATTGAGAACTGTGTTAGTTGTTTGTATTTATGTAATTTGTTTGATGCTTGGACCAATTATGTAATGTTAAACTAGTTTCGTATTTATTCTGTAATTATGTTGTGTATTATTTGTTCGTTTGATGCGGAGTAGTAGTATTATTTGTTCGTTTAATCTAAGTATTGGAAACTGTGTTAGTTGTTTGTTTATTGGTAATTATGCCTATAATATGAAATTAAACAACGTGAATCAAATTTTTTTATAAAATAAAATTCGACTTACTAAACCATAATCGATGTTAGTCATACATACTATCCTCAGAATCTGAGTCACTCATTATCTCTTCCTCTTCCTCTTCATCATTGCCCTCGTCGTACTCGTAGCCCTCATGTTCCTCATTGCCCTCTGTTGCTGCCTCCTCGACAACCACATCAAATCCCTCGTTGGCCAATTGGATATTCATATTGAATGAGGAAAGGTCCACGCATAAGTTAAACCCTTCAGATGCATTCTCTTGTAGCACTTGGTTCGGCATCCCTGCGTCGACATCTTTTGATCCTGCAACTGATGACATATCGATTATGTGTCTGGCAGGAATAGTGGATACGGCCAACCATCCTCTCTGTCCCGGTCGCCCTGTCGTCTTTTTTGGATAGGGCACATAGTATGCCTGTTTTGCTTGGTTAGCGAATACAAACGGCTCATTGGTGTTGAGGGTACGCCTCGGGTTGATGTCAACCAACATGCTCCTGCGTACCTGCGTTTATATCATACCAAACACATTTGAACAAGACTATGTATAGGGGCCGGATTCTGCCCCAATATTCCACCTGTATAATGTCTTTCAACGTTCCATAGAAGTTGGTAACATCAGATCCTCCCATGTCTCCCTTCACATAAACACCGCTACAATCACTCTTCTTCGGGCCCAAAATCATATCGGTGTGAAATCTGAACCCATTCACAATGTATCCCTCGTAGGTTGCCACTAAATAAGCCGGACCTATGATTAGAGGATCTATTCGTACGTCGGTCTCGTATTTCCCACTTGAATATGTCTGCTTGAACCATGCTACGTACTCTTGGTTCCTCTTGGATTGTATCTCCATTGGACTTAGTCCACCACACTCCTCTTCTACAAACAGTCTGCATAGGAAAATCATCATAGGTTAGTTGTCTTTAAAGCGCTTAATCATCTCGTTATTAAAAATAATTAATGACCACTTACTCCACCCATTCGTCAAGGTCTGGACAGTTTAGAAGCGTGTAAAGCTCTATTTGCTCCATCTCATCGGAAGTCAAGTATCGCCTTTTGTTTTGTGGCCCTATTGGCGCCCCTTTCTTTTGAAATATTGTTAGCTCATCATCCCACTCCGTGCTATCTAGTGTCTCGTTTCTGTTGAGGTTTTTATATTTAGTCTGAAAAAAACATCCAAATATTGAGAACACATATTGGAGAGCTCAGCAAGTAGGTATTGATTGGCTATGGATCCCTCCACCCTAACCTTGTTCTTTACTGAACCCTTCATGTCGAACATCTGCCTAGTTCATAGAAATGAAAGATTAGGCAAAGAATCGATATTTTTAAAAGATAATTGTTATTAAAAATATAAAATCGTACCTCTTGAATGGATACATCCATCTATAATGAACTGGACCACCAACTCTAGCCTCGTACGGAAGGTGTATGGCTAAATGCTCCATAGAGTCAAAAAATGAAGGAGGAAATATCATTTCCATCTTGCACATGGTAACAATAAATGATTCCTCCAATCGCTCCATATCTTCGGCCGACACCTCTGAGGCGCAAATCGCCTTAAAAAAAGGCTAATCTCTACTAAAGTCCCCCAAATCTCGGGTTCCAAGAATTCGCAAAATGCAATCGGGATCAATCTCTGAATGAAGACGTGACAATCATGACTCTTCATTCCATACAATTTTCCTTGTTGTTTTTGCACACATCGTCCCAAGTCCGAGGCATATCCATCAGGAAACTTCAGTTCGGTCAGCCAATCAAGCACCATGTTCTTTTGATCCCTCGTAAGACAATATTTTGCCTTTGGATTTATGTACTCACTTCCTCTACCACTGGGTGTCAAGAACAATTCTTTACGGTTGGTCAACAGCTTAAGATCGTGCCTCGACTTAATGTTGTCCTTCGACTTAGCATCGTCCAACACCGTGTTGATGATGTTCTCAAAAAAAATTCTTCTCACAATGCATCACATCTAGATTGTGGCGAATCAAGTTCGTGGACCAATAAGGTAGTTCCCAAAAGATGCTTCGACGACACCAGTTATGAGTTGTGTTAAAGCCCGGAACCTTTGTGGAGTTTGCCCCAGATCTAACCGATCGTAGCCTATCCACAATTGCCCTCATCTGCGCTCATGTCTTCCTTGGAATGGGCGCTTCAAGTACCTCCCTACCCTGGTAGAAATCCTTCTTGTTGTACCTCCATTTATGACCCTCTGATAGAAACCGACGATGACAATCGAACCACGAGGCTTTTCCACCATGCTTAAGCGTAAAAGAATCTGTCTCACCCATGCAATAAGGGCACGTCAGCTTACCGTGCATGCTCCACTGGGACAACATTCCGTAAGCAGGAAAATCGCTAATAGTCGACATTAGGGTCGCTCGCATTTGGAAGTTTTCCTTTCTTGAGCTGTCATATGTCCACAAACCATTACTCCACAAATCATTCAACTCATCAATCAACGGTCTCAGCAAAAGATCCAAGTTCTTTCTAGGACTCTTTGGACCGGGTATAATAAGGCTCAGAAAAATGAACTTCGGTCGCATGCATAAATCCGGCGGAAGGTTATAAGGGGTAACAAACACGGGCCAACAAGAGTAGTTCTTCCCAGATGGCCCAAATGGTGTGAACCCATCAGTACATAGGCCGAGTCGGACATTTCTAGGCTCTGCTGCGAAGTCCGGATACGTACGATCAAAATTTCTCCACGCCTCGCCTGCAACTGGGTGAATCATTCTATCTGTTGACTCTCGACAGTTCAAATGCCAAGTCATATGTCTCGAAGTGCCTATAGTACAAAACAACCTCTGTAATCGAGGGACTAGGGGGAAGTACCACAATTTCTTCCTTGCGACCCTGGACTTTCTACCAGCCTCGTACCTATCGGTCTTGCATATCGGACACGATATGAGATCCTTGTTGGCATTATCGCCATAGTACAAGAAACAAAAATTCCAACATAAGTCGATCTTTTCGTACCCTAAACCCAAACCCGCGAGCATCTTATTCATGCCTAGAACCGTATTCGGTAGCATTTCCTCAATCTCTGGGTCCATAATATCTTTAGACAAACTTAAGTACTTTTCGCAAGCGACATTAACTACTTTGTGCATCGTCTTGGTAGTTAAGAACTCGGCAAACCACTGGAGCACAATCTTCGACTTCTTCCTGTTCATTTTTATGTCTCCCATCTGCATCAATTTGTAGAACTCCTTTGCCTCGGGACTTGGATCTTCGTTGCGCACCTCTCCCTCAACAAATCGACCTCCATATGCATCCACAACCAATTCTCTAAACGAAGTATCGGCATGAACTGTACTATCAACGTGAATACTAGCAGACGGTGATTCATGTACATATGATGTAGATGCCTCGCTCACCTTCTCTCCATGCAACACCCATATCCAATATTGATACACAAACCCCCACTTGTGAAGATGATCCCGTACTACGTTTCGATCAAAAAAATTTAAATTGATGCATCTCTGGCACGGGCACCTAATACGATTTCTTAGATCTACGTAATCTGTCTGTTGTGATGCATATTGTATGAATTCACGAACCCCAACCACGTAATGTTGATTCAAATAACCAGTGTTACTATCTATCTTATCGTACATCCAAGATCTATCGGGACGATAATCCATTTCTAATCTAAGAAAATTAAAAAGAAATTGTTACAATTAATTTCACCAATCAATATATTTATCATTTATATAAAAAATTTAAAACTCGAGTACGACGAAGCCAAGGCAATTAATACTTACTTGTTGTAGCGTAGAAAATACTTAGATCAAGTATTCTTTGCAAACACACGCCCCTCGTTGCATTACCGCAATATCTAAAACAAAGAAACATTAAAAAAAAGTTAAAAAAACGATCTTAATTGAGAAAAACTAACAAAAACAATTATAACAAGAGGAAATCGTATATACCTTAGCAAATGATGAATGTTGGAATGATTTCTCAAGTGGAATATGCGGTCGGGAATAATTGTTACCGTTGTTATTCCCGACCGCATTGCGGTCGGGAATAGTAGGGTTTAGGGTTTAGGATTTAGGGGAATTGGCGACCGAAGATCGGTAGGGAATAATATTCATATTCTTAATTTCACAATTTCGCTCTCAATTTTAGATAAATCGTTCATTTAATGATCAAGTAAATCAATATTAGTTATATATTATTAAAAATCTCAAAAAAATTTAAATTTAGTTGCCTGTTGATGAATCGTTTGAAGCGTCGATTCATATTGTCACTTATAAATAGATTAGTATATGTAGTTGCTAATAATGTAACTGCTTACGATTATGTTAAACATATGTTAATATATATATATATATATATATATATATATCACAATTAGCCTCTCTATACTAACATTCGTAACAAACGTTAATCGCCAATTGTGAACTCCTCTATACTACGTATGATTATTATATGTAAAACTCCAAACTAACTTAACTTATACTCCGGTAAACTATACTAATTTAATAATTAAAAGTACATTAAACTAACTAACTAATAGTGCAACTCATGAATTTAATGAGATTCTATAGTTATACTTAACAAACACATCAATATATCAAGATAAGACATATTGTTCTCAAGGAACAGGAGGATATTGTTCTTTGGAATGACACTTCAAATGGTCTGTTCACTTGTCAGTCAGCTTATAGAGTTTTCAAGGAGAGTTACTGCATTCATGGCAGAAGCAATCTTAACATACACTGGGTCTGGAAGGTGGATGTTAGTCACAAGTTACATCATTTCTTATGGTTGCTGGTGCAAGAAAGATTAGCCACCAATTCTATGCGCTTCAGGAGACATGCTGCTCTGACTCCCATCTGTACCTTTTGCAATTACCAGGAGGAGACAGGTTTACATTTGGTAAGACATTTCAAGGAAGCAAGATCCTTATGGCTGCACATTATACATCCTGAGGATTTGTCAGCCTTTGATGGAGTTCATGATGACATTTGGCTCAAGACCAATCTGGAATCTCTCAATCTCAGGAACCTGATCAGTCCACAGGCTCAATGGAAGTGGATCTTTATGGCAATAGTTTGGCATTGCTGGATTCATAGGAATGACAGAGTTTTTCATAGGAATGAAACTCACCTTCAGGGCAGAATCTCAAAGATTAAAAACCTCAGTTGGGAACTTTTCTGCGGCAGAAGAAGAGCTAATATCCAACTCAGCCTTGTTGAGTGGATTAAACCGAATGAAGGATGGATCAAACTCAACACTGATGGCAATGTTAATCAATGGCAGAATTGTGGCAAAGGTGCAGGACTCCTACGTTCTGATCAAGGTCACTGGATTGCTGGTTTTCAGATTCAGGTCTCTTCGCCCTCTGTGGATGAGACTGAGCTGATGGCACTGAAGGAAGGCCTCACATTCGCTTGGAACAGGAGAGTTGAGAAGATTGACATTGAAGTGGATTCACTTGCCACCTACAACACGATCCGAGGGGAGCAGGAAGCAATACCAGCGTTCAAGAGCCTTGTTGATGATTGCAAGAAGTTATTGAGAATGCCTTGGACTTCATCCTTTAAATGGATTCCGAGACGTGCTAATGCGGTTGCGGATGCGCTTTCTAAGTTGTCGGTCTCTTGTAATGAAGGGTTGATCTTATGGGATAAACCGCCTTCTAGTTTTATTAACGACTTAGTCGTTAAAGACATGATGTAATTTCTATATTTGTTCTTCTCTTTTCACCAAAAAAAAAAAAAACACATCAAGATTTTCCAAAAGATCGAAAAAATGTAAAATTGGCTATTTTTCCCGACCGATCTGCGGTAGGGAGAAATATTCAACCCATTCCCGACTGATTTTCGGTCGGCATTGACCCTTATTGCCGACCGCAAATCGGTCGGGAATAAAATTTAAACTTATTCCCGACCGCCATGCGGTCGGGAATAATATTCAACGTTATTTCCGACCGATATGCGGTCGGCAATAATGTTTAAACTTTTCCCGACCGCATTGCGGTCGGCATTTCCCGCGTTTCTGGGCAGCATAGTATTGCCGACCGAATTTCGGTCGGCAATTATTGAAAATTTGGCGGTTTTTTGAAATTTTTGAAAAAATTCAACATCCCCGACCGAAAATCGGTCGGGAATAATCGAAAAAATTGGCGGGACTTGGTGGGAAATTCAAATTTGACGAAAATTCAATTTTTTTAACTTTTTCTATAAATACACTTCATTATTCTCCTCATTTTTTCATCTCCACACACTTTTTTCATCTCCAAAAACTTTTTCCATCTCCAAAAACTTTTTCAAACACTTTTTTCATATTCAAACACTTTTTTAAAACCTTTTTTCTTTCAACTTCAAAATTAACATTTTTCACTTCTTTATTCAACTTTTCAATAATCAAAAACTTATTTAATTTTTTTGTGTTTTAGACTGAGCAATGAATCAAAAATTTAATTGCTTATCTAAAACACAAAAAAACTAAATAATATTTTTAAAATATTGCAAAATAGAACAAAAAATAATATTCCGGTAATTATTATCGGAATATTATTTTTTTTGTTCGGATGATTTTTATTCCCGAACGAAAATCGGTCGGGAATAATAAGAATATTATCCCCGACCGATGTGCGGTCGGGAAATGCATGAATTTTATTCCCGACCGAATATCGATCGGGATTAATATGAATGTTATTCCCGACCGATGGCTTCGGTCGGGAAACAAATTGAGAATAAAACGACCGTTTAGCGGTCGGAATTTTCCCCACCGAATACCGGTCGGGATTAAGATTCATATTATTCTCGATCGGATATCGGTCGGGAATAAAATTCAAGCATTTTCCGACCGTTTAGCGGTCGGAATATGTCCCGACCGATGTTTGGTCGGAATTAGCGGTCGGGAAATTCTCGACCGCACTTCGGTCGGGAAAGGCGGTCGGGAAAAGCCCTTGCCGACCGAACGGCGATCGGGAAACTTTTCCCGACCGAAGCAATGCCGACCGGGTCTTCCCGACCGAAAAGCGGTCGGGAAAGGGTTATTCCCGACCGCCGATGGGTCATTCCCGACCAGCTTTGCGGTCGGGAATAACCCGATTTTTTTGTAGTGTGTGTGCGGGATCCCGTCACGTTCCCACCCCTACTCGAGAATCAGTTTTAGTAAAAGATTCCATGGAATCTCGAACAATTTTCTCCAGTTGAGGACAAGTTTTTCTATAAACCCTAAACGTGAGTTGATGAAAAGTTTTGCTATAATAGTCAAAGGACAGGCCATTGCCTTGTCCGCAAACTATACCAAAGGTGAAAAAACGAAAAAAATTGCAGCAACTTTTTCAGTTCGGTCCATTTGTTCTTACGGTTCTGAAAAATCAATGCCTTAAACGGGTTATATACTTCAAGCGTTGATGCATTGGTTGGCGTGGTAAATTTAGGAGATATCAGGAGAAATGTATTATAAAGTAGTTTGCAAGAAAATAGATTATAGTTAATTGAAAAGGATTTGTATGAGTATCACATAATTTAGTTTACCTGCTGGCGTGCTCTAGTTAAAGACCAATTAAGTTGGTTAATGTGTACATAACCTAAAAAAAAACTAAGTTGGTTGTGTACATAGTTAAAAGTTACATCATATAGTAAAAAAGTATTCATGCAATGACCCTGAGTTTGTCAACGGAAATTAACTTAGAATTTAATAACTTATGCGGGAGTCGGGAATTGATTTTAAAAAGTATGTCGCATGAAAATGGTTAATGAATAACTACGTTGCACGGAGACGGATACGACGTATCGGACAAGATATGGATACGAAGATATGAATTTTTCTAAAATCACATATTCAGATATATCAAGGATACGTCGAATATTTAATATTTAAAAATTATATATATATATATATATTATTTTAGTAAATATGTAAAACAATAATTATTAAACACTTATAAAATTCAAAAAATAATTAACATATAGCTATATACAAAGATCCACCATTCTATAATCTCAAATATTAATTGATAAACATGTTCAACACGAATATTACAAAGTTTTATAATATAACAAATAAGATTAATATTGCAATAACTTATTTATTGTTAAACGGCATCATCAACAAACAAAAGCGACTCAAAGTCGGGTTCATCAAGAGAAAGATTTGCAATTTGAAAACTATTTTATGAGTTAAATCAAATTAAAAAATTAAAAAATTGTCTTTTGGTGTTTGTAGTATAAACAAATTACTTTTCGCCCCTAAACTTTTCAAAAATAATAAAATGGCTTATTTTATTAAGGACACGTATCCGATACACCTTAGAATAGTATCCGATACGTAGCCCATTTATTAAAAAAAAAAATAGGATGCGCCATGTGGCATATCCGACACGTATCCAAGGCGTATATTGGGCGTATCCTTATCCGTTTGATATCCGATACGGGATATGGAGCCATTTTTGGAGTATATGTGCAACATAGATGAATGATGAATTGATGACTGTTTAATTTACAAGCCGGTTTCATCTTCTTTTTTGCTGATTTTATAAGAAAAAGGAAAAAGAAACCCAATTCACACGTTTCATTTCATTCGCGTTCCAATGGTTCATATAATACAATAATTAACCCATTTCGATTATATAATAATAATAATAATAATAATAATAATAATAATAATAATAATAATAATAATAATAAACCCTTTCGATTAGGTGACTTAGCTTTTTCGATTCGATTATGCCCCATTATCGGCCCATTATGCACCAGCGAGCCGAACGAAAAACTTTTCGGCCAGACCGGTTCGACTAATGAACCAGTTTTCACCTTTTTTTGTTGCAAATTTGGAAAAAAAAAATGAGCATGCAAAACTTTGAAAGGTCATAACTTTGTGTAGAAGTATCTGTTTTAGATGATTTTTTATTTGCAGTATCTCGGTGAGATCTATCCACGACATACTGCCTACGTCGATTTAGACAACATATTTTTTTTTTTTAAGAAAAAACCCATTTCCATAGTTAAATTATATTTTGAAGCCAAATGAGCATGCATCCTATAATTTCATCCCTAATAATTATTTCGATGTTGAGTTCATTTTCTAGAGTTTAGTGTCACATATCGTTGTTCTTGTATTGAACCACTAACTAGTAATCTCACTGATTTAGTAACCGGCCTGGTTCTGAAAACACTGTGTAAAAACAAGGTCACTTCTCAAATAAATTTAAGATACAACGCTAGTTGTCACCAAAAACAACGCATTTTTGCAACAACTATTATGTCGTTGATATCTAAATTTAAACGACTTGACATCATTCTCTAATATTCAAAGGCTTGGAATTACTTTATTGTCTAAATCTAAAACAATTAATCGTAAATGTGCACTATATAAGTTTATATTGAGTTCCACTTTAGATTTAGAGCGTCATTAGGAGCAAAAATCGGTTTGGTCTTTTATCTTGGCCTCGTCGCCAATTTCGTCCTCTAATTTGGTGACCTGCCAATTTAGTCACATAATCTCAAATCCTCTTCAATTTGGTCCACTTTACGACAGACTTATAATTACCACCGGGAATTGCTGACATGGCGGTGGTTTGACCACCGGTCATCAATTTTTGACCAATTTTTTTTTTTTTTTGCAACATAACTGCCTAGTCAGCAAAATAACATAAAAAAAAGAAAGAGAAATTCGACAATAAAAATAAGAAATTTCAAAAAAATAATTTTTCAAAACCTTAACTTTTCAATGACTAATAAATTTTAAGAAAATAAATTATTAATAATATATTTTTTAATATAGTTAACTTTATTTGTATAATTCTAATTTAAATAGCTTATTTTCTTAATAATTAAAAAAATGAGTTTTTTAATAACTAATAAATTACAAAAAAAAAATAACCCTTCCCCCCCCCCCCCCCCGGCTCTTTCCACCCCCACCACTTCGGAATCCCTCTTTCGAATTGGTGGTGGTGGTGGTGGTGGGTGGGAGTTCGAATTGGTGATGGTGGTGGTAGTGGGTGGGCGTGGGTTTGTGTGGAGGGGGGAGGGGTTGGTGGTGGCGAGGGGAGGGGTTGGCGGTGGTGGTGGGTTGAGCGGGTAGTTATAAAAATTAAGTGTTTTAAATTAGAATTATATTATATATTTTATAATTTGTATAATAAAGTTATTATAAAAATTAACTTACTTGTTTTCTGTTATTTATTTCTTATAAACTTATTAGTTATTAAAAAGTAAGTTATTTAAATTATAATTATATTATAAGGTTTTATAATTTATATAATAAAGTAAATTATAAAGATTTCAATTTTTTATTTTTTGGGTTTTTTTTAAAATTTATTAGTTATTAAAACTTACGTTTTTTTAAAATAAATTATATAATAAGTTTTTTGAATTTATATAATAAATTTAACAATAAAGGTTTTTTGTTTTATTACATGTTTAACAACTTTTTTTTATATATTTTTCTTTAATTTTGGTTGAGTTGGCATGTATATGTGTGAAAATAGAATAAAAAAATAATATTTTTGGTCAAAATTGGAGGAAATCAGTCAAATGTGTGCCACGTCAGCTTTTTCGGGCCAATTTTGAAAATTCCGCCGAAAAATGACTAAATTGGTGAAAAATTGGGACTTAAAGACTAAATTGGATGGTCACCAAGTTAGAGGATGAAATTGCTGACGAGACCAAGTTAAAGGACTAAACAGATTTTTGCCCCGCGTCATTATCACACTCACAACTTGGACTATTTAATCATAAACGAGAATTTGGTGACTTTAATAATACAAATCCACAATTCAAATGACAATATCATGTAGATTGATAAAAATAATGATTTCTTCGCAAATCTTGTGTACTAACTCGACATGCCATTGTACATTCTATCGGTAGTTTATAGAATGCAGTATAATTAAGAGGTAAATATATAAATATTTGAATCTCTAACTCCTTGCCTACACATCTCACCACATGTTAAAGTCGATGTTGGAAGTTTAACAATGGTACAAAAGATAGACCTTTTATTAAAGAATATTATATTCTGATACTAATCTATTACATAAACTTCCATTTTCGAGTCAGTTACAATACATAAGATATATTGTGTGACACTCATTTATTTCAATCACAACACATTATATTGTTTTCTTATCACTCCCTTATTTCCTATAAGAACACCTAAACTAGAAAGTTTAAGAAAACCAGAGGAGAACACTTGGTAAATGCTTCTTTGTCACTTGCAAATTTCTTAACGTAGCCCACGCTTTTGGGATCCCTTGCCGTTTCCACATCTAGGAAAATTAGTCCACGACCATGAAGGATATTTTCAAAATACTTGGTATCAAATGTATTAGGGGTTGGATCAAGGTCAAACGTAGTTGTAAATCGGTTTGAACCGTTTTGTGGACACATTTTCTTCAGATATTTGACGAATATTCACCTTTGTTTCTCGGAAGATTAGTAGTTTGATTAATGTATAATCGATCAAATATCCCATCACAGTGTGTTACTCCAAGTGTGTGAGAACCTGGTAATGAAATATCAATTCAGACTTAGAAATCAGATACATATTTACTATTACATACGTGCTAAAAATTTGTGTCCACCGTAAGTTTTGATTGGTTATACAAGGAGATGAGAATCTAGGTATTCATGGACCTAGTTTGAACCAGTCCTTTGTGGATTTGGATATCAAGGAAAACATAGGATTTATATCAAGACATATATGTAACTGAAGTGGAGACGTAGAAATTATTTACCTAAAAGAGCAACAACTTCTTCAAGAGTTATTCCACTTTCAGTTTTATTTGTGTTGGGTGTTCGTTCCTTTCTCGTTCTGACTTAGAAACCCTCGACTCGGTTTTCCGCTCCTCTTAAGTGCACCACTAAGACCACAAGGTCTATACCAACTAAAGAGCCCACCCTAAGTATCTCACTACACAAAGTAGATATCTCTCACACACACAAAGTATTTAGGTGAAAAGGGGGAAGAAGAAAACCCACAAAGATGAAGAGTACCCACAAAGACTCTATTTTCTCTCTCCTCTCTCACTCCAATATTTCTCTCACTAAGATAGGAAATAATAGTGGTTCACACAAAGAAGCTTGTCTTGGAAGATAAGGGTTCACAAGACTACATTAGGGCATAAAGGGAATTGGGCTTTAATTTTGGGCTTTTGGGCCAACACAAAATAAACCAACAATCTCCACATTTGGCCCAAGATGGTGCACTAAGGACGCGGAACCGGAGGACTCATCATCGACGGGGCACCTGCAAGTTCACTAAGAAAATGCAAGTGACAATGGAGGATACCAAAGTAAACTCCTGACCACACATGTCAAAATATGTAATCACCACATAGGCAAGCACATAACAGGCAACTAACAGATATAGCACATAGCACACAAATCATCCTTCGCAAAAGTTTAAAATCCTTAAACACGAAGTAAGCTTATCAACAAGCAAACACTTAGTTCCCATATCAACATGATTAAACTCAGAAGGAATTTTGTTCAACTTAACAAGCCCTTTCTCAACTATGTCTCGAATAAAGTGGAACCTAACATCAATATGTTTAGTTCTATCATGAAACACTGGATTCTTACACAGTTGAATAGCAGATTGACTATCAGAAAATACAACCACGTCTTATTTTAGAAAACCAATTTCAGACACAAGACGCTTTAACCAAAGAGCTTCTTGGAAAGCTTCAGTAACAACTACATACTCAGACTCAGTAGTAGACAAAGCAACAATAGGTTGTAATTGAGATTTCCAACTTATGCAAGCACCACAAAAGGTAAACACATAGGAAGTAGTAGACTTTCTATTATCCCTATCATTTGCATAGTTAGAATCCACATAAGCAACAACCTTCACACCATCAGGGCACTTCAAAAAAGTCAAACCAAAATTCGCAGATGATTTCAAATATCTTAGAAGCCATTTCAAAGAATTCCAATGAGGCATACCAGGATTAGACATGTATCTACCCAAGCAACTCACAGAATAAGCAATGTCAGATCTAGAACTAACCATCAAGTACATGACATAACCTATAGCACTAGCATATGGCACACTCTTCATTTCCTCAATTTCAGAATCAATCTTTGGAGATTGATCCTTACTTAACACAAAGTGAGAAGCAAGCGACACATTCTCAAGCTTAGCAGAAGACATGTTAAATTTACTCAAAACCTTTTCAACAAATGAAATCTGGTTTAACACAAGAGTAGATTTCTTCATATCCCTCACAATATTGATGCCTAAAATTCTTTTAGCATCACCCAAGTCTTTCATAGCAAAATTTTCACAAAGACATTTTTGCACATGCACAATAGACTTAAGGCACAGACTGATAATCAGCATATCATCCACGTAGATTAATAGAAACACAGGCACATAAGCAGTATTCTTAAAATACAAGCAATGATCATAAGCACTTTTGACAAAACTCAAAAACTGCATGCATTTGTCAAACTTAATGTTCCATTGCCTAGGTGACTGTTTAAGGCCATACAGAGACTTCTTCAACAAAGAGACACAATCAGGCTTCTTAGGATCCACAAATCCCTCGGGCGGTTTCATATAAATCTTCTTGTCAAGATCACCATGCAAGAAAGCAGTAGTCACATCCATTTGTTTCATTTCCCAATCAAAATGAGCAACTAAAGCAAGCATAATTCTAACAGTAGTGAATTTGACCACAAGAGCAAATATTTCAGCATAATCGATTCCCTCCTTTTGAGTAAATCCTTTAGCAACAAGCCTAGCCTTAAATCTAACGTTTTGAGATTCCTCCTTCACTTTAAATAACCATTTACATTCCACAACAGAGCACTTAGCAGGTTTGGGGACAAGTATCCAAGTTTGGTTAACATGCAAGGATTCCATCTCACTTTTCATAGCACTAAGCCATTTATCACATTGTTTAGATTCTAAGGCTTCACGACAAGTCCTCGGTTCGTTGCAAGCAAGAGATTCAAACACATTAAAGGTAAATGCAGACATTTCAAACACATTGAAAGCAAAGTCAGACATTCTATCAGCCTTTTTCACAATGCTCCTTTTACCTCTATCCCTAATGAGTTGATACTCTTGAACACTAAGTTCATCATGCACAACATGCTCATCAACCTCATTATGCAATAAATTATCATCGTGTAACTCATGCTCAACATGCTCATTATGCAAATCATGCCCATTATGCAACAAATGCATATCATCATGCAACACATGCTCCACCTTACTTGAGGTGGTCTCATCTTGATTGTCAACATGCAAATCACTCTGATTATCATGCATCTCAAGAGTATTATCACATTCAACAGGCTGAACAGGTTCACAAACACTAGGCACATGCTCCACCTCAAAAGGAGCAGTATAATTCAAAATTAGCAACACCAGGCAAAGACACAGACAAGCATGGAAATTCACTCTCATTGAATATCACATCTTTACTTATCACAACTTTAAAACTAGGTTCACTTCTATTCCACAATCTATAGCCTTTAACCCCATCAGGATACCCTAAGAAAACACATTTCTTAGACCTAGGTTCAAGTTTATCACCACTTTGATGCACATAAGCGCTACAGTTAAATACTCTCAAATTAGACAAATCAAGTGGTTTTCCCGTGAAAACCGTTTCTGGGCATTTCCCTCCCAAAGGGACAGATGGTGACCTATTAATCACATAGGTAGCAGCACACACGGCTTCACCCCAAAACTTCTTAGAGAGCCCAGATGAGGATATCAAACTCCTCACTTTCTCTAGAAGTGTTATGTTCATCCTCTCAGCAACACCATTTTGCTGAGGAGTATAAGGAACAATTTTATGACGCTTAATACCACATAAAACACATAATTGATCAAGTTCCTTATTACAGAATTCAAGTTCCTTATTACAGAATTCAAGTCCATCATCAGTTCTAAGCATCTTTATTTTCTTCCCAGTTTGATTTTCCACCAAAGTTTTCCAGTTTTTAAACTCATTAAAAACATCAGATTTTTGCTTCAACAAACAAACCCAAACTTTCCTAGAAAAATCATCAATCAAGGACAGAAAATACTTTTTACCATCATAAGTAGACACACTAGCAGGACCCCACCCATCATCATGAACATATTCAAGCACATCAGTACACTTAGACTAATTGGGGTAAGAGGAAACAGGGAAAGAAACCTTATGTTGTTTACCTAAAACACATGATTCACAGAAAGGCACAGAGGACACATTATCATTACCAAAATGACCACCTCTTTACAAAATGTTAAGGCTTTTATTACTCATATGCCCAAGCCTATTATGCCATAACACAGATTTATCATCTTCTACAGCATTCACAAAGTCAGAAACATGCTTAGCACAACAAACATACAAGCTAATTCTCCTTTCATCCTTAAACAAAACAAGTGAATTTTTCAAGATTTTCATAACCCCTATTCCCCACCTTCCCTCCAAACCATCATCCTCAAGAGCAGAAGCAGATATCAGATTAAAGCATATATCAGGCACATATTTCACATGTTTTAAGGTATACACAGAGCCACAAGAAAAATTAAGACATATATCACCAATTCCTAATACATTGCATATCTTTTTATTTGCTAAGGACACAACGCCATGCTCAAACTTTTTATAACTAGAAAAAAAGGCAATCCTTGATAAAGTGTCCAGAATCACCACAATTATAACAACTTATGTTCTTGGTCTTAGACCTCTTCTTTCCTTGACCATTAGTTTTCTTGCTATTGTTATCATGCTTTTGGTTTTGAAATCTGTTCTGAGATCTCCCCCTCACATGCATAACCTCACCAAAATCTTTAGACTGACTATTCCCACCCTAGTATGCTTCAAAGTATGCTTCAAATCAAGTTCTTCACTTCTCAAACCATTCACAACAATATCAAGAGTAATGTCATCTCTACCATACTTAATAGCAGATTTCACATCATTATAAGAATCGAGAATAGCATTCAACAACACAATAGGAGTATAATCATCTATATGTTTATCACCAGCTTGTTTGATATTTTGAATAAGCTTATTAAACACATAAATATTCTCATCAATATCTTTGTTTAAGTCCAATTTAAAACGAAAGAATTTTTTCAAGTAAGAACAACTTTTCAGGCGAAGAAGTATCCGTAAACAAGCTATCAAGTTTATCCGAGAGCACTTTGGCAGACTCCAACATTCCAACTTTTCTAATCACAGAGTCAGATAAGTTTAAGTAAATAGTGGAACATGCCATCTCATTTAATTCAGCAATTTTAGCCTTGTCTTCAGTTTCTAAGTACTTTTCAGTTATAGCTCTAAAAGCTTTTTGTTGGATTAAAACACATTTAATCTTTTGCTTCCAAATATCAAAATCACCTTTCCCATTAAATGGGGCCATATCATAGTGACTCATAGAGGAAGACATGACAACAAATAACTCACGTAAAAGCACACAACCGGAATCACACCGGAGCCAAGACACACAACCGGACTCACACCTGAGCTAACACATACAACCGGACTCACACCGGGATCAACAATACTAAAAATTAAATCCCTAATGTAAAACCGAAATCACACCGGCACCAATGGGAGTTTAAGCCAATTTACCCGAGCGGGATCCCATGAAAGGAATCCCGACGTACCTATGCGCAACCAGAGTGCACGGAGCAGAAGCGAAAGGGGATGTCCGGTGACGACGTGGCAGCGATGTGGCGGCACAGCGGCGGTAACGCGGTGGCAGTGGAGGAGCGACGAACTAACGACAAAAAAATGACCCTACTTCTCTGATGCCATTGTTGGGAGTTCGTTCCTTTCTCGTTCCGACTCAGAAACCCTCGACTCGGTTTTTCGCTCCTCTTAAGTGCACCACCAAGACCACAAGGTCTACACCAACTAAAGAGCCCACACTAAGTAGCTCACGACACAAAGTAGGTATCTCTCACACACACACACACAAAGTGTTTAGGTGAAGAGGGGGAAGAAGAAAACTAACAAAGATGAAGAGTACCCACAAAGATTCTCTTTTCTCTCTTCTCTCTCACTCCAATATTTCTCTCACTAAGATAGGAAATAATAGTGGTTCACACAAAGAAGCTTGTCTTGGAAGATAGGGGTTCACAAGACTACATTAGGGCATAAAGGGGATTGGGCTTTAGTTTGGGGCTTTTGGGCCAACACAAAATAAACCAACAATTTGATTTATCAACTCCCTATTCCAAATTCCAAAATTTTTGGGTGAATCAAACTCGGCCTAATGATTTTTATCCAGTATGTCGAGAAAAACATAAACCATCACAACCCTATCAAGACCAAATCAAATGTTTAGTAAAAAAGGAACAGTTTCAAAAGGTGCAAAAAAATATTCTGAGAAACCGCATGTTTCTATATATTTTCTTGTGTATTTAATCTTTCATATAAACTAGGACGAATTATTAATATTGCCACTTATCTTTTTTTAAAAATCTAATACGCCCAATTTTTTCGGGTCTTGTTTAAATGTCCTATATGTTTCAAATTATTTAACAAAAATGCTCTCGGCCCTTATTCGGGCCAAAATTGACTACGTGACGGTACAAATTTGCATTTTGTACCCCAAAATAAATTGCATTTTGCACCATAAGTTGTTTTGGGGTGCAAAATGATATTTATTTTGGATGCAAAATATAATTTTGTACCACCATGTAGGCAATTTGAGCCCGAATAAGGGCGGGGGGCATTTTTAGTAGACTTTTTTTTGATAGAAAAATGAATAACATTAATTATGAAAATAAGTTACAAATGTTTATGATTGGCAACCCGCCATCACAAAGGCAACAAAGAGGAATATTGTCATTCGTAAAAACAGTCGACGAATGGTTCAAAAAAGCCCATCGGGCGAGGTTGTGAGCCGCTTTGTTTCCATTTCGGTGAATATGTTTGAATTTCCACCGCGGCCAAACACTCCAAGATTTTTTGATAGCTACTACAATAGAGGAAATCGCCCATGGAATGTCTTCAGCAGAGGAAGTGATAGCCACAGTGAGGTTCAAGCAATCTGTTTCAATAATTGCATGGTGTATTTTTGCCAAATTGAGGAAGTGACATGCTTGTAACACGGCTAACACTTCAGCAACTATTGGGAAAGCACAAAGTCTCTGTTTGGCTGATGCATAAAGAATAGTTCCTTGAGAGTTGCGCAAGATACATGTTGTTGAGGTTTTGCCTTCATGGAATGTTGCATCACAATTGATTGTTGCCCATCCTTCTTTTGGTTTCTTCCATGGTAGAGCAGGGATTGTAAGAGTTTCCAGTCTTTTGATTTTCTGGCAGTTCCAGTGTTCCGAAGCACTAGATTCAACCCTATGAAGCATATCCTGAAAAGAAGGAGAAGTGAGTCCATGGATATATAAATTCCTGTTCATCCAGATCATCTCAATAACAACACAAAAGGCAATAAGAGACTCTTCTCTAGTATCATTAAAATTAAAGAAATTCCCTGTATTGCAAAGCAAAAGAGTGAGCAATCGTTTGATACACCAATCCTTAAATGGATACAAATTAAATTTCCACTTTGAGTGAAACTAGATCTGAATAGTAAGATTGCATCGAATAAATAAGTGCTCGAGAGTTTCCTCTTCACAATTACAAATAGGACAAGTGATATCCTGGATGGAAAAAATGCGTTTAAGTTTATTTCTAATTGGAAGAGCATTGTGCATTAGTTTCCATAAGAGGAGTTTGTGTCTATTATGAAGACGAGCATTCCAATTTTTTTTAAAAAGGATACTGTCTGAAGGATTAACCGACGGAAATCGATGAGATTGATCAATAATGTAGGCACTCTTGGTGGAGAATTTCCCTGAATTGGAGGGTATCCCAAGAGGCGATGGGCTCAAGTCATCAGGATGAATCTGAATTTTGAGTATTTCTGAAACAGTTTCATGGTCAAAGATGGACTGGAGCTCTTGATGTTTCCAAAAAGAGCCACCCGGATCAATAAAACTCTTGACCAGATTATGGTTGAGGTTCAAAGGGTTGTTTGGATCTTTTGGAGTGGGAATGAATCCTGGCAAGGTTGGGATCCATGGCTGTTGAAAAGTAATGATTGTGGAGCTTTTCAAGGTAGGGAGGCAGAGTCCCTTTTTGATAATGTCTCTAGTATGCATAATATCCTGCCAAATCCAAGAACAATTGTTAGTGTTAATGGAAGTACAAAAAATATCACTACCTCGTAGATACTTGGTGCGAAGAATTTTAGCCCAAAGACTTTGGTTATTTGAGGCAATCTTCCAAGCTAGCTTAGAAAGTAAGGCACAATTAAAATCATGCATGCGACGAAAACCAAGCCCACCTTTAGCCTTCGGGGCGCAAAGATTTACCCAAGCAATAAGAGCCAAAAAATTACCGTTATCATTTTCACCCCACCAAAACTTACGAAAAATAGCATCAAGCTTGTTGCAAATAGAGATAGGCACAAGGAAAGTGGACATAGTATAAACAGGTTTGCATTGCGCCACCGATTTAATTAAAACAGTTCTCCCCGCTTGAGAAAGATTAATTTGTTTCCAAGATGAAAAACTTTTTCCAGGGAGGGAATAAGATCAAGGAATGCGGCTTTACGGGATTTTGATTTGCAAAAAGGAAGACCCAAGTGAATGGCTTTATGATTACATTCCAACATGCTCAAAGTATTCAAGATATCAACCCGGTCCGAGTCAATGGTGTTACGACTAAAATGTATAAAAGATTTAGTAAAGTTAACACGTTGACTAGACCAAAAGCAAAAAGTATCAAGGCAAGTTTTAATAGTAGTAGCATTTTGCATAGTTGCCTTCCCAAAAATGACCAAGTCGTCGGCAAACATAAGGTGGGATATAGGGGGGCAAGTTCTAGAGACTTTGATAGGCTTTAACATCCCATTTTGTTCTTGAACAAAAAGTAATCGAGAAAGGAGTTCCGTATAAAGAACAAATAAGTAAGGGGATAGAGGATCACCTTGTCTTATGCCACGGGTTGGTTTCAAGAATCCGTAAGAAGAGCCATTTACAAGGATAGAGAAGGAAACCGTAGAGATACATTCATAAATCCAACCCACAAATTTTCTAGAAAAGCCAAGATTAGTAAGGATGCATGTGAGAAGGTCCCATTCAACTCTATCAAAAGCTTTGGCAAGGTCAATTTTAAGGGCCATAAACCCATTTTTACCCTTACGTTTATGAATATAATGCATGATTTCATGGGAAATAATGGAATTATCATTGATATGCCTACCTTGAATGAAAGTCGTTTGAGACGTAGAAATGATACAATCAAGATAAAGCTTTAACCTATTAGCAAGAATCTTAGAACAAGTTTTGTAAGTGATATTGCAAAGGCTAATAGGTCTAAACTCTTCAACAAGATTGGCATTGGCTTTCTTAGGAATTAGAGCAATAAGGGTGTTATTAAGGGGTTTAAAAAGAACACCTTTATGGAAAAAATCATGGACCGCCGAGATAATGGATTGACTAGTCGTATCCCAAAAAGTTTTGTAGAAAATGGCGGGAAGACCATCCGGACCTGGGCTTTTTTCGGACCCTAGGGAAAAAAGAGCTTTCTTGATCTCATGAGGAGAAGGAATGGCGCAAAGGAAATCATTATCCTCGTTCGATAAAATGGGAGGGAAAAGATTTTCAAGATTAGGATGATATGGGGGCGAAGACGGTTCAAAATCAGTTTTGAAAAGATTTTGAAAGTAGTCAAAAAAAGAAGCCCCGATATCTTCCCAATTAGAAACTCTAGTCCCATCCGTTTTATCGATGAAGTCGATTCGATTAAATCTACGGTGTAAAATGGTTTTAAGATGGAAATAACGAGAATTGGCATCCCCATCTTTGAGCCATTTGTCACAAGATCTTTGACGCCAAAAGCAATTAAGACGCTGGAACCAAGAGTTTAATTCGATTTGTAGAGCCTTACCTTTAGCAATGTTCTCATGAGATTGGGGCCCCGATTGTAAAATGGAAATACTATCAGTGATATTTTTAATAGTGGTATGAATATTCCCAAAATGATCCCTGTTCCAACTTTTCAAAGATTTTTTAACAGATAAGGTGCGAGTATGTAATTGAAAGGGGGGGGGGGGGGGGCATGAGTATTGCAATTCCAGCCTTTATCTACTATATAAGCACATAAAGGGTCACTTAGCCACATAATTTCGAACCTGAAGTGCTTGCAACCCTTATTTTGGTGATTTTGAGTGGTGAGGCATATCGGTCGGTGATCTGATGCAATAGCTGTAAAGTGAGTGAGTTGGGCCGATGGAAAACGGATACACCATGGAGCATTTGCCACTGCTCTATCAATACGTTGGCGAATATAGTGGTGTCCTCCTCGTCCATTGTTCCAAGTAAAGTCATCACCTGCAAAACCGAGGTCAAACAGAGAGTTTCTATCAAGATCCGCCACCAGTGTATGCTTTGTGGAACTAGCAAAGGGTCTTCCCACATCTTTTTCTGTTTGGTTACAAATGTCATTAAAGTCACCAATAACTGCCCACGCGGCATCCATCATAACAGCCAAGTCGTCCATGGTGGACCAAAATTCAATCTTTGAGTTAGCATACGGGGGGCAGTAAATCCCCGTAAGGAACCAATCCGGGTCGGACAGTGAAGAGATCATGCAATGAATATGAAGTGAATTACTAGTGAGAACAGTGAGATCAATATTGCTGCGCCAAGCAATGGAAAGGCCCCCGGCCAATCCGACAGGCGGAATAATAAGATTGTTGTTGAGAGAGTAAGCTCGAAGAGTTGAGAGAAGGGGAGAGAAGAAAGACGTTTTAATTTCAGAGAGAAATATGATATCTGGACGAGCATTGGCGAGCAATGCCCGTAAGGCTTGGATTGCCGTAGGCTTAGCTAGCCCTTGGCAATTCCAAGCAAGTATAATCATGGGAAATTACTGATGCGACCCCTCGTTCGACGAGGAGTCTCCAAGTATAGAGGAAGCTTCAACTTCAATGGAATTTTTTGGGCGCGGTTCGTCGCCGCGCGAAACACATGCAGGTTTACGGCCAGTAAGAGGTTGTCGTAGCTTTTTTTGGTGGTTTCCCAATGGGTTGGTGGGTGGACTGTGATCTTCATCACGTGGTCTTTTATTGGATACAGTAGGTTTGCTCGTTGAGGAGGCTGAATTGGTCGAGCTGGTTTTCTTTCGGTGTGTGATGCTGATTATTTTTCGGTGGTTATGTGGTAGTAGGACTGTTTGAGAGGTGGTTTGTGGAGTATAGGGAGTTTCTGGATTGTTACTGATCGGTAATGCAGCTGGAGGAACCGGGTCATGATTTGACTGGTGGGTTGGATTGGGTAGCATGTTGTTTGGGTTGGCTGGGGCTTTTGGTATTTGAGATATATCTGAGTCCACAACAGCTTTTGGGCTGGGCTTAGGAGTAGGATCCACTTTAGTTGGGCTAGGTGGTGAGATAAAGAAAGGATTAGGGATGAGCTTACTGTCCGCTTTTAGCCATAGGTCGCGCCGCCGCGGCGAGGAGGTTTCAGTCAGCTTTTCCGGACATTTATCAAAGCGGTGACCAAGGATTGCACAGTTGAAGCAAAAGTCTCCAATTCGTTCAAAACGAACTTCCACCATTACTTCTTTTTTTTTCGCCGAAGTAAAAGTAATCCGATCAGGTAGTGGGTTGTTGATGTCGATTTCGACTTTGATTTTGAATCCCCTATTCCATATTTTGTACGGATTGTGCGGCCCCATGGCTAGGAATCTTCCGATTTTGTTCCCTATTTTTCTTGCGTTTTGGATATTGATGAGGGAAATCGGAAGACGAGCGATTTCACACCAAAATGCCGTGACGTTTATCTGAACTTCGTGGAGAGCTTTGTCCGGGTGCCATGGATTGAGGATTATTTGGTTGTTGTCAAATGTCCAAGATTTCTCAAGAACATTCTTGTAGTCCTCCTTGGATTCAAAAACACATGCATATGTGTTGGTGGTAATAGTGTTGTAGTGAATTCTCTTTGAGGGGGACCATGCCCTGTTGATAGTGGCTTTGAAAGCTCCTTGATTTTGTTGCTTGTCACTTAAGATCTTAGCAAGGATGGTGAACACTGTGTGAGTGTTATTTTTTGAGATTTCCTCATTTTCTTCACTACATTCAAGTGTGGTGTTGTTTAGAAGTTCATCTATGGGTGTTTCGTTTGCATCCATGGTGAAAGAGAGGCGGAGATATGGTGGATTACGGCTGTGAACAGTCGTAGATGGTGGCAGCTGGGAAAGTCGAGAAACCCTAAGGTGCTCTTTCAGGAGAGAGAAGAGAGAATTGCTTCAAAAAAATATGTCGCCAGTGCATTTTTAGTAGACTTTTTAAAAGATATGAGGCATAAACAAAAAAGTCATATTAGCTTTTTGAAAAAGATAAGGGGCAATATCAATAATTCGTCCTATAAACTAATATAGTAGTAGTTTATAAAAGAAGTGAAATTTCATCACGCAGACATCTAATAATAGATCAACTTATAAGAAGAAAGAAAAAAAAAGAGCGAACCTATTATATAAACTCTACCTTTTCAAATATATAATAATTCACCATGAAGTATATATATTGAGAGAGAGAAAGGCACGTAATTTAGATAAAACGAATTATAGCAAATGGTGATCTAATATAAAAACATGTCCAAGAGATAGGCACATCTAAGCTCTTATGTATAATATGCATGAAAAGAAATCAAGTAATATACAATATGAAAAAATTCAGACATACCCCAACTTGACAGTCATGTATTTTTGTAATATTAAAATATATTAAGTATCACTAATAAACTTATAGAATTAATATTGTTAAACCCAAATAAAAACTCATAACCTATTTAAATTAGTTATTAACCAAAACAAAGTTTGAATAAAAAACTCATTTTGAATTCAACTATTAATGTCAAACATAAATATAAAACCAAACTAATTATAATAATACTCAAAAACATAAATACTACTCAAAGCAAATCATGAATTAATTGAAAATCATTTACATTTAGTTTATTTAAGTTTTAACAATTTGTTTTTTTTAACTCTTTTATCTTTTATTTGACAACTTATAATATTATTTTAAATAAAATTTATAATACAAATAATTAACATATACAATTTCTTTTGAACAAGCTTAAAACATGTTGAAACATCTTTAATATGTGTCGGACACTCGTCGGACACGGTACTCTTAAGTGTCCGACACGGGTGTCGGATTAATTTTTATTTATTTTAATTGAGACACGCCACGTGGCGTGTCCGATACGTATGGAGGAGTGTTGGACGAGTGTCAGTGTTGGATACGTATCAGACACGGACACGACTGATTTTTTGAAATGTCGGTGCATCATAGTTAATACCTCTTCATTTTATATATATTGCCGGGTTGGCTTAAGTTAATTTGACCCAAAGGCGTGAGCTAGAAATTAGAAGATGATAAAAGAACGAGAATACAATTATTTTTTTCTCACTATTCCCTTTTTATATACAAGAGCCACACGTGATTGTTTGACTTCCAATTTATCTAAGTACGTCGTTAGCTGAACATTATCCTAGCAATGACGCGTTAAAAAATTGGGACCCGTGGGACAAAGAAAGAAAGAAAAAAAAATTGGAGAGAGAAAAAGAAGGAAATAAGACAACAAAAAAATATAAAAAATTACTTCTTGATAGCACGAAACAGTTGAGTAATTTGTTACTATGAAAATGACCAAGATACGGACAATACTTGTATAGACCTAGGTACACACTCCTCTTGTGGACCTTGTGGTCATTAATTTGACACATCATTTTTCAATTTAAATAAGTCTTTTCCCCAAGATACTCGTACTATAAGATTCTAAGATAATTTGGAGGTGATCAACTCTTCATTAAGTAAAGATGTAAATACAAATACAACGTATTTAAAGTAGGTAAGTAAATCACTATAAACTAGAAAAGCTAAAGAAGAGGGATATACAAAGATATACAATAGTAATCTTTTGTGTCTATTAAGATCCTGCAAAATCGGCGTTCCATCAACAACAGAGAGTTTGAAACGCATGAATTGAAAACGAGTGCGACCAAGAGGCTTTGTAAGGATATCCGCCAACTGATCAAGGGTGGTAACATGGGAGACTTTGAGGAAACCTTAGTTAACAAGATCCCGAACAAAATGTAAGTCGACGGAGATGTGTTTCATGTGCGAGTGTTGGACATGATGGAGAGATAGACGGTGGTGCCCATGTTCTCACATCGAATTCCAGGAGAGGGCTGAAGCGGAAAACCAAGTTCACCAAAAAGATGTTTGATCAAGCGGATTAGAGTCGATGCATTGTCAAGTGCTCGGTATTCGGCTTCGGTCGAAGAGTGAGAAACTGCGTGTTGTTTGCGAGATGGCCAAGAGATGGGGTTAGGACCAAGAAAATAACATACCTCGAGGTAGACGTGCCAGTCGCATAATCACCCGCCCAATCCGCATCGAAGTAGGTCAAAAGTGAACGAGAGTGCGAACGTCGAAAAAAGAGACCGAGCAAAATCGTGCCCTTTAAGTATCACAAAATTTGTTTTAGAGCAACCCAATCTGATTTTGTTGGACTCGCCATGCGTTAAGCAATGCAACTAACGACAAATCCTATATTAGGACGAGTAAAAGCAAGGTAATGCAGCACACCAATGATTTGACAATATGGAGTCGGATCCACCACGGATGGAAACAATGAGGCAGGCGAACTCGAGGTCATTAGCGTAGCTAAGGCCTTCGCACCATCCATATTATGTTGCACCAAAATATCAGCAATGTATTTGTGTTGAGATAAGAAAAGGCCTTCACGACACCGAAGAACTTCAATCCCAAGAAAATAAGTTAAGGCCCCTATATCCTTAACACTAAATTGCTCACTAAACCGAGAAATAAGAGATGTGCAATTCCCTGTCACGATAATATCATCGACCTAGACATGCATTTAGCAAATAACTTTGTCATGAGAATAGAATAAGGAAGAGATATCCGATTTGGTTTGAACAAAGCTAAAAGTGATAAGAGCGGAGCTAAGTGCCAGATACCAAGCTCGGGGGGGGGGGGGGGGTGTTGCTTTAAACCCTGTATTAACTTATGAAGGTGGAAAACACGGCTCATGTGCAAGGGATCAACAAAATTGGGTCGTTGGCTCAAAAAGACAACCTCAGTAAGATTGCCATGGAAAAGCGCATTGTGAACTTTGAGTTGATAGAGGGACCAGTCGTGCGTGACTGCGATAGTAAGGACAATGCGAATGGTGATGGGTTTGAAACAAGACTAAACGTCTGTCAGTGGTACCCATGAGGTGAGAATGACCAAAGTGGTCAAAGAAGATCCCTTTATGCGTACCTGAAGCCCTTGAAGTCAAGGTCGGGCATTCATGAAACCTTTGGCCACCAATCGAGTCTTGTACTTGTCAATAGTACCATCAAGAAGGCGTTTGATTTGAAATACCCACTTTAATCCAATGATATTCTAATTAGGAGGGGGATCAACAAGACACCAAGTGCCATGTTTATTGAGAGCCGTGTATTCTTCATCCATTACCGCGCGGCAATTCTAGTCTTGCATAGCTTGACTAACACACGTGGGCTCCATCGGCCTTTGTAACGGACGTTTGGTTGCCAAGTTAGCTTTTTATGCTTGAAAATATCGTTACGAGATCACGTAACCATATGATGTGGTCAATCAGGGGCAACCATAGTAGGAGTCGAAGTTAGTGTGAAAGTCGAGTGGACTAGAGGCAACAAGGGAGACGGGTCGGAGGAGTTCTCAAGCGGGGAATCCTAAATATAGGCCGAACCCTGGAGGGGTAAGGGCATAATAGTGGGCAACACTGGTGGTGGCGAGATGATGGGCCCTCAGGCGGGACACATTGACAAAGAGGGATTTCTCTAGAAGAAAGTGATGCCCAAAAAATTGCAGGATCAAGTTTGCCCCTCACATAAGGTCGAATATTGGGGAAACAAAGGAAACGAAAAACTCTAAGGTGGAGATAGTTTGACGAATGCCCCTACAAGACTGAGAATGGTGACTTACCCTTTAGAACTGGTGTTGGGAGACGATTAGACAAGTATACATCTGTGGCAAAAGAAAACTCCCACGGTATGGGTGTAGGCGTGCACGGGACAACAATGTGCGGCCTAAGGAAACCATTTGCAAGTGACGACGTTCCGTCGTACCATTTTTCTAAGGAGTGTGGGGAGCAGTGGTTAGCCAACTAATGCAATTTTTCTCAACATAAGGTCACAAGGCTAAAAATTCACCATGGTTATCTGTATAAAAAATACGCAAGACAATACCAAATTGTTTATCAACAAGAGTACCAAAAATAGGAATTTTTTTTGCCACATCAGATATGACTGCCATAAGATATAGCCAACAACACTTTCAATAGTGATCAACTTATAATAGCAAAAACCATTCAAAGAAGTAACAACAATACTTTGAATATAATGTAAGGCATGTGTAGACTCATGAGCCTTCGTAGTAAAAGGCAAGTGTTTGCTCTTATTCAAAAATCATGGTTCACAATGATAATTGTTCAAAGTTGTCGAATTGCCACAAGGTAAATTAAACTTGTGCAAAATAAATGAGCTAGTCCTAGAGGTCGGATGGCCCAATTGATAGTGCCAACACTCTTTATTTGTCCATTCACCAACAAGTGCATTTATAAATGGTCGAGATACCAAAGGAAGTCGCAACTGATAAACGCCATTAATGCATGGTCTTATTAGCAACCTATCCCTCGTATTGCGATCTTTGACAACAAAGTGAGAAGCAAAAACACAATATTCACATTATTAGATTTAGTGAACTGATGCACAAATAAGAGATTCCGACGTGAGGCGGGAACACATAATAAGGTGTCAAGAATAAAACGGTGGTCCGAAGAATTAACAAGGGAAGAACCAACATGCGAGATATTTAAACCTGTGTCATCGGCTATGGCTACCTCATGGGGTTTGTCATACTCTAAATGAATAGAGAGATTATTGAGATCTGAGGTGAGGTTGTGAGATTCCTCTGAATCCACACGCCATGTGTTAGCCACTGCCGTCGAGGCAGACAAGAAAGACGCTACATTAGCAGTCGGAGTTTTGAACAAGTAGCACATACGTATTGCATGATCCAAAAGGACGTACAACTGACAAATGATTGCGATACAAGAGGAGGGCTGACCCGAGCGTTGATTGAAGCGTTGGTCAGAACTCGAGGGTCGGCGATGAATCTCTCCTCCAAAATTGGATATGCGGTTGGTATTGGAGTGGCCACGATGGTTGTTCAAACCACGACCAGAGTTCGGGCCACGGTTGTTGTTGTTGTGACGCCCTTGCGACAAACCATAATTGGAAGTGGCAACTATTGAGGCAAATCTTGATTTACCCCGACGAATGAACGCCTCTTGGGCAAGGAGAAGGTCATGGAGCTAAGTGAAGAGGATTGGATTTTCATGAGCACGGATCAGACCAGGGAGATCACGGTAGGTAGGGCAAAGGCCATTCAGGATGTAGAGTGTAATGTCATCATCGTGAAGGGGTTGGTCAATAACGACGAGTTTCTCCGCGTTGGATTTGACCGCCCGGAGGAACTCAACAACATATCAGGATTCGAGTTTCATGGTGTTGAGGTCATCTTTGAGTTACATAATACGCGAACGAGAGCAGCTGGCAAATGTTCGCTGCAGAGTGAGCCACGTAGTCGCCGAGGTTTCATCATTGGAGATGAGAGTTTGGATTGAACTAGTGACAGAACCAAAGATGGCGGTGATGATGAGAGAATCTTGCCTCGCGGGATGGTGAGGTCAAGATAGCCAAAACGGCCAAAGTCATGGAGGAGGTGACACATTTGGTTATGGGCACTAATCGGGACTAGTAGATTGGTGCTGATAGGAACGACGAGCAGCCGATTGGTGACGAGAGAGTCACCACCAGAGGGCGATGAGTCACCGGGGGGGAGATGAGGTAGGGTCGACCATAGGATCGAAAAACAAATTCTCGTTAGAGTAATTTGACTCTTGATACCATAAAAGATTGCAAGATAATTTGGAGGTGATGAACTCTTCATTAAACGTAGAGATAAAAATACAACATATCTAAGTAAATCACTATATACTATGAAAACTAAAGAAGAGGGATTTACAAAAATATACAAAGATATACGATTGTAATCTATTTATGTCTAGTAGATATATTGAAGAGAATACTTTTTGTTAGATGATAAAGGGCAGTCGGTGCACGAAAGCATCCCCGCAATGCGCGCGTTCGGGGAAGGGTCCCACCGTAAGGGTGTATAAGGGGCAAGCCTTCACCTGTCAAATTTGACAAGAGGCCGCTTCCAGGACTTGAACCCGTAACCTCACAGTCACACAAGAACACCTTTACCTGTACGCCAAGGATCCCCTCCATTTTTTGTAAGATGATATGCAACTAAAACATAAAAGTGTTTGCCATGTTCTAATTTTGATGAATAAACTTGTCACAATCTGAAAGCAACAATTCTCTCAAAATGCAGACAGATATGAGCCTGCATGATACACCAAGGCATTTAATTTGAACAATTCTCTCACTACAAAATGCACAAAGATATGAGCCTGCATGATACAACAAGGCTCACCGGTTTAATTTGAAATGACAGCAAAAATCTGGAGGAATGATAATTCGTACAAGTGAAGATTATTTTGATTGCAATTACTTTGATAAATCACAGACTTTTGTTTCAAAACAACACATTACATTTCTCCCGTATCACTCCCTTATTTCCCGTAACAACGCCTAAACTCGAAAGTTTGACAAAAGCCGACGCAAACACTTTGTTAAAGGCTTCTTTGTCATTTGCAAATTTCTTAACATACCTCACGCTTTTGGGATCTCTTGCGAATTCTGCATCAAGGGAGATTAGTCCATGACCATTGAGGATAATTTTGAAATACTCGGTATCAAAAGTGTTGGGGGTTGGATCAAGGTTAAAAGTTGTCGTAAATCTGTTAGAACCATTTTGGGGGCACCTTCTCTTAAGATAATTCACAAATTTGACTTCATTTGGAGGAAGATCGGCGGTTTGATTCTCGTATAAACGATCAATTATACCATCACAGTGAGTCACTCCCAGTGTGTGAGAACCTGCAAATTAAACATCACAAAGTTCTTAATAATAAAGATACAAATGTAGAAGTACATGTAGTATCTATTGATAGTAAGCTTCCTTGATTATATATATATATACACGGAATTAAAATATTAAATTTCCAGCCATCTTTCAATAGAGGGCCTTCAAATCTTCAGTGTCAGCCAAGCATCAACTCGATGCTACTAGCTATAATATACTTCATTTCACATAATACATCCATTATGAATTGTGTTCTAATAAACGAGCAAACAATATAGTGCAATTCTTTTTTAATCTAAGCGGAACCTTTTTAACTATATGTACATATCTAGTAGCATAAGAAATAACGCACCATAATATGGATTACGATGCACGTGCTCTTTTAGTCTTATATATACCAATATATATATATATATATGTATATGTATATGTTTGTGTAAGTGATACGGGCCCGAGTTAATCTGCAGCGCAGCCCAAATGCAAGCTTATCAGCCCAAATTGGATGTTGGATTATTAGCTTTAATATGTTACATACGTCCAGCAGCTTTTATGTTTAATATCTTATTATATTATATTGTCTAGTATTCTGTTTAGTGTGTTTATGTAATTGTTAATTCAGTGAAGTAATTAGTTTATTTATATTAGGAGTAGTGGAGTTAGTGGGAAGTTACACAACTTCTTTGCCTAACGTCTTTAAGTAATTTTCAGATTGTAACTTGTGACCTTTTATGCAGTAAATAGTTTGAGTGTTCTATTTCTTCTTCTCTAATTTTCTTTGGGAGTTGAGTTCCAACTCGAATAGGAACAAATAACATTGCGGTACCCATCAAAAAGTGGAAATGAGTATGTGAAAATATGTTACCTAGAAGAGCAACCAGCTCTTCAACAGAAAATCCATTCACTTGACCAAACACTTTTATAGCTTGAGCAAGAGTCACGTTGCTTGGCGGAAGTCCGACATCGGCCTCTTGACGGCTACGAGCGACAACAGTGTCTCTGCGTCCTAAAGGAAGCTTGATGGTTGGTCCTCCGGCTATTTCCACACTGTCTCGACCCGCTAATGCTAGAATGTCTGCACATGACACTTGTTTAGGACACACATCTTCCAGCCTCAATTTTATTTGGTCTATCAGCTCTCTATTTCGTATTCCGAAGTTTTTGGTCGAATCAATCTCTCCTCGATGGTTTTTGTCCTTCATGTCTAGAAGGATAGAACCATCGCAACCCTATGAAGTTATCAAATAAAGACGTATAGTATGAGGACTCAAAAGAAAGGGATCCAAATGATATAATTATGTTGTTTTGTATGTTAACTACTTGCATGAATGAATAATTTTCTTTCAAGAAATCATGGTATTAAGTTGTAGATGAAATCAACATATTCTAGAAAAGTTGGGAGTGATAACAATATAATTAAAATATCAAACGTACCCCAACCGAGCAATCATGAAACACGAGCCTTAGTAAAGCCGCAGGTATACTAGGATCTGCCTTAATTGCAGATTCCATTGCATCTCTTACTATTGTCTCAAGTTGAGGGCAACTTTTGTTGTAATAATCAAATGATAGGCCGTTTCCTTGTCCATAAACTATCAACGGCAAAAAGACTAAAAAAACTGCTGCGACTTTTTTAATTAGATCCATTTTATTTTTCTTTTGGTACTGGAACATTAATGTAAGTGGATGTGTTGACATATATAGTTTATTTTTTGACCTTAAAGTGTTGATTGAAGTAATGAAGTAGGAGATATTCTCTTAAGAATCTTAGGATTTATTTTGTAGATAAAAGATAATTAGTTCAAGTTTGCACGAGAGTACAAGTCTAATGATTAAAAGACCTAATAGTTAACTGTATACATGGTTACAGAATTAAATTGGAAAAGGAAATAATCTATACCAATTTTGTGAAGTGTTAAACTTGAAAGGGAATTTAAGAGGGCAAATGATATTTTCATCATCCATATAAAAGGAAAATCTACGATCCCTTTCCAAATAAAAATAGAAATATCCTAACGGAGTTATTTTGGAATCTTTAATTAATTATGATCCATTTTTCTAATATCACAAAAAAAAAAAAAAAAAACGATGGGCCGCTCTTATAGTTATACGGTTATCTGGGCCCTGTATGAGAAGACAGTAGCGGATTCGATATAAATGCCCATGAACACCTTTGTATGCTACGTTATGGGCTTAATAAAAAAAGGTTCTATTTCCTCAATTAAAAAAATATAAAATATTGTAATCTTATATTTATTATATTTCTCAAAAAACTATTACAAGTATTTTTTTTTTATTTCTCACTGGTGTCCGCTTATGTGACTAATTCAGCCGAACACTGTCGGGCCCTTTTTGAGGGGACGGCTCTCCCAGCAGTGTTTTTTACATCTCAAGTTAAAAATATTGAACACATACTCTTTTTGCACTTTTGCGAGGACATGACTGAGTAGCACAAACCATGCATCTATTCATGCAAAACTTATATGTTATTCTTCATATTGATAGTCATGTCCTAAAAGATTCACTGAATTCAACATCTGTAGCGCTTGACTAAAAACCATCATATGTCATAAGCCATACCAAGTAAACCTACCGAAACTCTAACATTGATTACAAGGGAAGGCTAGAATAAGAAGAACCTTATCATGTCGTCTCATATGCGTTATGGGATGTTGAGATGAAATTATATATTGAAATATTCCGATTTAATTGTCAAAATTACTTTAGATTTTCTTGTTAAAGTTAAACATGATGGCTTTACCTAATCGCGTATGGTGTGAGGCCCAAAACATAAAAAATGGGTCGGCGTGCTCAGATTAAAGCTCAACGATAAATGTATCGAAATGTGTTTCGATACTAATTAACGGCAGAATCACAGGTCAATCTCGATTCAGTGGAAGTATCGAAAGATTATTTTCGATACTAACCCATGAAATTAAGAAAAAGGGGCCCGCAACCCGAGGCATATATGTATCCCAGTTCTCGAGATTCACGTCATGTCATTAATTACTGCAGCACCTAACTCAAACAGAGAAGCCTGTCCTGGGAGTTTAGTTTCGGCTGTCACTTTACTTTTTTTTTTTAGAAGGTGTCCCTGGTGTGGGATAAGCACTAAGTCCAATCACAATTGCTACTCTAGAAGAACCAACACTAAAATGTGAGAAGCAGCCTAGCATCACTTAGATAGAAGCAGAATGGATGACTTATCAGATCGCGGCTTGCGCTAGTTATTTTATTTCGCGAAGGGAAGATTAGGCGGAAGGGAGAAAGGGGCCAGAAGAAACCCAAAAGCTGCTAAGGAATTTCAATCGTTGAGATGAAAGAAGGTAGGTGCCTGGGGGTTCAAAAAAAAGTTTAGCCAACAATAAAGATGCCGGTTAAAGAGAGTTCTAATGTATCAAACATTCACTTTTGATACTGAGCTAGATAGAAAGCTTCCACTTTCAACTCTACCATCGGTTCGATTCCCTATCCCGTTCAATTCTCATGACATTTTCGAAACAGGTCCAGAGTCGAGAAGTTTGTATTTGGTTCTCGATAAAGAATCGGACGAAATATTAAAAATGCCCATTAACTTTACAAAAAAAGTTAAAATGCCCGATTTTTTCGGGCCTTGCAAAAATGTCCGGTATCTTTCAAAAAATCTTGCAAAAATGTCCGATGGCCTTATTCGGGCTAAATATGCCTACGTTGCCACGTTGGAATGCAATTTGTTTTTCCTTATAAATAATAATAATAATAATAATAATAATAATAAACACACACATATATATAACATATATATAAATATAATTATATATATTAAAAAACAAAAAAATAGAAAATAAAAATAAAATTACTCATCATCTTCATTATCCAACCACCCCCGCCCGGCCGTCGCCGCCACCACCCTCATCTTCATCGGATCATCACCGATTACTACCATCTTCTTCCCCACTACCACCAAAATCGCGCCACCACCACCATCGCTGCAATACGCGGCTCTCATCGACGCCACCACCTCCCATCGCCGCCAATCCCCGCACCATCACTGCCAATCCCCGCAAATCGTTGCACCATCGCTGTCAATCCCCTCAAATCGCTGCAAATTAGGGTTTTGATTTGGGGGAATTTTGGGGAGGTGGTGGTGTGCGACGCCGTTAGTGGTGGTGGTGGTGGTGGTGAATTTCGCGTTTGGGGTCAGCGGTGGCGATGACGACGGGGGGGGGGGGGGGGGGGGGTGAATGTGATGAAGATGATGATTAATTTTTATTTTTTTATTTTTTTTATATATTGTTAAAATTATATTATTATTATTTATATATATGTTGATTATTATTATTTATACCTAAATATATATGTTTATGATTTATATATAAATATGTTTATTATTTTTATAAATAGTTATATATATGTTTATTATTATTATTTGTACATAAATGTTTATTATTATTATTATTTATATATATGTTTGATATTTTTATAAATAGTTATATATATCTTTATTAATATTATTTATATATATACTTATTATTTTTACAAAATAGTTATATATATGTTTATATATATATGTTTATTATATATATATATATATATATATATATTGGGGTTGCAAATACAATATTTAAAATTATAAGGGTTTGTTTGAAAAACTGAAAATATGACGTGGCGGGGCATTTATTGACGTGACAGCCACTGTACCGCCACGTAGGCAGATTTAGCCTGAATAAGGCCATCGGGCATTTTTGAAAGTTTTTTTAAAACATACAGGGCATTTTTGCAAGGCCCAAAAAAAGCGGGCCTTTTAACTTCTTTTGTAAAGTTAGCGGACATTTTTAATATTTCGTCCTAAAGAATCAAGAGGCACACATTGGACACAAACTTTCGATAGCGTTGTCCAGGTTACTTTAGGGAGCAGTTTGACTTAGTCAACTTTGGTTGTACTTCAGCGTTAAGGTGAGCCTCAATTATGATCATACTTGTAATCCGTGTAACCCAGAAGAAATAACACTGAATTAGCGTACAACCTCATTTTTTCTCAAAATCATAGCCGATGTAAAATTATTGCTTAGTAACTTAATGCATATTTTTAAATTGAATTCAAAGAGATTTTGTTCATAATGGGTTTAGAATACTTTAGATATATTTCAACAATAATGTAGATCATCTTTAAAAATTTCAGCGTATGATAACTTCTGGTGTTTCCATATCACAAATCAAGTTCGTTTAACAGCAACAGGATTTATTTGTTTAGATATAAGTTGTTTGAACAATACAAATATTTCTTTATTCACTAGACTAGTTGCAAGTACTCATTGTAGACTTTCTCCCATATGTGCACATCATTGCAAATTGAATCGAAGACCGGTAAAATACATTCCAACCCACCAAGAATATCATCATCACCGTCATCAAACTGCGGCTGACAATCTGCCGGCAAAGCATACGACAATGTTGCCGCGACGCCGTCTCCCCTGGTACTCATCAAACTATCGTAGTTGTTGATCATAGAAACTCTTATAGGCTTCGGCTTGTATATTTTTGGTGGGTCGTTGCTGTTGTTGTTGTTGTTGTTGTTGTTATTGTTATTACTAGTACGAACTTGCTCCTCTTCACTTTCCTTCTCGACTAATTTCTTTTGTTTGCCTTTATTTTTGGCCCTAGTACTAGTTTTGGGATCTTTTTTGGACAACTTAGTTAAATGATTGGGTGCTTTAGGATGGACTAATAATCCAGCTTTCTTGAGTTTCTTGAGAAGGTGCGTGTTCCAATGGTTCTTGATCTCATTGTCAGTTCGACCTGGCAATCTTCCGGCTATTAGGGACCATCGATTTCCCAGAAGACCATGCAGTCGGACGATCAAATCTTCTTCATCTTGAGTGATGCTCTCTCTCAAGAGTCCTGGCCGTAGATAATTCATCCATCGTAGTCTGCAACTCTTCCCACATCTCAATAGTCCTGCATGATGTCGTTTAAGCTAGTCATAAATAATTCATCCTAAATTACACTTTTCCGTATGAAATAAGAAATTTTATTTTGAGCACTCTCAATGTTAAGGAGATAAACTATTATTCCTTTATTCCTATAAGGTTGAATTTTTAAATAAGTGGACAATGCAATTTACATGAAAGATCATATAAATTTGACTTCTTAAATGAAACGAAAAATTTGATATCTATTGTAAGTTCTATATGTTTCTGAGTTCATATTCTACGACCAACCATTACACCAACAACTGCGACGTATTAGAAGTAGCAAGGCGAATTCGATTTTCTGCGGGTTAACTTTTCTTATTATTCACTTTTGCCCGATAGCTCTCGAAATTAATTAGATGTCCGTTATCTTTTAAATTTGTGACAAAATATGCATGACGGGCTTTTCTCCGGCCCGACACATGCAAACGCTGACGTGGCTGCTACAGTAACGCCACGTCACTGCCACCTATTAAAAAAAATCATTTAAACATTGTGGTAGTTAATTGCATAAAAACCCCAGACTTATTTCTTATTATAATTTTCCTTTAAAAAAATATTCTTATAATTTCTCTTCGGTGGTTAATTGCAACAGAACACCCTAGACTTATTTCTTATTATTATTTTTTTGAATTTTTTTTTGCTTCTAATTATTTGGAAATTTCTCTTCGCTTGCGCCATCAGAGGCTTACAGGAGTAATATTTTTTGTAATAAGCATTTTCAGGGAGATAAGGTCATATATGCAAATGAACTCTGTTCAAAACACATGGCATTATCATATGGAGAAAAAACATCAGATAATAATGTAAGCATCTGTTGCCTTTGTTTAGGCCGAAACAACGATATTAATAGTTTCTCTGTTACAATTGGTCTTCAACGTTAGGCAAAACTGTATGTTCCTGTGCCTTTTAAATTGTGTAACAGGGGAACCTCTTACCTAACATTAATGTTAGAGTCCACACCCCCCTTTAATGGGCGTGGATGTGGGTCCCACAGCACTTTTGGGGTGATGTGGGGCCCACACCCATGCCCATAAAAAGGGGGTGTGGACTCTAACATTAAAGCTAGGTAAGAAATTTCCCGAACAAAATATAGTCATAATATCTGGCAAATCAGCTTTACAACTGAATCAAACTTTACATTTATCCCAAGTGGAGGAAACTTATTAATTTAACGTAAGATATTGTGCAAATGCATACATTAAACTCGGGGAGCATCTGATGTGCCCACTGATGTTGTGCCACCTGCATTCACAAAAGGGTGGGCCCCACATACATGGGGTCTATGCTGGGGCCCACCCTTCTGTGACTGCAGGTGGCACAACATCAGGGGGTAAATCAGATGAATCAATGAAAACTCGTTATACTCGGCTTGCAAATTGGGATGGTATTGTAAAGGTTAGCTAGTCTTGAACAGTTGTAGTACTTCTCGCCCGTGCGTCTACTTTTTATTTTATGAGTTTTGCATTGACATCTGTTGTGTGAATTGTGAGGCTTTTTTGAAATTGTGTATGTGTCGTTGAGGATTACTTCACAAAGCAGATCTAACAAAAATAACAACATTAAACAACCCAAAAATAAAGATCTAACAAAAATGGGAATGTGTCGTGGGTAAACCCCGAGACAAGGGCGTTATACGTAAGTATTTTTCCTTTTGAAATTAAATATTAACTTTGGGAAATGATATATACCCTACGTTGCACGGGTTCGGGTACGGCGATACGGGTACGGTAGGGATACGCCGATACGACATTTTTTAAAAACAGCCGATACCGGTACGGCAAGGATACGTCTATATATAAATAAGTATTAATATTTATTATATGTATTTTTTATTTTTAACAAGCAATAAAATTTAAAACTTAAACAAGAAAAATTAAAAATACGCAAAAAAATGTTTACCATTAAAAAAGTCATGCATCAAATATGAAAAAAAACATATAAATGTGAACTATTTATGACTAATAAGTTAAACAACAACATAACAAGCTTGTTGTAATATTACAAAATCAAGATGTCGAGTCATATTACAAAATCAAGAGGGTCGGCCATGGTGGTGGGGTGAAGATGGCGCATGGTGGTGTTGGTAATTATGAATAGAAAAAGAAAAGTATAATTGTAAAAATAATGAGACCTGAATCGTGTCCTTGATAAAGGGATTTTTATTTTTTCATTTTCTTTTATATTTGGTGGAATTTATATTTAAATATTTAACCCATCAAATATTAAAAGTTTATAAAAAAGACCCATAATAGTTCCGATAAGCCTAAAAAAACTTATCGGATACGTATCGAAATTTTTTTAATTTCAAAATTAAAGGATACGCCACGTGGCGTATCAGATACGTCAGAACTGGTATCGGTATCTGAATCGGTATTGATATGTATCGGGTACTGCATAGCCGTTTTAGTATCGGTATCGGTGCATCACAGTATATACCAAGCAAATTTTGTTGGTGATCTGTTTAATAATAACTTTTGAGATTTGAGGAAATTAAAATTCAATACAAAGGACTGAAGGAGGATTGATTTTCAATATACTTATCTTTATTTCCCTGGAGATCATTTCATGTTGGAGCAAATTATAAAATGGACTATATGTACTGCTAAGTTTGAATTATATTCAATAGACTATATATACTGCTATATTATATATGGACTATATAAACTGCTATATTATATTCAATGCTTTACTCTCCTTTTTTTTTGGCATAGTAAAGTAGACAAAAATCGTTGGAGGTAGATTATAATTAATATGTAAGTGTATAAAAGTTTATAAATATGGTAATCTCATAAATTATTCTTTGGAAGTTAGTAGCCAACTAATGTGCAGTTGTTATGTCCTTGCTTGCTGGAGTATGTGGTTCATGTCATTGCTTGCTGAAGTTATTAGCCAACTGATATAGTTATATAAATCAGATCTGCAGTCAGAATAGTGATGCGGGGTTTGTTTGTATTGATCATTTGATCCCATGTTGTAAAGTTTGGATTTTTTTTCATGTTTTTGTGTTGAATAATGGATGCTCTGTTTTTTTGTGTTTTTTTTTTTGTTCTTTATTTTTGGGTTGTTTAATGTTGTTATTTTTGTTAGATCTGCTTTGTGAAGTAAGTTTCAAAATTTCAAAAAAGAAACGGATGTCAATGCTTTGATGTCGATCAACGAGTAATAGTTTGGTGAAGTTAAGTTTTGTTCAAGTTATCTATTATTTTTCCTATATTCACATGGTGTATCTGTACGAATATTTCCATATTCATCAAATTTATGGAATTCCCCGGTAAGCCTCTGATGGCGCAAGCGAAGAGAAATTTCAAAATAATTAAAAGCAAAAAAAAAATATATCAAAAAAATTATAATAAGAAATAAGTCTGGATTGTTCCGTTGCAATTAACCACCGAAGAGAAATTATTATAAAAAAAATTCAGAAAAATTATAATACGAAACAAGTGTGAGGGTTTTTATGCAATTAATCCCCAAATGTTTAAAGATTTTTTTTTATAGGTGGAAGTGTCGTGGCGTTACTGTAGCAGTCACGTCACGATCCACGTCATCGTTGCTGGACTTCGAGCTTGAGAAAAGCCCGCTGGACATATTTTATCTCAATTTTAAAAGATAACAGGCATCTAATTAATTTCGAGAGTTATCTGACAAAAGTGAATAATAAGAAAAGTTAACGGACAGAAAATTGAATTCCCCCATAAAAATTTATAGCTAACACGGAAAGGGTGCATTGAAGATTATATAGAATTAATAAATTCTCATTTCCTAACAGAACACTTAACAAAATGGATGAAGTTAATGCAGATTAGGATTAGGTCTTGGCTCAAATCGATTGTAAATAGTTTTTCTTTCTGTGAATGGTGTTCTTCACCACTACTCTGTAATCCGTGAACCTTTTTTTCTTTTGGAATATTCCTTTTACTCCATTTCATAAAATTTCATTTTGCCAATAAAAAAAGTAAGATAAATTACCAGCATTTTGGGGAAGAGATCTCCATTTTCCTTCGCCATTTTGTTGAATGTAGTTGGCGAGGAGGATGTCTTCTCGGATTGACCATGGTCCTCTTTTCAATCCCACTTTTGAGCAACAAGGTGATCTTCCCATGATTATGTACTCTCTCGCTTTCTTCCTACACAAGTACTATTACAACACACAGAGAGCCTGAACACGGTACGTGCCTTGTTGCTCATTTATAGACCAAGAGATGATAAATATTAAAAGATCAGAGATTTAAAATATAATTAGTGTGACTTGTGCTTGTCGTATTTAATTATATTGTCTATATCACCATATGATAGCTTGGTGACTAATTGTATTATTGCTAGGAATGCGATCTTTACATATCTCCGGAGATGTTTTCTTTCATTGTCACAAATATATAAATTAAACTTGTCTTTTAACTTTAAGTGCAACTTGTTTAAGAATTAAACATATACACTGACTTACTTCCTTACGGCCTATTTAACCATTTTAATTATATTTCTCTTATCAAGTTCAAGTTCCCCTTATTATATATATTAATGAAGAAAAAAAACATGTTTTTTTTCCTCTTTTCTTTTTAGTTGTAAAGCCATGGGCAGTTTCTGCAAGTAAATGACACTCTCTTATATAGATGGGTATTTTGTCCCTTAAAAAATCGTAAAATTATTTGTCAATATGTCTGGTCATCCGGTAAAAAAATATAAAAGTTTGTATTATAAATATGCATGAACTTTCATACTAATAAAACTCTTGGCAAGGCCGGCCACCTTTCTTTTTTAGTATTTTTCATGAATCTTTCTGTAAAGTAGCAGACAAGGAATACGATCTGTTTAATACACAAAAAATTAGAGGGATATAAATGTGAAGGTGTCAGCAGCAAGTCAAACATACAATATTTAATTTTATGAAATATATATGTAGGATTAAAAGTACTGAACCACAGTTGTGTACGCGAGACATATTCCAGAGAAATAAATGGACATAATAGTAAACTATTTATAGAAAAATGAAAGGGCCGGGTACAAATCTCCACGTATGCGTCAAAAAATAAGGCCATTGCTGGCGGGAAAGCAAAAACACGAGGTTGGAGAGTCAACTGCACTAGTCTTTGGTGCTCACTGAAAGCTCTTTTTGTCACGTGCGATGATTTGAGCTATGATAAGAGCTAGGTGACCTGGGTTTGTAAATGCTCTCGTCGAGGGCAGAGTGGATGTGGGCTGCGGATAATTAGCACTCTAGCCTTTATAACAAAGATAAAGAAAAAAAAAACTTTTTTTTGGTGCGTGAACGCATGGATAGGACAATTAGAGAAACTCTATAATTTTTCATGGTTGCATGAGTGTCCAAATTAAACTTTGAAGGCCAGGTCGAGAAGGTGGCAACACCACCACATGAGATCGTAAGGGATCAACATGCATCATGATCAATCACTTGTTGGTGTCTGAGAAGTTAAGTATATTAAAATCGTGTTTACTGAAGAGATTGGTGTTTGGTTGTAGGAACAGGATATTTTAACATGAAATTATCTCACTAATCTCTTCAGTATGAGCTATTTATCCACCATCACGATCATTTACTTTGTTTTAACTTTAATTTTGATGCATTAGAAATTGCACTTTACACTAGATATATTAAATATTGGTAAATATAAAACTTTTTCGAACACGCTACAACTAATCTTAGTGATTTGGTTGACACTAGATTAATCATTGCTTAAAAAAAAACGAACACGTTACAACTAGTTTTAATGCATGATTGGGTTGAAGATACGCAAAATCAAACCCCCTATCACAATTATGATTTTAGTTGATATCAATGATTGTGCTATAAAATATTGTTAGTTTACGTAAGTTGGTCTGATTCATGTGATTTGCTGTGCATATATATAATTTTAAAGAATATAATATTGTTATTTTACGTAAGTTCTATTTCATGCCATTTGTGATGCATATACATAATTTGAAGGAATTATATTGTTATTTTAACATAGATAATGCAATTCAGTAACATGTTACTTAATTAAATATAGGATCTCTCAAAGTTTTCAAACGATATTGCTATAGCCGTTGCTCAACGGCTTATCAGAAAAGGAAACTCCACACTGTTAACTTAGTTGCACTCACTCCGGTGCAATTTTCCTACAATTCCGTCCAATGCATGAGAGGGTTGGTAGTACTATAAATATAAGATCCTTGTATAACTCATAAACAATTAATTTTTAATCTTAGCTTCCGCATTGTAAAGTTCATGAAGAACCGTACTTGTTCGTTTAATTCGATTAATCATTTGATGAATAATCATTAAATTCATGTTTAGATCATGAAATTCAATAGGATAAGATCAAGGGGTTTGGAGTTTTGACGTAGGACAAGAAAGACTATATCTTAATGGCGAAAATCACCGTATCTTTTATCCGTTTTTGATCCATATATAGACCACTGAATAAAAAGAAAAAAGAAAAAAGAAACAGAGGGAAAAGGAAGAGTAATAGAAAACAAAAAATTACTCCTGGTAGTACGATCTCGGTCGTCGAATAGTTTAAGAGTTAAATAAGTAGTTTCTATAAAATTGACCAAGATACATTGAAGCGAATATTTTTTAGAAATATGCATAAAAGTGATTTCCATGAAAACATCAATGTCCTAATTATTATTTGTTTTCGCACGAAAGGTAAATATATTAAAAATCCAAGAGAGTGTCATACAAGGTACGAGCGGTATACCCCAAGTTGAAGCATTCGATAGACACTCAAGTCATTCAACTACCACAATCAATGCACTATCTAGCCGAGGAATACACGAAGCTTTAGCCTAGGACTACTACTTGTGTAAAGCCTCACACCATGTCTACAATATCCATATCATATCTTTAGATGCTACCCTCTTCATTCCGACTCCGGGAAACCAGTGATCGTACTCTACAAGCAGCATCCAGTAGCTCATGGTTGCCTCCTTATTGATAGTCACTTCAGCATTGATCCAACACTCTCGGGTGAGGAAAAGAGAAGATACTGCCTGTCGTGGAGATACTGGCACCCAAATCAGCATTACTTGCTCCTTATCCTGCAAAAAAACTCAGCACATTTCGGCCAAAACCAAGTGATGTACCCTTCTCCAGACGCATTAAATTCTAGCAAGGTTAGATAGGATAAATTTCGTGAATCTGTTAAGCTTCTTACCTATTTTATACCTTATTCTGGTCTGAATATCATAAGCAAGCTCTTTGCACAGGTTTTGGACAGGTATCATTTTTATTCTCAAAATTTTTAGTATTTCTCCACCTCCATATGCCTGCCAGTGTGTTGCAAAACACTGCTGCCTCACCTGGAAGACATCCTCTTTCTTCCTTGTGGCCTGACTAAACAAACCCTTCCAGGTGCTAAGCTGGACATCAGAAACATATACACCAACAGCCCTCATCATAGTCTCTAGTACATATCTGACCTTAGTGCATTGAAAAAACAAGTGTTCTAAAGATTCATCAGATTCATTGGAAAGCTCACATAGCTTATCATTTATTATGTTGAACCTAGCCAATCTTTCATCTGTAGCTAGTCTATCATGCATGGCAAGCCAATTAATAAAAAAGAAGTTTTAGGTGCTGACATATTGTTCCATACCATATTACTCCACTCCACATCGGGTGTGTTAGTGTGGAAGGCCTGATAGCATAAATGTGTTACCTAGTTCTGAGTTTTCCTACCCCACTCCTCTGGTTGCAAGGTTGGGAATTTCTCTTTCATGTCATCCCTTAGCTTAAGGAGAGTCTTCCACCATGGGGAATCGCCTGATTTCATTTGAATAGTCTATATGTTCTCCTGCTTCAGTTTGTACTCCTTAGCCCAAGTTGTCCATATTGTTGGCCTGTTTACATGGTTATCCAACCATATAATCTGTGCACAGAGAAGAGCTTTGTTCCAGCTCAATATTTCTTTAATCTGAAGACCCCATTGTTCATGTTCCTGACAGACTCTGGCCCATGCAACCAAGTTTCTTCTTCCATTCTCTTTGCCTGTCCATAAAAAGCTTCTACACACCCCTTAAATTTTCTTAGCTACCCCTATGGGTATTGGTAGTATGTGGCTCCATAATCTTTGGATTGCCCTGAGGACTGCTTTTACTAACTGAAGCCTGCCAGCATAACTCATCTGTTTGGCAAGCCAACTCTAAATTCTTGCAATGACCTTTTTGATAAAGGGCTCATATTCACTAATTTTCAGTTGCTTGGGGCTCAGAGGAATTCCCAGGTATCTGATTGGGAAAGTGCCTTCTGGGAAGTTCCATATTCTCTCAATTTCTTCTCTCTCTTCTCCTTGGATTCCTGCTAGGAAGATTGAGCTTCTTGTGTTATTCATTTGTAGACCAGACTAGGCTGAGAACTCTTCCATTGTTCCTTTCAAGCTCTGTATTGATTCCTTGTCTCCTCTACAGAAAAGAAGCAGATCATCTGCAAAACACATGTGAGTTAGGCCTATTTTGACAGTTTTTGGATGATAGTAAACTTATATTTATGAAGCACATTATATTTAATCATCCTAGACAAGTATTCCATGCAAATGACAAACAAATAAGGGGAGATTGGATCTCCTTGTCTGAGCCCTTGCTTTCCAAGCATATGGCTCTCCAGGCTTCCATTGATGCAAAAGGAAAAACTGGTTGTGGATACACATGTCATTATCAAACTCACAAACCCTGTGTCAAAGCCAAAACCAATCAGTACATTTTAAGAAGAGACCAGTTCTTGGTGTCATAGGCTTTTCTAAGGTCTAGGTTGAGCATACATCTGGGGGACACATTCTTTCTATTATATCCTCTTATCAGTTCCTGAGCAAGACTAATATTCTGAAATAGATCTCTACCAGAAATAAAAGCATTTTGGCAAGGGTCAATCAAATCAACCAGCAAGTATTTAATCCTATTAGCCAAAACCTTAGTAATTATTTTGTAAATTATGTTGCAGCAGGCTATAGGTCTGTAATCAGTGATAGAAGTAACATTCATAGTCTTAGAGATTAGACGAACTGATGTGGCATTGATATGTTTAAGGATCTTACTTGATTGTCGAAATTCCTTGACAGATTCTTATATTAAGTTACCTGTCACTCCCCAGCTTTTCTTGTAGAAGCAAGCATTCCATCCATCTGGACATGAACTCTTATTATCACTCATGCCGAAGACAGTTGCTTTGACTTCATCATTTCATATAGGTTATTTCAATTTGTCATTCATTTCATCAGTGATTCTTGGACCTTCATGGCATATCTCTGTCCTGACTGGATCCACATGCTTTTCTATACCAAATAAATCATAATAAAATTGCAAGACATGGTTAGTGATAGCAGTTTTATTATTGAGGATATCTCCATCTGGAGTGACTAGTAAAAGGATAATATTTCTCTTCCTCGTGGCTTTGATGTCTTGGAAGAATAGCCTGCTGCACCTGTCTCCCTCCTCCAACCATTCTGTCTTTGCCTTCTGATGAAGCTGACTAATTAGATTCTGGTGTGTATCAACATAGTCATGTTTCTTCAGTGCAATCTTCTCAGTGAGTTAAGCATTTCCTGGATGGTGCATTTGTTTCTCCTGCAGCTCTTGAAGCTCTTTATATTTAACATGGGTTCTACTCTCCAAATTCTGGTATTGTCTGCTATTCAGCTCTTTGAGTCTGCCTTTAAGGATTCTTAGCTTTTCCACCAGTTGGTACATAGTACATCCCTTAACTTGTATTTCCCAAACCTCAGACACAATTTGAAGAAACTTTTCATCCTTGGCCCATATGTTCTTGAACTTGAAAGATATCCTAGCCTTTTTATCCATATTTGACAGTTTTGTGATACTAGGTGAATGATCAGAAATACCAGGGGTCAGAAAGTGAACCATTGAATCCTTGTTGGCTAAGTGCCACTCCTGGTTCACAATCACTCTATCAAGCTTGCAGAATGTATGATTGTTGCTCCAGGTGTAAGTTGGACCAACATATTGGTGATCCTGCAATCCAGTTTTTTCCGGTGCCTCTTGTAGCTCATTCCCCATAACAATCTGGCTCTCTCCTTCATGCCACTTCTCCTATTTTTTCAGAACTACAGTAAAATCCCCTGCCATTATCCATGGTCCCTTATTCTGTTGGGCCAAGTAACCAAGCTTCTTCTATAGGTCTTTCCTTCTGTTTTCCTGGTTATGAGCATAAATGAAGGTGAGATAACCCTTCCATTTTCTATCCTTGGTCTCTACTATACAGTGGATGTGTTGATCACCCTTGTCTTCCACTCTGATGTCCACATGATCTTTCTTCCACACAAGCAAGATTCTACAGTTCTTACTCATGTTTATGTTGTTTTCCACTTCCCAAGTTTGTTGCAATTTGTTCTGAATTCTTTCGAAGTTCTTGTTCTTCAATCTAGTTTCTACTATAGCTCCTATACTACATCTGTTAATGGCCAAAAATTGGTTCATGGCCACTTGCTTAAGGGGATCATCCAGTCCCCTTAAGTTCCATACTCCTATATTGACATTTTTCTTTGCCTCCTTAGCTTTAGTTTTTCTCCTTGATCTGAACCCCCTGTTTCTTTTCCTGTGTATCTTGTCTGCTTCTTTCTTTTTCTTCACATCATGCCATTCTTCCCCATCTCCTCTACCCTCTGTTTCTTTTCCTTTATGTTCTTTGCCAATAGCTGTTTTTGTCTTGCTGTTTAGACCTACTCCTCCAGCACCTTTGTTTGGGCTTTATTGTCCCTGGATTTTCTCCTGCTGTGGTATTGTATCTGTTGCTCTCTTTTCCATTGCATTACTAAGGACCACTTTAAGGTCCCCAACTTTCAGATTGCTGATATTGACACTTCCATTTTTCATATTGGAGCTTCTGGTCTTTTGTATACTATTTGTAGCTGTAGCAATATCAGGCATATTTGCTTCATCTGTATTTCCAATTTTCCCTATTTCCTCTGGTTCCTCTCTGTTTTTCTTAGTGATTTCACTCTCATCCTCTAACACTTTTGCACTCGCCACCCAAACAGTTTTAACACCTTGGCAAACTCTGGCATTGTGGCCAAACTTAAAGCACTTGAAACATTGGTGAGGGCTTTGTCCATAAACTATCCTCTACTCAATCTGAACCCCATCTAGTCCTCTCAATGTGACCTTATTAATCAACTGTTGCCCAGCTTGCAATTCAACAAAGACACGTGCAAAAGCTAATCTTTCCTTAGATGCAGTGAGCTTGTCTATATATATCGGTCGCCCTACCATACTTGCTATTTTTCCAATCATAACAGGCGTCCAAAACTGTAAATCTAAATTTGGTAGTTGAATCCAGGAGGGGTAATTCTGCATTTTGTTTGGGTCAAGCTTCATAATTGGAGTCCAAACGTTGCAATACGAAGAGGAAACGCTCATTTAATCATCCACGGTCCACCCCCATATAGATATCCATCATGGCTTTCTTAGATTCAAACCGAAACACATAAATTCCTTGTTATGCCGCGTGTATGTGTGGCTGGTGATTCCACCGACTTTCTGCGTAGCGTTTAATCGCCTCAAATGGCATCTTCATACCAACAACAGTGCCAATTAAAGCATTCTTCCAGTAGTCCACAGATTCATGAACATCTTCTATAGTGAAATCCAGAATATCTTGATTCTCCGGAGGGTAATATTGGACAGGTACTCCATTTTCGATTCTTCGATTTCCCGCAAATAATTCATTAAACCGCTTGTTGTTACCTTGTTTGTTGATCCCGAATCGTCGAAGCCCTAGGAGACGATCGTGAATTCGCCTCGTTATGCTCAACTCCAGCGCTCTTCCCCTCTTTCCCGATTCCATCACTTTCCGCTCCTTCTCCTTCAATTTCGATTATTTGCTCCTCTTTTGTCTCCTCCAAATCCTCAGTGAGTGCTTGCATTCCATCTAAGATCTGTTGTTTCACCTGGTATCTCCTCTTCGCCATGGTGCCGACGAAGGAACAACCCTAATTTTTGATTTTACAAATCGCACACAGTGGAGGTGTTTTGGCACATAGTGGAGGTGTTTTCGCACACAATGACTTTTTTGAATTCAATGTCCTAATTTTGTTGCATAATTTCTAACAACTTGAAAGCAATAATTCTCCTAAAACAAAATGCAGAAAGAAATAAGTCGAAGAAATAAGTCGACGTGATACAAAAAGTCTCAGCAATTTAAGACAAAAGTAAATATTTGAAGGAATGACAATTTGTGTTAATATTTTGGACATCATTTTAGCAAAGATTATTTTGATTGCATTTTTAAATAAATCTTTGTTAACAGGATGAAAATTCACCTGCTTAAAATAAACGATAAGTCAATTACTGGAATTACCAAATATATTATTATATGATTATGCGACCTACTTCCGCGATACATGTATCACACCTCTTGGAGCACATCTCCCACACAACAAACTACTGGAGTAAAAGCCAACATGAGGAATACGAAACCAAGGCAGTCTCAAAATACGAAAGCTCTCGGAACTCATACTACTTTCCAAGAAAATTAAGCTCTCGGAAAGAATGAGCCAACGGACAACAGTCCCAGAACCTTGGCAAAAACCCTTCCTTGACTATACATTCCAAACACGAAAGCTCTCAGAACACTACTCTCGACGATCAGACTAAAAGTCAGAACTTTACAAATAACTCAACAAACCTCTCTGGACACTCGGAGAAAGAAGAACACCTACTCACGATAGCTCAAAACCTCTCGGAGATCAACTCACCCACACCCTCTCGTAAAATATCTTGAAACACTTACTCCAGAATACACATCTCTCGGAACAGCACTATCATTAAGGGAATACTCCAACTCGGACCTCGAAGTCACCATTAGAGACAGCAAAGAAAGCAATCTACCACGTATCACAAAGAAGACCAAAGCCCTCGGAAGAAGAAAAGATACAGTCAGCACTCAAAGTGAACACGTTATCTTATTGGTTGAATAAGCATTGTAACACGTGTAAACATAACCACATGCATAACGACACCTGTAAACACATGCACAATGACACCTGCCCCTATCGAAACCTATATAAATGGAGATATCAATAGAAGAAAAGGGAGGCCAACTCGTGAAAAAGACTCGGAAATGTAAGAAAATCCACTCGGAAGAGAGAATGAAGTATAGTCAATAAAAGGAAGGAAGGTTCTTGTCAATTTTTCCTTCTCATGAACATAGTATTTAGCTTTTGAACCACGGGCAAAGGCGTTCCAACCCTAATAAATAATTTAGTTAATATGGAATAATTCCAAACCCGTTAACAATCTTAATTTTTGTTTCAACTGCAATACGTTACATTAATTTCTTCTGTATCATTCCCTAAGTCGCATAAGGCGGATGCCGGTGCGCCAGTTAGCCAAATTTTAAAAAAAACATATATTTCAATGCGCCTTAATGCGTTTATTAAAAATGATTATATATTGATATATTGATATATGATTTCGTACATATTTGCGTATTGTTTAATATATAATCATGATTATTAGTTTTGTAAAATATTTTCTATATTATTATGGTGGAAATACAAAGGTATAAGCCTTAAGTTACTTTTAATTTTCTATAATTGTTTTATTTTTGACCTAGTTTTGTTCTCCACCTGTTTCGACTCTTCTTTAATATTACTTATTTGCTTCATTCTTTACAAATTTTCTATGATTATTCATTATATTTGAATATAAGAACTAAGAAATTTTAGTGCGAGAACTAAGAATTTGTAATGTGTCTTACGGCGAAGTACGGGCACTGAAGTCGCCAATGCGAGAACGATGCGCCAAAAACTTTGACGATGTGGAGGATTATGTGACTTAGATCACTCCCTTATTTCCTCAAACAATGCATAAGATGGAAAGTTTGGCTAAAGCCGTTGAAAACAATTGGTAAAATGCTTCTTTGTCATTTGCAAATTCCTTAACATAGCTCACACTTATGGGAACCCTTTCGAATTTGGCATCAAGGGAAATTTGTCCATGATCATTGAGGATATTTTGTAAAATACTCAGTATCAAAAGTGTTGGGGTTGGATCAAGGTTAAAAGTAGTCATAAATCGGTTTAATCTATTTTCTTGGTTACTTCACTCTTAAGATAATTCACAGATTTGCTTTCATTTTGAGGAAGATCAACTGTTTGAGTCTCGTATAAGTGATCAATTATATCATCACAGTGAGTCACTCCCAATGTGTGAGCACATGCAAATTAAACATCGCGAAGTTCTTAGTAATCAAGATACAAATCTAATATCTATTTTTTTTTTGGAGCAAGAAAATATTTTCATTCCAAAGTAGGTCATTTACAGCAAGTCGCATAAAGCGAACCAATAACAACTCAACAAGCCACAATGCTTAACAAACATCTACAAGGGTCAAAATGAAAGAAAAAAACAGAAACTAGTTAAGTCTTTCACAATATTTCTTAAGTCCCCTATGCAGAATAGCTCGGATTTTTAACTCTTCAATGATCTTAGTACTCAGGTTAGGTTCCAGTGTGTGGATGTTGTTGAACACCACCTGATTTCTTTGGTTCCACACAGTATAAATGGTCTCTGATGTGGCCATTTTCAGCAGCTTACCCTTCATATTCTTGCCCTTGCTCACCTCAGTTATCCATCTCAGTTCAGTACCCCATGTTCCTGGTTGGTGGCTGATCCTCATCCACTTCAGCACTTCAGTCCAGATCCTCTTAGTTTCCTCGCAGTTGAAGAACAGATGCTCCATTGTTTCATTCTCATCACAGAAGGCACATTTTTGGTTTGTTTTGCCAAATCTTGCCAGTCTTTCCTTTGTATACAGCCTGTTTTGACAGCTCATCCACAAGATGAATGCATCTCTAAGTCTAGCCATGTTCCCATAGAACAGTTTGCACCATTTAACCTTGTTCTTTTCCCCTCTTATATTCCAGTACACCTGTCTTGTGATGTATTTTCCAGAAGTCAGGGCTTTATTCCATCCGTCATTGTGTGTCATTTCTTCTCTATACTTGAACATCTTTTTGATTAGCCATGAGCAGCCATTACCTGGTGTGAAGGTTATCCAGTTGTCATCTCTCATATAGATACTGTGTATCCACTTGACCCATAGCTTGTCAGCTTTTCTAGCCACATTCCAAAGCATTTTGGCTACATTTGCCTTGTTCCAAGGCTCCAGTTCAATGACATTCAACCATCCTTCCTTTTTAGCATCACAGATATGCTCCCAAGCTACTGGAGCTTTTTTACTCTCTGCATCTTTTCCTGTCCATAGAAAAACTCTACACCTTGTTTCAATGATTTTTAGAACCTTTTTGGCATAGGGAAGGCTTGGATCCAATAGTTTGCCATAGAGAAGATGATGCTTCTGATGAGCTGTAATCTGCCAGCATAGCTAAGGAGTTTGCTACTCCAGTGAGTTATTCTTGCCATGATTCTCTCAATGAAAGGATTGTAGTCCACCACCTTTAGTTTGCTGCTTGCCAAAGGCACTCCCAGGTATTTAACAAGCAGTTCTCCTAGCTTGAAATTTGTCATTTCCATTATTTGCCGTATTGTCTCCTTTTCTGTGCCCCCAAAGAAGACCTTGCATTTTGTTGGGCTGGCTTTTAAACCAGTTGCTTCAGAGAACCTATTGAATTTCCCCATCATTAGTTGTACTGACACAGTATCCCCTCTGCTCAGTAACATCAAATCATCAGCAAAACAGAGATTTGTGATGCCCAAAGATTCACATCTTGGATGGAAGTTGAAATTTGGATCCCCTTTCAATTCTTGTAAGAGTCTATGCAGGTACTCCATTATTATGACAAAGAGCAGAGGTGATATTGGATCACCCTGCCTCAGTCCTCTCTTTGCTGGTAGGATTTTTGAAGGTCTCCCATTCACAACATATCTGTATGACACAGTGGTCACACATGCCATGATCCACTTCACAAATGTTCTAGGGAACCCCATTGTTGTCAAAATTTCCTCTAGTGCCCCCCACTCCACTGTATCATAAGCCTTCTGTATATCCATTTGGATGAGGCATCTTGGAGAAATCCCCTTTCTTCCATATCCTCTCACCATCTCCTGTGCTAAGAAAATGTTGTCATGAATATTTTTTCCTGCCAGGAATGCAGATTGACTATCATCCACCACTGTGTTTATAACCTTTCCCATCCTCTATGTTAATATTTTAGTGATGATCTTCAGCACTGTTGTGCAGCAGGATATAGGCCTCATATCTTTAACAATTTTAGCATCAGATGTCTTGGGGATAAGGGTCACCATTGTGCTGTTAACTGCTTTATAGAGTTTCCCTTCTTTGAAGAATTCCTTAACTACCTCAATCACATCTTTGCCTACTATCCTCCATGCTTTCTTGAAGAAGAATGCATTATATCCATCCAACCCAGGGGTTTTTAAGTCTCCAATGCCATTCAGTGCTTGGACAATTTCTTTATCTTCCACTGGTCTTATCAGTTGTAGTGCCTCCTCTCTTCTTAGAGTTTTACCTTTTCTGATAGTAGGAATATCCACTCCCTTAATTCCAGTTGCTTTTTCCCCCACAAGCCCTTTGTAGAACTGTACTATCTCATCCTCAATCTGGGTTGGAGTGGTGAGGGGATCCCCATTGAGTGATGTCATTCTGTGTAAGCCCTTCTTCTTATTCTTTTCTTTGACTGAGGCAAAGAAATATGCATTGTTTCCATCTCCAAGTTGTAACCAGTCAACCTTAGACTTCTGTCTTAGGATCTCTTCTTCCACTTGATGTTGGTTGATTAGTTCCTCATTTAGTCTCCTGACCTCTTCAAGCAGTAGTGGGTTGAACATGTCTTCCATGAGGTTGTTTTGTGCCTTCTCTAATTGTTCTCTAGCCTTCAAGATTTGTTGTGTAACCCTTGCATACTTTCTGGCCAGCTTTCTCATGGGTGATTGTAGTCTTTTCAACTTATTCCATAAGCATTGCATTGCTGAGTGTCCTTCAACCTTCTGTCCCCAACTCTTCTCTACTTCATGATAGAAGTTTTCATATGTAGCCACAATATTCAGAAATCTGAAGGTGGAGTAGTTCTCAGTCCGTCTTTCCACCTTTGTACCCCTCACTACTGCATGATCAGAGATCCCATTTGCACTCACTTCAAAGGTCACTTCCTGAAAATTAGTGAACCATTCTGTGTTTGCAATGGCCCGGTCAATTCTTGAGTATATGAGTCCATCTGTATCATGGCTGTTGGACCATGTGTAGTGTGGTCCTGTTGTATGGGCTTCAAACAGCTCTGTTTTATGCAACATTTGTTCAAAGTCAACCACTTCACTCTGTCTCACTTTTTTTCCTCCAATTCTGTCATTCATATGTAGTACATTGTTGAAATCTCCCATGCTCAGCCACGCCCCTTTCAGTCTTGTGCTAATTGCTTCCATGCCTCTCCATAGTGGCCTTCTCATTTCCAGGGTATTGAAGGCATAGACTGCTGTTAACCAGAATAGGAACTTTCCACTATTATCCACCACTTCCATATGTATGTACTGCTCTGTCATGCTGTTCACCTTTATGTTTACTCTGTTTGGATCCCATAGACACCATATGCGCCCATTGGGGTGCTTACTGTAGTTGTCCACAAAGCACCATTTGTTACCAAAACATCTTCTGACCCTACTAGCTTTTGATTCTTTAACCCTTGTCTCCACTAGTATGACAATGGCACATTGTTGTTTTGAGAGGTAGGAGCTGACCTCTCTGTGCCTTGCCACTTTATTCAAGCCCCTTACATTCCATGAGAGAATCATGGTCCAGGATCTGGATCCCCTATAAAGCCATCTCCAAGCCTTAAGGGGGCATATCCATTATGTTGAGCCACTCCTCTGTCTTTCTCTCTTTCTCCTGATTTTTCTTCTCTCACTGTTTTCTTCCCTGAGTTAACCTTTGTCCATTCTCTCTCTTCTTTTGTTGACTGTTGTATGATTCTTAACTTCAACTCCTTTTCTTTCTCCTCATTCTCTACTCTGTCCCCTGTTTTATCCTTCATTCTGTTTCCCTCTTCTCCACCACTTTCCTGTTCTTTCATTGTTATTATTTCATGTTCAGTGGTCTGGGGTTTTGGTACCCATATCTTATCTTGCCCCTTGTATTTCCCTATCTTCTTCTTTTTCATCTCACAATTATGTCCTATTTTCAGGCATATGTTACAATACTGTGGTTTGTGCTCATACACCACCTTCTGTTTGAATTTCCCCTTTCTTGGGTCATTTAGTGTTATCTCCTCTCTCAGAGGCTTTGACAGATCCACTTCAATTAGCATCCTAGCATAGGAGACCCTTAGCTTTTTAGCAGTGCATTCATCAGTTACCAAGGGTGCACCAATTGCACTAGCTATTTTGCCAATACTCACCTCACTCCAGAGATGTACTGGTAGGTGTGGCAATGTGACCCAACGAGGAACTACCTTCATCTCCTATGTTAGTGCAAAGCCTGGTTCCCACTTCTTTAGAAACATGGCTTTGCCATATATTGTGTAGGGGCCTCTTGAGAGAACCTCATCCCTCTCCTTCCATGTTTTGAACCTTAACATGAAGTATCCCGTGTCGTGGTAGTAAATCTCCGGCATGGTGACATAGCTCCACACCTTCTCAATGAAGAGTCTCACCGCATTCATGGTTAGATCATCATTTAACACGTACATTATCAAAGCATTTTCCCAGTATTCAAGTTCAGACACTATATCATTCTCGTCAATGTCCACTTCTATTTCCCCTTCTACCACTCGAGGTGCATAGAAATGTATGGTGGTGCCATGAGAGGGATCGCGATTACCTGTAACTGCATCAACCCAGGGTTTAGCTGCCACTGCTTCTATCTCTTTTTCAATTCGGGCATTATTCTCTTTTGAATCACTGCTCAGTGGTGGGAATTGGGACACCAGATCAATCCTTACTATGTTTTCCGGTGGCGGCGACCTGCTACCCGCCGGTGATTCCCCTTCTTCTTCCTCCTTGTCAGTCGCCTGTTCTCCGTCATTTTTTCCCGAAATCGTGGTACCCACTTGGAGTTTGGATCATGTATTGATTGTGGTCGCCGATGTATGCGATTGCGTGGCAACCTTCTTCGGCGGCCGGCCCACGCGCCGCATCTCAGTGTTTCGCTCTTAATCTCCGCTCCTCCACGCGCCCCTCTTTTTGAAAAGTATACTTTTTCCAACTTTCAAAACATATTGCTTTAGTTATTAATCTAATATCTATTTAATTGTAAGCTTCATTGATTATACACAAAATTAAAATATTATATATCCAGCCATCTTTCAATATACGATCCGTTTCCAAATAAAATTAGTAATATCTAAGTTGTTATTTGTCTATGGAAATTGGGATGTTTAATTAATTTATGATCCACTTTTTAATCTCACAAAGAAAAAAACACGATGGGCCAGTCTTATACTTATATGTAGGGGTGTTATGACGGGACCCCGGCCCATCGGGATCTTCCGGGGCGGGAGCTGCTGAACAGCTCCCGTCCCTCCCGCCGGGAACAGCGTTCCCGGCGGAACGGGTCTCCCGCCGGGACGGGAGGGATCCCGGCATCCCGGCGGGCAGTATCCGCATTTGGGCTGCCAAATTCCAATCTTTTTTTTTTTGTTTTCTATATCTATACTTGAAAACTACCTCTTAATTTTGATAATTTTTGGTGGCGGTGTTTATGGAGTGGAGGGGGAGCGGCGGTGGTGATGAGGCGTGAGAGTGTGTGTGTGTGTGAAACTGTGTGTCTGTATATGATGAGAGAAAAAACATTCTCTATTAACAAATGCTAACTGAGCTACTGCTACATACTGGAATTAAAAACTAAAATAAAAGCTAACAAGAATTGGGGGTCGGGAAGGGTTGATAACTTAAGAAACTATTTACACATTTGCGCCCTGAATATATATATATATATATATATATATATATATATATATATATGTGTGGCAGACAGTAGGTGTATGAAACTGTGTGTGTGGCAGAGAGTAGGTGTGTGTGGGAGACTGTGTGTGCATGACTCGAGAAAAAAAAAAGAGATATAAGGAAAAAAAAATATGCAGGACTACCTCCCGGGATCCCGCGGGAGGTAACGGGATCCGGTCCGGATCCCGTTACCTCCCGGCGGGAGTCAAACCGGGAGCAAATTCCCGGTTTGACCGGGAGGTAATTGGTCGGGTTTTTCCCGGCTCGGGGAAAACCCGTCGGGTCGGGTCGGATTCCAAAGTCCCGACCCGGCCCAAACACCCCTACTTATATGGCTATACCCCAAGACAGTAGGGAATTTAAAACAAAAGCCCACCCGTATCTTTGTCATGCTACGTTATGGGCTTAATTATAAAGATTCTTATTTCCTGAAAGGAAAAAAACATAAAAGTATAAGTCATTGTAGTCTTAAATTTTATTATATTTCTCAAAAACTATTGCAAGCTTGTCATCAAATTACAAAATATTGAACACATACTATTTTTGCATTTTTGCAAGAACATGTCTGAGTAACACCATGCATTTATTCATCCACGAATTATATTTTTTATTCAGATTGATCGTCACATGCTAAAAAATTACATTGAATCTAAACATGCATAGTGTTTGACTACCGTGTCATACAAAGTAAACCTACTCGAAACTTTAGCAAATATTACAAGGGAAGTCTATAAGACAAAGGAACATTTCATACTGTTTCATAATGATGGGGTGTTGAAATAATATTTTTTTATTGCTAGATATTGATTTAATAATTGAAAGCATAGCCCATGTAGAGTTATTAATTACTAACATAATGCATCTTTGGGTTTGAATTGACGAAGTATAAAAAATAAACCGCGAGTCTCTCAAGTCTCAACTCAGGTATTTCAATATATTTTAGCATGTTTATAAATTTCTGGCCTCAGCCTCAATTTTATGATCCAAATCAATAAGAAAAATATTTGATAATTGTAAATGAATGTGAAAGTGTGTCTTAAAAAAATGAAAAAAATCCGTAAAAAGAGGAGAAAAAGAACAACAATGTTACTTTTGTTTTGTAACTTATAGGATATTGCCAAAAGACAAAATGGGAAAGTGCCATTAATTCGGCAATCAGTGCAACTGAAATGGTGTTGTTCATGTGACAAAAAGATAAGATAAAATGCAGTTATAGCTTATAGTTTGCTACTTGCTAACCCATGCTTAATGGACCCATTCATATCCAACTAAGCCCACGACCACGAGTCAAGTAACTTTCAAGTATTTTGATGAATGCTATAAGTTTTTTCAATTTCTCTATTTTTCTTCAGAGATATATGTCGAAAATTGGAAACATTTTGTGGACATAAAAAAGTTTTTTGATAATCACACATTCTTTCTCACTTAGATTTCCTCTTCATCAATTGAAGTAAAGAGACTTAATTAACTTCAATTATAAATTTAACAAAGACATAAAAAAACACCTAGGTTTTATAACCAGGAATCAACACTTATAACTCCATATATATAATGTCACACTTTTTAAAATAATGAAATAAAACTATAATAGGACTACAAATCCGGTAAATTGTTCGAAAAGAACAATGCTCGGTATCCTAGCTGGAAAGTGGTTTCTATAATATACTACCTCTGTAATTAATATTAATTTCCAATTTCTTAAGACAAGCTTCTTCTTCTTATTATTATCCCTAAGAAAAAGGTAAATAATAATAATAATAATAATAATAATAATAATAATAATAAAACTCCAATATAAATACAGAACGAATCTTGTTCTCATCTTTAGCAGATAGTAGAAGAAAAATATAAAAATGAAAATGAAAATGAAAGGGTCAGTTCTTTACAGTACTGTTCTTGCATCAGTTTTTATTCTGGGATTCTTACAAGCATCCGTACATGGTCGACCTTTGCTGACGTCACTCGCCACCAGACCTCAGCCGGACGATGCGGTGCCGTTTGCTCGTTGGATGGTCTCTCAGAGCTCATGGGGTGTTCTCAAGTAATCTCGCAATTCCCTTTTTATTTTTTAATTATTTATTTTATTAAAGCACGTTTCTTGCTATTAAGGCAATCTTTTGTTGTGTGGTCACAAAATTTCATTGATTTTTCGTGAATGTATGTTGACCTTTGGTCTTGTCTCTATTTGAAAAAAAAAAGTTGACTTCTTTTGTGGGCATTTTTGATTTACAATGAATGATCAAGACGAATGTATATGTCTTAATTAGTTTCATATTGAGTTAGTAATCAGTGGGACCAATATTTGTTTTTACTTAAATCAAATTTGTGTAATGATTTAGGAGATTTGTTACTATTTAGCCTGTTATCTGAAGCTTTGCACCAATTATGTTACTAGCGGTTATATATATTAAAGATTTGAACTTTGTTGAAGCTGACAAAATTCGTTTAACGTTGCAGCACAATATCCGGTGAATGGGGAGGTGCGCCATTCGGGTATGTCACGTTTATTTTCCCAACTCTAATAAGACCATATGAAAACGAGAATTGAGTCGGTTACTATAAAAGACTCTGAGAGTTTCTTGTGAGATGTATTGTGATTAAAGACTGGAACTTTCGGTTGTTAACTGGATGCCTACGTGTAATGTTTGAAATCAAGATGGAGATGTAGGGAAAAGGATTAGTAGCTAAGCTGATAAATGATCCATATCGCGATTCATGAGTTCTTGCTCTCAGTTGCTCCAACGTTATGAAACAAGACTTGTTTGGAGATTTTGAGTTTTGCTTGTTTTTTTAGTTTTGTTCCTGATTTGGGGGGAAGTTAATGTTCGATACGTTTTGATTTGTTCTGAAGTTTTCGAATACTATTGCAGGAATGTGGTGTCGTTTAGTGATGGTTTACCAGGAAAAGGCAAAGGTCTCCCGTACTTCTACCTCACAGCCCTTGACCCAACGGCCAGTAACGCTATGAAAGACCAGCGGGCTTCCTTAACAATAAGTGAATATAATCTCGGAACATGTGGCAAGAAAGATCCCGAGAATCCATCATGTGCAAAACTTACACTTGTGGGAAAGGTAGTAGTTCCATAAATATGTAGATTTTAACTGATTTTGAGCATGCAGTGCTTTCTCTTTGGTTATAAGTTGTGCTTATGCTCCTGTCTTTTATTGGTTAAGCTCAGTGTATAGAAACGTCCAGCTGCAGGGATATATGCTCGAACAAATATACAACTTCCTTTTGTAGCTATTTTATGCAACTGGTTGTAAATAAAGTATCTCTGCCTGTTAAACTGTCTATCAATCTCGGTGTGAGTTGTCTTAAGAGTGACCTAACATCAGCTGTTAGATCTTGCTGTTATTAGCATTGGTTATAAACCAAAAGGAATTAATATCAGGACCTTCAGAAAATAATTCCAACTGTTTCCTTGTTAAAGTTGTGAATAAGCTATCCTGTTGATTTTATGCAAACCATCTCTATCCATAAATGATCACAACTATGTTTTTTATTGATTTCAGTTGAAATTAGTTGATGGAAATGCCAAGGAAGCTGAATTTGCTCAATCTGCATTGTTCGCGAAGCACCCTGAGATGCCAAGTAAGTGAACATTCATGGTGTATTATACCCTAAGGTGTTCTGAAATGCTGCTCAGCACCATGATATTGTTATGTTTTTCCATTTGATTATTGAATATTCCATTTGACCCCGTATTGCTTTGAAATTTGGCAGCCTGGCCCAAAAATCACAATTTCCAGATCTTCAAACTAGACATCGAAAATATATTTCTGATCAACTGGTTTGGCGGTCCGAAGCCTATTACAGTGGATCAGTACTTCCATGCAAAAATGTGAGTAGAGCACTAGAAGCCTCTTGTCTGTAGATTAGACGTATCTAAGTATCGTGGCAGTCTTGTTGTGTACTATATGTAATAGTTATTAAAAAAAGAAATAAATGTTGATCGATATTTTTCTATCTTTTCATTCTTGCTATTTGACTTGTGTTAATACGAGTATCATGAATTCTTTCAACCACAGGAATGAGCTCGAGAAGTTCACTGCAGATACAACTTCCGAGCAAAGTTCACCCAACGTGTTTATGTAATTTAATCAGCTGAGTCGGAGTCTTCTCCTTTCACGTGTATTCGTCGAAATCGTGTATATAACCAGTATTCTCCATTCGATATGTTGGAGGAGGTGGCACACATAAATCGAAATGTAAATTTTAAACTTCTATTGTTGAACTTCTTTTTATGTATAAAACTATGAAATAAAAAACTGCTGATTCACATTGTCACGTCTTTTGATTTTTTTATTTTTTTTTACTATGATGTAAATGCTGATGAAGTGCTAGTTATCTTCGCTGCCTCCCTGTAATGCAAAGCTATCTTAGTTATAAGTTTGGTTTACATAATCATGTAACAGGTAAAATTCCTTTGTGGTAATAATTTTATTTTTTTGATGGAATGTATTAATGTTTGTGGTTATAATTGAGTTACAAGAAAATTACAATAACAATCTTTCCGTGGAAACAATTTCTCATCTTGCAAAAACATTCTGTCGCATTCTTTCATTTGTATTGTTCAGACATCTGAACAAACTGTTAATGTACTCTGTTCTAATTCCTAAATGTCATGCTGGAAATTCTATGTAAGTCTACCTTCATTTTAATTGCCATGTAAATTGGTATTTTTGGCTTTCCACAAATGGATGAGGAGGATGATGACGATGAACTAATGCGTGGAAAATGTATATCAAGGCTTATATATCTTGTGCGTCTTATTTTTATTTTTATTTTTTTTTATGTAACCAGCCTTGCATTGTCAGTATCATTAACTTAATTTGACGTGTGGCTAAAAAGATTGTAAATAACATGCAATTCTTCATTGAGTAAGATGCAAAAGTCAACCCTTGTAATAATTTTGAAATTATTCTTTTGTTATAAAATTAACTTCAATTTAAAGTGAAAATACTACTAATAAGTTATATATATATATATATATATATATATATATATATGTGTGTGGGATAATTCTATTAAACCCCCAAACTATGGTACTTTTATGGGGACAAGGTCAGAACTATGATTTTAGCGTCGGTGCCCCCTAACCTTTGGTATTATGTCCGAAGTGTTTTGTGCGTGTTTTCGGTCCAAAACGCACGGAATATTCCAATTAGATTTTGTCACGTGACTTTGACACGTGACCCCTAAGGGGTAAAATTGTCCCCTCACTTAGCCTATAAAAAACATATAAAAAGGGCTAAAGATGAGGGGCACAATCCACAAACCCTATTACAACTTTCACAAATTAGCGGGAAAATAGCAGCGGCGATTTAGGGTTCTTCAAAAAAAGTCAATTCCTTGATTTTACTTCAAATTTACGGTCAATCTTAAGTGAAATGGGTTGAAAACTACGAGAATCGACAGACGATTTGCCTATCGTCCTAAATGCTATAGATTATGGTATGTTTCCCTATTTCGAAAACCCTAGAAATTTTATTTGGGCAAAATTGAGGTTTTTGTTGTGTCTATTAGTTGAATATGGCTGGAAGCATGTTAGGATTAATGTATACGTCCTTAAATATGGTTTGTGGTGGTAGCATGGGTCTAGGGTTTCAAAAGTGGTCCCAAAGTTTATCTTTATTTGTTAATTTTGTTAGCACATGGTTATATCTGTATGGATTCGATGTCTTTTTCGTTGTGGGTTTGTTAAATGATAGTGGGTATTTGGTAAGGCAGTGGTGGGGAGCCTGTCTCACTCAATTTGCATAAGAAAACTATGATTGTCATGCTTTAAGTAAATTTTAGTTGTTTGTGGTCCATACATGTTACTTTTGTACTGTATATAATATTAAATTGAACAAAGCATAGCCTTTTTGTCCATTTGTGTTTGTAAACCACCTTAGATACATAATAAACAAGTCATTTATACCATTACTAAGATGAACTTCATTGATAATTTAAAAACCTTATTGTCATTAGAAACTTAATGTTTTATTGCAGGTATTGATCCTGAAGATTTCACCATCACACTTCATCATCATAGAAAGTTGGTCAGATATGTGGGGGTAAAGTTAGTCACTTTGACTACTGCAATGATGAAGAAATGAGTTTGATTGAGATCCATGCAATGGGTCAGACTGTGGGTTTTGAAAATGGTGCCAACTGCAAGTTTTATGCAAGTCAATTTGGTGAGGATGACTTGTCTGTGTTGGAGTTCATGTGGAGGGATTCAGATACTTTGAAGTTAGCAAAGTATATTGATGAGGACATAGTGGTTCATGTTTTCACAGATGGTGGGGTTGAAGGTAATGAAGGTGTTAATCCTCTTGTTGGTGGGGTTGATGCAGGTGATAATGAGCAAGAGGGTGTAGGTAATGATGGTGAGGGTGGAAACATTTCTGATGGTGATGGTTCTGGTAATGATGCGGGTGAGGCTTTAGGTAATGAAGATGATGATGAGGCTGAAAAGTATGATGAGCTGATCATTGATAAAGAGGGTGTTGAGGTTGATGATGATAACTCAGTGGGGAGTGATACTGATTTATCATTGAGTTTTAGTGACAGATGATGAAGGAGATTATGTTGCTGCTGGTGAGACTAAAGCTCACTGGACTATGCTTGCAGCATTTGAAGTCACACCCCCTAGAGCTTTACAATCTTCTCAGAGTAGTATTAGGGTCTCAAACCAGGGAGATGACCAAATGGCAGCTGAAGGGACATCTCAAAAGAATGTCCAGATAGACATTGAGGCACGTCCTGCCATGCAATGTGGAGAATCATGAAAATGCACTCCTCTAGTCAAATCTGAAGTTTCAAGAGTAGAGAACAACCAATGGATGTATGAATGCTTCCCTGTTTTTAACCCAGATAGGGATATGACAGATTCCAAGTTTCATGTGGGTTTGTGCTTCCAGAATGCAGCTATATTTAGGAGAGTTGTAAGGGAGTTTGCTAAAAAGGTGGGGAGGGACATTACTTTTGTCAAAAATGACAAGCAGGGGATAAGGGTAAGATGCAAGAACCCTGCATGTCAATGGCAAATCCATGCATCAGAGCATGATAATTGCAAAACATTGGTTGTGAAGACTTGGCAAGGCATTCGTAAATCCCCAAGACTTGAGGAGGGGAAGGCTGCTACCTGTACATGGCTGGCAAAGAAGTATCAGATGATGTTGAAGTACAATCCTAAGATGTCAGTTACTGCCATGCAAGATATGTTTCGACATGAAACCAAGATCAAGTTTTCAAGGTTTCAAATGTATAGGACCAAAGCTATTGTTAGGCAACTATATGTTGGTGGAGAGAAGAATCAATATGCTCTACTGTGGAGGTATGCAGGAGAGATAATCATGAGTGATCCTAACAACGCTGTTAGGATAAAAACATTACCAACAGAGAATGTGCATGTGTTTAAAAGGTTTTATATTTGTTGGGGGCAGTTGAAGAAAAGGTTTTTGGCAGGTTATAGGCCAATCCTCTGTTTTGATGGTTGTCATCTGAAAGGGTTTTGTGGTGGGATTCTACTCTCTACTATTAGCATTGATGGTAATAATTGCTTATACCCTTTAGCCTATGCAGTAGTGGAGAAAGAAAAAAGAGAAAGTTGGGTGTGGTGCATGGAGTTGTTGGTTAAGGATTTAAGGATTACAGCTGATGGGAGAGGAAAATATGTGGTGATGTCAGACAAACACAAAGGGTTGGTTGATGCTGTGGAGAAGGTTTTGCCCTATGCACAACACAGAGTTTGTGTTATGCATATGTATGGAAATTTCAAACAAACTCACAAAGGTCTATCACTCAAGTCCTTGCTTTGGCAAGCTGCAAAGGCTACTACGATTTCTGAGTTTGAGAAGCACATGAAGGATATAAGGGACAGAAATTTGGAGGCCTACAAATGACTTGCAAAGAGGCTTGCAAGATACTGGTTGTTAACAGGATGATAATTCACCTGCTAGAAATAAACAATAAATCAATTACTGGAATTACCAAATATATTATTATATGATTATGCGACCTGCCTCCACGATACAGGTATTCCGCCTCAACTATCCCTCGGAGCACATCTCCAACACTATTGAAGCAAAGGCAACAGAAGGAATACGAGATCAAGGCAGAGTCTCAAGGACTAACTGCCATCGGAACTACTTCAGCATTGGGCAAATTCTCCGCCCCACACTGCTTTTCCAAGAAGAACGAACTCTCGGAAAGAATGAGTTAAAGGACCAATCTATCAAAGCCCACTGGAGCCATCGGAAACCAACCGAGTCCCAGAACCTTGACAAAAACACTTCCTTGCTATGCACTCCCAATACAAAAGCTCCCGGAACACTACGTCGACCAGCCCGTAGGTCAGCACTTCACAATGACGTAACAAACGCAGAACAACACTCTCCAGGCACTCGAAGAAAGGAAACACCTATTCACGATAGCCAAAAACCACTCGGAGAAAGAAAACACCCACTCACGATAGCTAAAAACCTCTCGGAAAATATCCTGAAACAAACACTCCAAAATACACACCTCTCGGAGAAACACTATCACTAGGAGAATACTCAGACTCAGCCCTCGAGCCACCATTTGGAGCATTGAGCCCTCGGGAGCGAAAGAAGACAGTCTACACCTTATCATAAAGAAAACTAATGCCCTCGGAAGAAGGAAAGATACAGTCAGCATTCTAAACAAACACGTTATCTTATTGGCTGAATAAACATTGTAACACGTGTAAATACCACCACATGCATAACGACACTTGTAAAAGCATGCATAATGAAACCTGCCCTTATCAGAATCTATATAAAGGGAGGTATCAACTGAATTAAAAAGGGGAGACCGACTCGTGAAAAAGACTCGGAGATACGAAGGCAATTGGGAGAAGAGGGCATATGATATATTAAGAAAAGGAAGAGAAGTTCTTGTCAATTTTTCCCTCTTATTAAGCATAGCATTTAGTTTCTGAACCACGGGCAAAGGCGTTCTAACCCAAATAAATATCTTCCGTTAAATAGGGAATAATTCAAAACCCGTTAACAAAGTGGCGCCGTCTGTGGGAACGCCATAAAATTTGTCTTTGAGAGCGTTCAAGAACAAGGCCTATCACGGAGAATGGAGAATTTACTCTTGTGATCGTTAAACTCGGAAAGTTTCGGGGAATTGTCACCACAACAATGGGACGATATGCACCAAAGATAAGTATCCTTCTTTCATTTGTTATAGTACGAGTTAGATTATGACATCTTCGTAAAGAAACCATAAGATTCTATAATTTACTATGTAAATACTTGGGGGAAGAAAGGAAGACAGAGCCCAGAGATCTAGAAGAGTATTTCCGAGAGCGGTTACTCTAGGAAGTCTCACTCGTACTCCCTAGTCAAAGGCTTTTCGAAAGTCTAAATAAATAAAAGAGAAGGATTTAAACAATTCTAATAGGAATGATTCTTTGAAAGGACGTGAAAATATTCACTAAACTCTAAGTATCTATGCATACTTACGACCCTTCCTCAAATAATTGAATTAAGATTGAGCTGCCCAAAGCATACTATAATAGGCTACGAGAGCGTGTCAGGGAATACTCCTATTTAGGAAAGTATATTCCCCCAAACTTGCACTGACACGTTACGCTAAGAAAGTTGCCTGGCCAGTAAGAATGAGATACTCTCATTTCTGTAAACTCAATCTCGAAGTTCTACGATTAAAGGGAAGAAATCAAGTATCCATAATATGCTGAAAAGTTGTGTGAATACGAACACGGGAAAAAAGTTTTGTTCCAAATGAGAAATGTTTCATTCCAAATAAAACTAGGTACCATTACATAAAAAAATAAAAAGTACAATGATAAAAAAAAAACAAATTAAAAACCCCTAAGACGAGGAGGGTTGAGCACTCGAATAATCAGGGGTTGGCTCGGTGGTAGGAGGAGTAGAAGCAACCGTAGGAGGAGGAGCACCAGAGGAAGTAGCCTGGAGAGGGGAGTGTGCTGAGGACCGAGGGAGGATAGCAGAAAGAGTCACCCGAGTCGGGGAAGAGGAGGAGGGAGGAAGTCGGGAGCTACTCTTTTTGAAGAGGTCGTAGGCTTCCTCCAAAGTTGGCCTCTTCATCTCCGCGATATTAACCACCCGCGGGTCTAAGTGGGGATTCACCTTCTATCGTACCTGCCCGAAGCACTGAAGGAATCCCCACATAGCAGATCCTGCTAGGTACCCTGGATGCTTGCTGAGGTACAAGTCCCTCACCTGAATAGTAGTTTCCTCTCGAGCCTGCTTAACAGCAGCATCCACCCTTTGCTGCACTTCCTCGGGGAGAATACCTCCCGGAGCCTTGGCTTGTGCTAATTCCTCATTGAGGACATCCACCTTACCTAGCGTTTGGTATAGGTCCCTCTCCAACTCTTGCTGCTTGGCCTCCCAAGCAACCTTCTCTCCTTCGAGGGAATCCACCCTATCCTTCAGCACCAGCCCGGAAGCCTCCATCTCCTTTACAGAAGAAAGCAGCTGCTTGTTCTCCCCCCTCAAATCGTAGTTTTGTTTCGAAAGACTAACCGACGCCTCGTTATACTTCCCCATTCTCTCCCGCAGATCCTTGTTCTCCGCCTCCAGCCTCCGAGACTTCTCTTCAGCCGCACTCGTCAGCTTTTGCAGCTTCTCGACCTCGAGTAACAGAAGAGGAAGCATTTTAGGTGCCTAAGAAAGCAAAACAGAAGAATAAAGATCCCGATAAAGGATCTTAAGTAAATTAGTTTAAGTAAAAAAAAAAAACTTACCAACATAGCTACGTTGTTGGTACAAGCTCGGACGAATTGCCACCCGTCCGACGGCAAAGAGTTAGCAGCCGATAAATACCGGGTGACCGTTTCAAGTGCCGCTTGGGCATCTTCCGAGCTAGGCTCCCCCTCTGGAACGGGAGCCTTCGAAGATGAGGGCCTCTCAGGAGGTACCACCCCTGGCAGCGGAACCTGGGTGACTATAGGGCTATCGGACTGGATAGCCACGAAAGGTCTCGAGGAGGGAGCACTCATAAGTGGGGGACCCGCGGCCAAAATCTCGTCCAGCAAACTCATAGTATCGAATGCTGGAGGGTGAGCAGGGTCGGAAGGAAGTGATCCCCTCTCCAAACCGAAAAAGTCGTCATCTCCTGTAAAATCAGAAATTTATCTAAGTAAAAGTATCCCTTCAGCTATCTAGAGCCTACTCCTACACTACTAAAAGAAATACTATCTCTTTACTGACTAGAGACTAGAAGCGCGTACCTTTCGGAGGGGTCGCCAGCAGGGCGTAAGCAGAATCCCCCGATAACTCTGAGGAGGAAGGTACGTTGATAACGCCGGGGGGTGCCAGAGTCATCCCCTCTATCCCAATCTCCTTCTCCACACCTCCTATGACAAATTCCCCCTAGCACCGGCATTTGCGGAAGTCACGCCTACCCCCACTTCCTCAGGGGTATCGGAAGTCCCACTAGACGACCGGGAGGTAGCTGTAGCAACCTTTGAAGGAATCCCCCCTGGTCGTCCACGCCCTCCGCAGCACCAAAACTTCCACCCTCTCCTAGAGAAGGCTTCCCCTTCTTAGTAACCACGACCTCGTTCTCCACCATGAACGGACGCAGAACGTTCACTGCCAAAAACAGTTACGAGTTAGATAAGATATAAATAATATGTACTAAACCACATACAATACGAGGGAGATGAAGACTTACCAAAAGTGTCAAAAAGTTTTTCGGGGACAGCCAAAGGAGTCTCGATCTTGTCTATCGGAAAGATATGCTTCAATCCTGCAGTCCGATAGAGGCGGATAAAATCCTTTGACTCCACGAGAGGCCTCGCAGAGAACACCGGTGAGAACGACAAGGTATCGTCCATCACCCTCTCGGGAAATAGGGGCTTCCTCCAGGTTAGGGGAATATCCCATTCTCCCTTAGCAGGACATATGAAGAAAAACTTGCTCTTCCATGAACTGTGGGAGGTGACCATTCCCTCCGAGATCCTGTCGTCTTTCACCCGGTGAGTGAAGCAGTAGAAAGAACCTCCCCCAGGAGATGGCTTCAACTCGAAGATGGCGAAGAATCTATCCCTCGTGCACTCGATGCCTCTCACCAGGCACCAAAACACGAACAACGCCAACGAGGTGAAAGAGTTGGGAGTAAGCTGACTAGGGCAGAGATTGCAATAATTGAAAATATCACAATAAAAATGCGGGAAGAAGGAGCGCAATCCCGCCTTTATAAAGGGGTAGTAGATCGTCAGGTGTCCTGGCGGAGGAGCATCACCACGGTGGTGGGCCTCCGGCACCACCACCTCCACATTACGGCCGGAGGCGCCGTGTTCGAGGAAAAGGTTTTTAATTTCCTCCTCCGTGGGGGTGCTAACCATATCACCCACCTTTTGAGTAGCCCGCGGAGCGCTACCCTTGTCAGCTTTCCTCTTCAATTTCTTCGATTTTCCGGCACCGCCACTGCCGCTCGCCCCACCGCCGCAGCACTCCTTTTCCGTGAACTTTGGAGCGATGCCCCCGCCGATCCTCCGGTACCAGACGCAGCCGAAACCAGATTGGTGTTAGATTGCGACGCCATTAGAAAGAATTTGTGAAGGAAAAGAATACTTTAGCAGAAGTCTATTGCAGAGAGAAATAGTGCGCTTTGCAGAAGAGAGTATTGTTTGCTCAGAATTTGCAAGTGATGGTGATGGGTGAAAAGGAGGGTTTTTAAAACCCTACAAGTGTCTTAAATGACCACTAAGCGTGCCCACGCCCCACGGTTGAAAGTCGTGCTTAATGACACGTCTCCTCGGTTAACGAAAGTAACGGTCAAGACGCTTCGATTCCCGCACCCAACTTAAACGTGGCATTAAAATCGCCACTAACTGCATTTAAGTCGCAGTTAATTAAATTACAGTTAATTAAATGCCATAAATTATAATTAATGCCCCAATAATGACCTACGAGGGCACATTTGGAAAATACGGCGGGATCACTTGGAGAGAGTAATCATTATACTCCTCGCCTTTTTAAAGGTAATTCCAAGAACGAGGGAAACGTCGAACAAAACACAAATGTCACTGACGACTGTTTACGACATCCTTGAGTTCTACGCGGCCTTGTGAAACGTTCCCCGTATACTTGATAAAATGCACGATACTAGAACTCTCGTACCCTCTAAACTATTAAGTTTCTAGTGCAGTAGTGATAACTAACTGCACTACAAACTGGGGGGGGTTTGTTAACAGGATGATAATTCACCTGCTAGAAATAAACAATAAATCAATTACTGGAATTACCAAATATATTATTATATGATTATGCGACCTGCCTCCACGATACAGGTATTCCGCCTCAACTATCCCTCGGAGCACATCTCCAACACTATTGAAGCAAAGGCAACAGAAGGAATACGAGATCAAGGCAGAGTCTCAAGGACTAACTGCCATCGGAACTACTTCAGCATTGGGCAAATTCTCCGCCCCACACTGCTTTTCCAAGAAGAACAAACTCTCGGAAAGAATGAGTTAAAGAACCAATCTATCAAAGCCCACTGGAGCCATCGGAAACCAACCGAGTCCCAGAACCTTGACAAAAACACTTCCTTGCTATGCACTCCCAATACAAAAGCTCTCGAAACACTACGTCGACCAGCCCGTAGGTCAGCACTTCACAATGACGTAACAAATGCAGAACAACACTCTCCAGGCACTCGAAGAAAGGAAACACCTATTCACGATAGCCAAAAACCACTCGGAGAAAGAAAACACCCACTCACGATAGCTAAAAACCTCTCGGGAAATATCCTGAAACAAACACTCCAAAATACACACCTCTCGGAGAAACACTATCACTAGGAGAATACTCAGACTCAGCCCTCGAGCCACCATTTGGAGCATTGAGCCCTCGGGAGCGAAAGAAGACAGTCTACACCTTATCATAAAGAAAACTAATGCCCTCGGAAGAAGGAAAGATACAGTCATCATTCTAAACAAACACGTTATCTTATTGGTTGAATAAACATTGTAACACGTGTAAATACCACCACATGCATAACGACACCTGTAAAAGCATGCATAATGACACCTGCCCTTATCAGAATCTATATAAAGAGAGGTATCAACTGAATTAAAAAGGGGAGACCGACTCGTGAAAAAGACTCGGAGATACGAAGGCAATTGGGAGAAGAGAGCATATGATATATTAAGAAAAGGAAGAGAAGTTCTTGTCAATTTTTCCCTCTTATGAAGCATAGCATTTAGTTTCTGAACCACGGGCAAAGGCGTTCTAACCCAAATAAATATCTTCCGTTAAATAGGGAATAATTCAAAACCCGTTAACACTGGTCTAATGCTTACTTCTTACCAGGCTTCAATTGTGATGTGTTGCTCAACAACATGTGTTAATCATTCAATGCAATGATTTTGGAAGCTAAGCCAAAACCCATTATTGACTGCTTGGAACACATCAAACTGATACTGATGAAGAGAATGTATGTGAAGAGGGATCTCACAAAGCAGTGGATTGGAGAGGTGTGCCCTAACATTTAGAAGATACTAGACAAGACACATGAGAAGAGCAATGAATACGAGGCATTCTGGAATGGGGAGGATGATTTTGAAGTTAGTAGTTCAGATGGTCAAATCACAGTGAATGTGGCAAAGAGAGAGTGCTCGTGTAGGAAGTGGCAGATAAGTGGGATACCATTCGCTCATGGTATGGCTGGATTGTACTACAAAGAACAGACCCCTTCAGAGCATGTTGAAGAATGCTTCTCAATAGCAACATATATGCAGACTTATAGACATTGCATGAATATATTGAGGGGTCATGAGGACTGGCCCGCATCAAACCTTCAGCTTTATCTGCCACCCATCCCTGAGAAATTACCAGGTAGACCCAAGAAAAATGAGAGGGTTAAGCCACCTGAAGAACTAGATGAATTAAAGAAGAAGGGAACAAAAGGAGATGTTGGAAAACTGAGCAAGAAGGGTGTTGTGATGAATTGCAGATTCTGTCACAAGTCAGGACATAATTTTAGAACTTGCCCCGCAAAAAAAAAAAAAAAAAAGCAATGTTACCATAAGAATAGAGGGCAAGTGTTGATGTGCCACCAAGTGAAAGGCAACCAAAATAGGTATTAATAGGAAAATTGTTAAATTTGTGTTAAATATACTCAAATGTTGCGTTAAATTTTCTCATAATAATTAATTGTTTTTGTGTTAGAAATCCAAGAAAAGGAAGACCAATAAACAGAAAGCGGATGAAGTAGAGGAATAGAATAAAAGAGCTGGTGTATCAAATAATCATGTGACTGGAGAGGGACAGAATGAGGCAGCTGGTGAAACTCATGATCATGTTGTAAATGGACATACTGAGGAGCATGAAAATGTTGCAGCAGATGAGGCTCATGAACAGGTTGTTGTTGGCCAATCCATTTGGTCAAGTACAATATGTGACTTGTCATCTGTGTTGTGTGGTTCAGGAGTTGTGGTTACTTATTAAGTTTTTTTTTGTAGCACAAGCAGACACATACACCTAAGTAAGGTGTTGTTGAAGTACCTACTAGCCACAACACCCTTCCTACCACTAGGAGATCAAGTCCAAGATTCACCCAGCATCAAACTACTCAGGCAGCTCCAATGACAATTACACAGAGAAGTGTATCTGCAGAAAAGAAAGGAGATGGAGGTAAAAAAAAGTGAAAAGAAAGTTGATCAGTGATATGGAGGAGGTAGCGGTTGAGGAGAGACAAATGAGGACTAGGGAAAGGTTGCAAGATTGGTTGAAGAGGTAAGAAGAAAAAAGGGTCCCAAGAAGCAAGTGAAGTCTGGTCCAAAAAAACACATTATACTCAATACTGAGGCTGCTATTCATGAAGCCACCAGGAATGAGGTAAAACATTCATTTTTTGGTGAGATTGAAGGGATTGGTGTATTTAAGGATTTTTTGGATTATCTAACTGTTTTGCTTTTGATGAAGCTTAAGAAAAAAGATGAAAAATTGGCAAATAAGGTAACCACTTCAGGAAATGAAGCAACCAAGAATGAGGTAAATGAGTCATATCATCTTGTTGCCATTGGAGCCTGTCTTATTGTATGCCATATCTAATTTTTGGATTCATATCAGGGCAAGAAAAAAGGTGAGGGGTTTACAAGGAATTGATACATTTCAGGTGCTGTGAGTGTTACAATTGACAGGGTCAACAAGAAGCTGATTGAGAAGCATGTAGGAAATATTCTGAAGAAATAAGCTTAGGGGATCATTTTTTGAGAGCTGAACATGATTGCACTAATTTTTAGTTAGGTATTTTGTTGCTACAGTATGGACAAAACATGTTTATGCTCGTTTATTTTGTGTAGATGTTAAGCCTTTCATATCATTTTGTTGTTTAATTAACAATGGAGTATGCACCTATTTTGATAAGTATGTTGTTATGATGGAATTATGAATGTTGATGTCATTTGGTTGTTGTTTGAGAAATCAATGAGTGGCATTTGAATTGAGAAAATGCATAATATTACACACTGAAAAAGTTTGAGGTGCAAAATATAAGTATTTTAAGACTTAAAGGACCAATTAATTACACAAAAAACGAATAGCTAGTAATGGCACCAAAAATGCACACAATACATAGTTTATGGAGCAAATCGCACATTCAATAGTTTAGGGGGTAAACATCAAAAGTGTTGAATAGTTTAAGGGGCTTAAAAGTTATGACAAACTTTTTCGTACGAAAATGCCCTTGACAAAAAACACGTTCCTAGCACGTGGCTGACCTTGCCGGAGCATTTTGGGTCGGAAACACGCACAAAACACCTTCAAACATAGTACTAAGGGTTAGGGGGCACCGGCGCTAAAATCATAGTTCTGACCTATGGGGGGTCCCCATAAATGTACAATAGTTTGGGAGTTTAATAGAATTATCTCTATATATAATATATATGAAAAAACAAAGTTTACGTGTAAACCCTGACTCAAGTCGCCAATACTATCTTTTCACCACGTAGTCATCATTGCTTCATTTGATCTCGTACATTCGCTTATTGCCAACGATTTTTTGTCTTGTGATGGAGTTACATGTTTTGATGTGGTGTTCTTATGAAGAGCTCTAACTTACCAAACTTTTATAACCATCCATGCATCAAAATTCATTAGTAATAATTTCATATATTTAGTGTCGTACCTTTTAAATTTCGAAATTAAAGTCAATGAACGTGGTGTATTTTAAAATCATCACGTAAATTGTTCGAAAAGAAACAATGCACTGTATCCTCTATGGAATCAAGTGCTAGATTTCTCTTTTTAATAAATACTAATTTCCATTTTCTTTCAAACAAAACATAATAAAATATAAATACAGAACCAATCTTGTTCTCATCAGTCTTCAGCAGATATTAGAAGAAGGAAAAAAAGAAAATGAAAATGAAAGGGTCAGTTCATTACACCGTGCTTGCATCAGTTTTTGTTCTGGGATTTTTATATGTATCCGTACATGGTCGACCGTTGCTGATGTCACTCGCCACCAGACCTCAGCCCGATGATGCGGCGCGGTTTGCTCGTTGGATGGTTTCTGAGAGCTCATGGGGTGTTCTCAAGTAATCGCTTAATGATTTATTAAAAGACTTTTCTTGTAATTTATGATTTATGAAATGATTATTTTGTGTGATTTTTCATTGATTATTGGTGAATGTGTGTTGACTTTTTGTCTTGTCTAGTTGTTGGACTAGGATATGAAAAGCGCTTGACTAAGTATGTATTTTGATTTAAGTCTATATTAGTCAAACATGTTTGTTCTACAAAAGAAAGTTGACTTTTTTTTTTGGTGCCCATTTTTGATTTAAGATTAATGATCAGATGAATGGATGTCCTAATTAGTTAGTTATATTGGGTATCAATGGAGATAAATGTCCGTTTTCACTTATTCTAATTAGTGTAATGATTTATGAGATTTGTTCTGTTTTCAGAAGTTTTGCCACTTATGTTAAATATTGAAGATTTTGGACTTTGTTGAAGCTAACACAATCCATTTAACTTTGCAGCACCATATCCAGCGAATTGGGAGGTGCACCATTCGGGTATGTCTCGGTTGAATTCAGATCACGTTTATTTTCCGGTCTCTAATAACACCATATCAAAAAGAGAATTTGAGTCGATTACTAAGAAAGACCCGTGAGTTTCTTGTGAGACGTAATGTGAATGACTGGAACTTTTTGGCTCTTAACTGAATCCCTACTTCAAATACTCATTAAGCAAATAATGATATGGATATGTAGGGCAAAGGATTAGTCCATATCGCGATTCATGAATTCTCGCTCACAGTTGCTTCCACATTATGAAGCAATACTTGTTTTGGGTTTTTTCTTTTAGACTTGGTTGTTTTATTCGTTACAGATTCTAGGGATGTTGATGTCTCTAAACCTCTTGATTTTTTCTTATGTTTCCGAATACTATTTGCAGAAATGTGGCTTCATTTAGTGATGGTTTACCTGGTAAAGGCAAAGGTCTCCCATACTTCTACATTACAGCCCTTGATCCAACAGTCACTGACGCTTTGAAAGACCAACGAGCTTCCTTAACGATAAGTGAATATAACCTTGGAACATGTGGCAAGAAAGATCCGGAGAATCCATCATGTGCAAGACTTACACTCGTGGGAAAGGTGGTAGTTCCATAAATTTGTAGATTTGACTGAAAATCACAGCATCTTTAGCTTCATGCATGGTTTCTTACGTTATAACTTCTGGTTTTGTGCATGTTCCTATAACATTTGATTTGTTGTGATGCCCTTGTCTTTTTTTCTTCTTGCTATCGTTGGGCCATAAAGTATAGAAATATCCAGCTGGAGGCCCATATATGCTCTTACATTGCCTTTAATTTGTAGATCTTTTATGCAATTGGTTGTGTAAAAACTAAATAGAGTATCTCGCGTAAAAATCGCAAGTAAAAGAGCAAGAAATACAAGAAACTTGCCTCCCTGCTAAGTACTACTAGCTAGTTGAATGAAATTGCCGATCATGGATTTGTGATGATGATAAAGTGTCTTTTGATTTTTCGTGGGTCGTCTAAAGAATAACCTAACGTCAGCTGTTAGATCTTGTTGCGGTTCGCTTTGGTTATAAACCAAAAACAAATCGATGTCAGGACCTGTTTAAAAGATAATACTAATTCTTGCCTTGTTGAAGTGGTGAATGAAGCTATTGTGTTGATTGTATATAAACCATTCTCAACCGAAAAATGATCATGACTTTTTTTTTTTTTTTCTGATTTCCAGTTAAAATTAGTTGATGGAAATCCAAAGGAAGCTGAATTTGCTCAAATTGCATTGTTCAATAAGCACCCCGAAATGGCAAGTAAGTTATCGAATGTTTATGGTATTATTGTGTCCTAGCTAGCTGCATATTTTGGCAATCGACGGTGTTGCGAACTGCCGCAGATTGCCATTATATTGTTATGTTTCTTCATTTAGTTACAGTATTGCTTTGAAATTTGGCAGCATGGCCCAAAGATCACAGTTTCCAGATCTTCAAACTAGATATTGAATATATATTTCTGGTTAACTGGTTTGGCGGTCGGAAGCTTGTTACAGTGAATCAGTACTTCCATGCAGAAATGTGAGTAGAGCACTCGAATCATCTTGTCTATAAATTAGACATATCTAGTATCGCAACGCTTTTGTCGTGTAATACTCATCGGAAATATGAAATAAAAGATGTTTGTTATTTTTTCTATCTTTTCTTGCATGTTGTATACATGTTTTTTTGATAATTTGAGCATGACTCTTTCAGCGACAGGAATGAGTTCGAGAAGTTCACTGCAGATACAACTTCCGAGCAAAGTTCACCCAACGTGTTTATGTAGTTCAATCAGCTGAGTCGGAGTCTTGTCGATCCTTTCACGTGTATCCGTCGATATCATGTATATAACCAGTATTCTCCATTCGATATGTTGGAGGATGTGACACAAATAAATCAAATTGTAAATTTTGAACTTTTATTGTTGAACTATCTTTTATAAAACTCTAATCTGTAATAACAAACTGTTGATTCACTTTTAAGACATCTTTTGATTGTGTATTACTATGATGTAATTGCTGATGAAGTGCTAGTCTATTATTTTCGTTACCTCTCTGTAATGCGGAGCTGATTTTAAGGTATTGGTTAAGTTTGGTTTATATAATCATGTAACATTTTGGTTACAGTAGTTGAGTTACAAATAAGTTAAACAATAACAATCCTTCCGTGCGTGTTGGGCCTGTTGGCGTTGCATGTATATATGACAAATGATTCAGATGCCTATTCCAACGAGTTTTTATTTTGTTTTATTTAAGCAATCATTGCATGATGCATAATGCAACCAATTCATTAAATATAATATATGATTCTAATATATATATATATAAATAATACAACTTCAGTAAGGCCTTCAAACTTGCTTGGACTATCTTTTGGGCTATCTTTTACTGTTGCGCATATTATACAAATGCAATCTGGTTCATGTTCTCATATTTATAGGTTGGGTTTTTTTTTAATGGATTTACGGGCTACATAGTTGTATGTTTAGTTGGAGACTTGGAAGTCCACTAGTCGTATGCAATTTGCTTTTAAAATAGTATTCTTTCCCTTTGAAATTTTCAAAATTTAAGGAACAAACCTTTTGAAGAAAATCACTGGTATTATTGATAATGATGCACAACATGTTCATATTTTTGGAAACTTATTTCGCACACATTTTATTAATTGCCAATTTATGTTTAGCATTAATCTCTTATTTATATATATAGAAGTTTATTTGAACACATAATATATTATCAGAAACTCTAGTTGAAAGCAAGTTCTCATCTTCTTGCAATAAATTTCTGTCGCATTCTTTCTTTTGTGTTGTTCAGACATCTGAACAAAATGTTAATGTACTCTGATGTAACCTAAATGTCATGCGGGGCATTCTATGTAAGTGGACCTCATGAGAAGTGCCTTTCACCAACAAACCTTCATTTTAATTGGCATGTAAACTAGTACTTTTAGCCTTCCATAAATGGATGATGATGTACTAATGCGTTGAAAATATGTATCAAGGCGTATATTCTTCCGCGTCTCCATTTCTTTTTATTTAACTACCCCTATTTGTATCATGAACTGAATCTGAAATGGGTAGAAAAGTATTGTAAAAACATGCTATATTCTTCATTGAGTAAACTGCAAAACTCAATCCTTATATTAATTTCAAAATTATTTTTTTTTTTATAAAATTAACTTCTGTTTATATTTAAATACTACTCATAAGTTGAAAAAATATATTATATAGTGTCACCTCAAGGGAGTCTTCACTTCTATTAAGTAATTATTAATTGCACAATGTTTTTCTGGATGATCTTTTTGTATTTGATAATACATAATTAGTGCAGGTAGCAAAAAGACCTAGAAGTCCATGTTGCCCAAGAGACCCCTCGAAGCAGAGAAGACGAACACACTAAAAGCCTCGTAAGCCTGGGCATTTACAATGTAATAATAAGCCCTCGAACAAAGAGTTCTCAACAACCTCGACAAAGTAAGAACCTGTCTTTCTGTCTCGAAGACAATAACATAATTATACTTGTTAAGTTATTTAGACATTTGGCGCACAAAGAACTCGACTGATCACATTTCAAATCTATTGAGGCCACTTTGTAATTATTTTTTTCTGTACAGTTGCTCGTTTCGTAACAACTTTTTCCGCTTCAAATCTGTTACAGTTGAGCTTTAATTTGTTGTATAAATAGCTCACACCATTATACAGTTCTTCAATTCGGTTTTATGATAATTGGTTATACATTTCATACCTTGCACTTCTGCATTCTGGGTTATGCCGCGTTCTGGGGTTATGCCTTGCTAATGGCTACTTATCTGATTAATAAGACTCTCTCTCAGCTCTTAATTGGGCTACTCCTTATGAGCTCTTATATGGCAAACCTCTTGAACTTGGTGCATTGAAAATGTTTGGTTGTTTGTGCTATATTACCGATACCAAACTTCTGAAAAATAAATTTGAACTTGAGCCTTTCATGGCTTCTTCTTCTAGCCTACAAAGTGTATAACTTCACCCAAAAGAAAGTTGTCATCACTAGAGATGTGATATTTCACGCGGATAAGTTTTCTTATGCCTCATATGTGGTTGAACCTACTTCTTTTCCCTTACCCATCATCTCTGCCACTTTTGATGACTAGTCTTATTCACCCCTGACTCACTTCACTGAGATCAACACACCACCTGAATCACTTGATTCCCTTGACTTATTTGGTGCCTATGAGCATGACTCATATCCTAACTCTGAGTCCCATGTCTATACTTCTGGTGTATCAGATCATACTTCACTAGTACCTGCACCTCTTGCTCAGCCAATCGTTAGAAGCACTAGAATTTCCTCATTACGTACTCAATGAAAGATTACATTCTGGATTGTGCTACTGATCCCATTGGCAGTGCCTCTAGCACAAAGTTCAATAGATCAAGATATACTCCCCTTACATATCCTTATGTCAAGAACTCAACATTTTCTCCTTCTCAACTCAGTTTCTTAGCTCATAGCACTCTCAACAAATAATAACTCCTATAAAGAAACATGTACTGATCCTCATTGGACTTCAGTCATGCAAAAAGAAATTACATCTTTAGAAACCAAGAACACTTGGACCCTTATGTCATTAGTTAATGGAAAACCTCATGTTGGGTCCATATGGGGTTTTAAAATGAAACTTAACCTTGATGGCTCTGTTGAAAGGGAGAAGGCTAGACTTGTGCCAAAGGCTTACAAGTGTTTGGGATAGACTATACTGACAGTTTTTCCCATGTTATGAAGTTGGTCACTATGAGACTCATGTTAGCTATTGGTACCCTCCACAACTGGAATATACACCAGCTGGATATCAATAATGCATTTCTCCATGGCTTTCTAGATGAATATATCCACTTAAAGTCACTTGAAGGCTTCACTAGGGCTAAACCTGATGAAGTTTGCAAACTAAAAAAAAATCATTTTTTTTGTCTGAAACAGGAATCCAGGTAGTGGAATTTGGAGTTTACAAATGGTTTGGTCTTATTTGGTTACACTCAGTTCCAATTTGATAATTGCATGTTCACGAAAGGAAATTGATCCTCCATCATTGCACTACTTGTTTATGTTAATCATGTTCTAATAGCTGGGCCATCCATGTCCTTAAACACAGAGGTCAAGTCTTACCGCCATTCAGCTTTACCATCAAAAATCTAGGTGAAACCAAGTACTTTCTTGGTTTGGAGTTGTCTAGGTGTTCTTCTGGTTTGTATATCAATATACACAAGTATTTCCTAGACATACTGAATGATGTTGGCCTTAAAGGTGACAAGCCTATCTCCACCCCTTGCCCTATAGGGATGAAGTTCACTGGCACTTGACCTTTTTTAGATCATCCTAACAAGTATAAAAGGCTGGCTGAGAGACTTCTTTATTTGAATATGACCAGACGTGATGTATGATTCATTGTTAACCAATTAAGAAGTTCATGCACTCTCCTACTATGGTGCATTGGAATACTGCACTTCGCGTCCTACATTATCTTAAGGGTACTCTATCACTTGGGCTTTTCTATCCCTCCACTCACTCTCTTAAACTAACTACCTACAGTGATGCGGACTAAGGCTTTTGTCCTGATTCTAGGAGATCCATCACTGGTCTTTCTGTGTTCTTTGGTGACTCCCTTATCACCTTGAAGACTAAGAAGCAACCTATTGTATCAAGGTCCTCTATTGAGGTTGAATACAAGGCATTGGCTAACACTACTTGTGAATTGTAGTGGCTATCTTATGTTCTTCAAGATTTGCAGGTTGTTGTCTTATTTCCCATACCTTTACTTTGTGACAACAAGTTTGCAGTTCATATCACCCAAAACCCCATCTTTCATGAGCGTACAAAGCATCTAGACATTGATTTTCACTTATTTAGGGACTGCTTCAAATCAGAGCTGCTCATTCCTCTTCATTGTCCAGCTCATAAGCAGCTTGCTGATTTCTTTACAAAAGCCTTGCCTCCTGCTTCTTTCACTAATTGCCGTTTCAAGTTGCAGCTTAGAGACCTTGACCAAGCTCCAACATGAGCAGTGCATGGTAAGTTATGTAGAAATTTGGTGTAAAGGACTCGACTGATCACATATGAAATCTATTAGGGCCACTTTGTAATTATTCTTGTCTATACAGTTAGTTGCATAGTTGTCTGTTTCATAACAACTTTTCCAGATATATTTCTATTACAGTTGAGGTCCATTTTTTTTTGTAAATATCTCAAACCATTGTACAGTTCTTCAATTCGCTTTTATGATAGTTGGTTACACGCTCATACCTTGTATTTCTACAATACTGAAAAAAATCTGGCGCAATGAAAGTCAACTTGGAGAGATCATGTGAATCATTACTCAATCATCATGCACATACATTTATATCGTAGCCAAATATTACTTAAAAGTTTTTAGTAGATCCACCTAGAAGGAGACATTGTTAATGGGTGCCCATACTGCTATTTATGAAGGCTCGGTTGTACAACGTTTATGAAGAAATTCCCTTCTTTAAGCTATATATCCCTCCAAAATCACTTGTAACAAATACACGAAAAATAGCCTACTACAGTACTTTTAGAAAAACAATTTTTTTTACAATCGATTATAATCATTGTACCATTTCTATGATTATTTATGCCAAAATCCTTTATTTTCGATATCTTAAGACTTATAAATTTTACTAAAGACTTCTCTTTTAACCACAAGAAGACTGTTACGACCTTCTCTAGTTTTAGGTAATATCACGATTAGCCTCTTGTACTAATTATGTGTTATCAGTTTCTAAATAACTTTCAACTTTTAGAGGATTCACGGAGCCTCATGGAGAACATGTTAAGTCAGTCTTCTTTTCAAGAGATAATACGTTATGTTCATGTCCTCACTCTGCTATGTCAAAAAAATGATCTATTTTCTTAATTTAGTGTGTTAATCGATCTCGATAAACGAGATGGTTACTCGGCAATCTCCTAGTTGAAAATTTGTTTAATGATCAACTCAATTCTACATATCATCTTCTATCTTTGTTGCTTATGTTTGGTCGAAGTCATGCGAGGATGTGCGCTGAAGGTACTTATCTAACATTAGTATTTTTAGTCATGAAATTAATTATGTTGTTCTCGCTGAGAATGTTTACATTTCTTATATACATCGAATATGTTTTGACCTTATACCATCAGTCGTGAATGATCCTCTACTTGGTCATCACTCATCACCGTTTCATTTCATCTTATACATTCAGTTATTGCCAACAATCTTTTTACCGTGTGGTAGAGACATTAGTTCTCAATTCTTATGTAGTGTTCTTATGGAGAGCCCCAATTTTAGCCGCATTAGAACCATTTTTGTTTCTCAAATAGTGGGTTGCTCTCTATTCTCGACAAGTAGACAATATGCGACTATTGTTTTCAGTTATATAGTCTAAGCACAATCTGGTTGTCTTATGACACATATTGATTGTCTTGCCTCTAATACTCCATATTCCTTTTTCCTTAGAATTCATGTTAGAGACCCGTAGGATCACTCTACTAAACATGCATGCTTCCCTACTAGCACTATCGTAGTTTCGAAACTTTCCTTTGTAGTGCTATCATATTATTTCTTATCTTCTGCAAAGATAACATTCCTGCTTAGAATATTATGTATGGACCAATGAGGTCTCACAAGCGATACCTTGTTACTCCTTTAACATATCCTACTATGAATTGTTTTCGCGATTTTGAATCAAAATTTTGTTGTCTCGTGAACATTGAACATAACATAATTGAAACGTTTAAATGTGCGGAAATTAGAATAACTGATTTACCTATATACCCATATATCCATCGATGGTTCAAGGAAACTAATGTTGTTGGAAATCGATTCACCACGTATGAGCTTCAATATATGTGCTCGCCTGAGGTGTTGTGATGAATCCACAACATAAAATAGACATATCGATACCGTACTATAGTCACGATCTTGCAAAAAAAAAAAAAAAATTAACAACGAATTATCGTATTTGTCACCGTATCTTATCCGTATGTTATTATATGTATTTGTACTACAAATTATAATATTATATTATAGAATTAAAGAAAGGGACTGCACAAAAAACATTGTAAGGGTTTTCTTTTCTTTCCCTACCAACTTTATAATCATTCAACGCCGAACCCCAAAAAGCAATCATCATTTTTCCTTAGATTCATCATGTTCTCTCCACCACCACCACCACCACCACTTAACAATAATCATCATTACACTTTTGTTGCAGGTGCGTGGACTTCAAAGCTATCATCATCATCATCACTGTCAAGCAACAAGAAAAACAACAAAAGGGGTCAGAAATTCGCACATGTCGTACCAGGAGGTAATGATGATGATGACGATGGGGATGGGGTGGAAGTGGCATTAGTAATTTTGGGGTGACAAAAGTAATTTACTTTGTTCGAGGAGGGGAATCAAGCATCATGGTCCGATATATATTTATATATATGTATCACTTGTTACTATATCAAGCTCTTACCTATCTAGCCTTTTGGGATCTATAAGGAATATTTGTTCTTTTCATTTTCTTTTTTGGTTGCTCTCAAAGGTAAAATTAATTATAGATCTTGGGTTTTATATATATTTTAGGGCTCGTTGACTAAGTGCTAAGATCTTCTTATCTTTCTATATCTTTTTTTCTTTTGAAAAAAAGAATATAAGAAGAAGAAGAAGATATTGTCTTAACTTTCAGTGGTGTACTTGTTTAATTTACGGGGTCGAATTCTTCAGATCTATGTTATTATTGTATGTTGTGTTATGGGATTATTATATATGATGAACCGTTTTTTTCTTCGATTAGATTTAATTTGCATCAGTTGTTTATGATTTAATTTCTACATAGATAGATTTTGTTCTTGGAGTTAGGGTTTGATCTTACTTTCTCTTTCTAATTTTCATCGAATTATCTGCATATTTGAATAAATGTTAGTGCTGATTAGTTGTTGTTATCATTGAATAGATGAAACTTTTGCCTGATTTTGTATATGTAATGATTTAGGGAGACATAGCTAACTGGCTAGGCTATATTTTTGTGTAGAGATGAAATTACAAGATTATAATTCCTTAATTAGTAATTTATCACTGCTGGTTAGATTTAATTGATCATGCATTAATGCTCAGTAATTAAAATAGCATGGGTGACTGTTTCGATGACATTTTCTCAGGTGTGCACACAGGAAAAATAGATTTCAAGTTTTTCATGCTCAGTAATTAAAATAGCATGGATGACTGTTTCGATGACATTTTCTCAGGTGTGCACACAGGAAAAATAGATTTCAAGTTTTTCATTTTGATCATATATTAAAGTGTAGTTCAAATTAGCATACAATCCATGAAATTGTGATTTGATAGATTTGTTTCTTCAGATTATTTACCGTCAGTTATTTCGTAATTATTATTGAGCCAAATTCCATCTTCTCTCATGTTAGTTTTCTTCCAGATGCATATTGTATATCCATGGACTTAATTCATACTTGTAATTTGATTACTAATATATGCATAACTCTTTAGATATATATTGCTAGACTGATATAATTATGCTGTTATTGACCAACAAATAAAATGCTTAGTTCATACACTTTGTGGTGTGGAAAAGAATACATCTACTAGTATTATTAACCTTTTTACTTCAACATGATTTTTATTTATTTCGCGCTCTTTAGTTGAACAGCTATAAATATAATCAAGCTGATGAAAATTAAAATGACATTCAGTAATGTAAAGATTACAATTCTTGCTAGCCCTCTCCTTTTGATTACTATTAATAATAATAGTATATACCTGCCAGCAGTTATGGTTCTTTCCGAAATTAATTCTACTAGTACTTAAGTTATATTTTGTCTGTTTTCATTACAGTAGTAGTCATTGTGATTTTCCTTTCTATTTTTGTTGCGAAGGGAATGATGAGTACGCTGTGGGGTTCGGACTTCGGAGTAGTATCTGTCTTGTGTTGTATTTTATTGATGATGGATTGGAAAACTCAATGACTAAAATGTATATATATATATATATATATATTGGAGTAGTATCTGTCTTGTGTTGTATTTTATTATTGATGATGGATTGGAAAACTCGATGACTATAATGTATATATATATATATATACACACATTAAAACTTAGCCTTTTTACTATCAGGAAAACTTATAGTATTTTATTTCCCCGCAAAACTATAAGCCAAGATGCAGGGGTACTCCAAAAAGCCACACGTATTTATATCGAATGCGTATTGAAGAACGTACATATGAAATACATCTTGAATATGAGTAATATGTATCTCATATGGCACGTTGCCTATTCTAATAAAACACCAATTACGTATTGGATGCACCTTGAAAACGTGTCCGGCACCTAGAATAATTAAGAGGACATAATTCAACAGTGAAAAGTGATCTAGATGTAATATAGCTTTATTAGTAGTGTTATAATGTGAAAGATTTTAATATTGTTGTTAAATATGTTGGATGAATTGGTACTTTTGAGTTATTGAGTATATCAAATGGTATTTTGAGTTTATGTGGAACTGTAGATCTTTTTGTATATGCTTGTAAATTTTTTTCAAGTTTAATATATTTTATATTAGGGATAAAAACATCAAGCCCTCCAATCTATGGCCTTTTTTGCGCGATGACCCCTGAACTGATTTTATAAGCGTTTTGGTCCTAAAACTATAGGGTGTCTGTTCGATTTGCCCCAGTTGTGCATTTTCGGTCTTTTGTGGCTGGAATATTCCTCTTTTGAGGTATATTTTTCCCTTTTTTTGTCATCAACTATCATTATACATCTAGTACAACACATATGAGTCGGGTAGGGAGGGATTTTTCGGCCAAAATGGCCGAAAATGGGCAAATCCCGTGGTACCTTCCCCGTCTTTTTGTGGCCGGAATATTCCTCACTTTGAGGTGTTTTTTTGTCTTTTTTTTTTCACCAACTACTATTATATATCTAGTACAACATATATGAGTCGGTTACAGGGAAATATTTCGACCAAAAATGGCCAAAAATATCCGAAAATGCACAATTGGGGCAAATCGAACAGACACCATATAGTTTAAGGACATTTTTATTAGATTATATATATATATATATATATATATATATATATATGGATACAAATTATTTAAAGTATCGCATAGTGTAAACACTTTCCTCACAGTCATTGTAGCCTTACAGTCCCTGAATTTTTTTTTTTTTTTGATAAGATTAGGAAATAAGAAAACTACAAAATAATGTCAATGATAGGATAACCCCCATCACTCAAACAAATGTTAGGAATTAAATGGCTTGGAATTGATCCTTGCCAGTTACAAAACGCGCCCCATTTAGCTAAATGAAGAGCAGCAATGTTACAATCTCTTGACACAGTTTTGAACTTCCATTTTGGCCAGCAAGCCCAAAGCTTTCTGATGTCCTTGAAGATGTTATCTTGATTCAACAGAGCTTCAGAGTTCTTAATCATTTCCATCACCTCAGCATTGTCAGATTCAAGGATGACTTTGCTGATTTTTTCTTCATTCAGTTTGCAACAAACAGCTAGGATAGCTTTTGCTTCTGCTTCATTACTATCCGAGCCCAGAACCTTGTAAATATTAGCAAAAATGATGGAACCATTGTGATTTCTCCAGATTGATGCATTAGTGTAACCATAAGCTGATTGAGTGGCATTTGAATTGCACTTGATCCATTGTTCTGGCGGTTTTTTCCAGCTTCTTGTCCTTGCCACTGCATTGGATTTTTTCTGCAGCTCTTTGATCTTAGCTTGGATATCAGCTTCATTCTCAATGATGGAAACAATCCTGTGAGCTGGAATTTCTTCCTTCTTATGAAGAATCTGATTTCTGTTATACCATATCTTCTCCATGGTGATACAACAGAAGATCTTGAATTCCAGATTTGCTTTAGGACTTTGATTGCCTGGTAACCTACAATTCAGAAAGAAATTAATCCACTCAGCAATAGAAGAATCAGCAAAACTGAGCATGTTGAAAGACCATTTAGAAGTAAGCATAATGGTCTTAACAAAAGAGCAAGTGATGAATAAATGTTCAAGAGTTTCTGTTCCATTATTACACAGCAAACCAGAAATATTCTGAATAGAAAACAACTTGTTCAATCTAATCCTAGTAGGAATAATATAAGACACACATCTCCATAAAAACATTTTGCTCCTATTATGAATATGAGAATGCCAAATACTGTTCCATATAGGATCAGGATTGGTGTTAATAACAGAAAGATTGAGGTGGTCAAAAGCATTCTTGGAGGTGAGGATCTCTGACTTAGAGGGAATCCAGAGGAGAGAGTTTTTGACAGGATTTTGAGCAATAGGAATTTTTTGAATCTCTTTAATTGTTTGCATGGTAAACAATTTGTTGAGAGTCTCAAAATTCCAGGAGCTGGTTTCCTGTGAAATAAGATCAGAAATGACAGTTATACTATCAGGAGGGATCAGAGGAGTATCCAGGATTTGAGGTAAGAAGTTGTTCTTGGTGGGGATCCAAGGGTCCACCCAGGGATTGAGAGAAGAGTTCTCCTGGATTTTGAAACATAAGCCAGATTTGAGGAGAGATCTCAAGTTAAAAATGTCTCTCCAGATCCAGGAGCAACCACTTTTAACAGGATACATGGTTAGAAAGTTTTTGTCTTTGGCATATTTAGATTTCAGAAGCTTCACCCACAATTTATCAACATCATTGGCTAAATCCCAGGTTAGCTTAGCAATGAGAGCATTGTTCTGATCTTTCATTTTCCTAAGGCCAAGACCTCCTTGAGCTTTAGGTCTACAAATAGAATCCCAGCTCTTAAGAGCCAGAATGTTTTTGTTGGAATTTTCTCCCCAAAAGAACCTCATCATTAAGCTATCCATTTTGGAGCAAATGTGGACTGGAAGAGAAAAGCAAGACATGATATAAGAAGGGTGAGATTGAGCCACAGTCTTGAGTAAAATAGATTTACCAACTAAAGAAAGATTCTGACTTTTCCAGTTACTCAACTTTTTACCAAGTCCATCAAAAAGTGATATGAGAGAAGGTTTTTTAAAAGCTGTTCTACAAAAAGGAATCCCTAGGTGCTTGTCAATGTGCTGACATTCATTAAGGTTCAAGATATCCAGGATTCTGATTTTAGTGTTCTCAGGAGTATTTTTGCTGAAATGGATAAAAGATTTGGTGTTATTCATTTTTTGGCTGCTCCATTGATCAATTTGATCAAATATAGCTTTGATAGCAACAGCATTACTGTCATCTGCTTTGCAAAACACTGTAAGATCATCTGCATAAAGCAGATGAGTTATAGAAGGACTATGTCTAGCAATTTTGACACCAGTAATGATACCATCATTCTCTGCTTTGTTAATCAGCCTAGAAATGAGATCAGCATACAGAAGGAGATAGGGGGTCTCCTTGTCTAATCCCTCTTTCAGGTTTGAAAAAACCATAAGGAGCACCATTCACTAACACACTGAAAGAGATGGAAGAAATACAGAACTTAATCCAATTGATGAAAGTATCACAGTAACCAAGATTATTCAAGATGTTCAGGAGTAAAAGCCACTCAACTCTATCAAAAGCTTTAATAAGATCAATTTTGATAGCCATGAAGTGCTTTGGACCTTTTTTGCAATTGAGATAGTGCATAATCTCATGAGAGATTATGTTGTTATCTTGAATGTGTCTGCCAGATATAAAAGCAGATTGAAGAGGGGAGACAGTGAGATGGAGGAGAGTTTTCAATCTATCAGCAAGTATTTTAGAAATGGCTTTGTAAATGACATTGATAAGGCTAATAGGTCTGAACTGATCAGGCCTACTAGCATTTTCATTCTTTGGAATGAGAGCAATGTGAGAATGGTTGAAAGCTCTTGGCAATGAATGATTAGAAAAAAACTTTCTGATAGTACTAATAACATCTTTCCCAATGATAGTTCAATACTTTTTGTAAAAATGAGGATTGAATCCATCAGGACCAGGGCTAGCATTGGAATTCATATTGAAAAACACACTCTTGATACATGAGGGAGAAGGAATAGCACAAAGAGATCTGTTTTGATCATTAGTGATAGAGTTGTTGAAGAGATTATCCAAATTTAAGGGATATGGGGGAGGGCCTTCCATCTCATAGTCAGATTTGAATAAAGACATGAAATAGGTAAGAAAAACATTACCAATATCTTGCCAAGAGTTGAGAGAATTACCTTCTGAATTGAGAATGTAGTGAATTTTATTTTTCTTACCCCTGAAGATTGTAGATAAGTGGAAAAATCTTGAGTTAGCATCACCTTCTTCTATCCACTTCACTTTTGCTCTTTGTCTCCACTTCATTTTGATCCTTTTTCTGATATCATCAAGTTCAGCTTGCAATCTTTTTCCTGATTCCAATGTAGCTGCTGTTTGATCTTGGTCCTGTAGTACTTCAATAGAGTTGACAATATTTGTCATGTTAGTAGTACAGTTACCAAAAACAGATTTTTTCCATTCTTTCAAAGCTTTCTTAACAGATATAAGATTCTGATGAAGATTAAAAGGTGGAGAGAGAGTTAAATCAGGATTCTAGGCTTTTTCAATGGTGGTGTAGCAAGTAGGTTCTAAGGACCACATATTTTCAAATCTGAAAGGTTTGTATCCAGTGTGGTTCAAAGAGTTAGTGTGGAGGAGAAGGGGTTTGTGATCAGAACCAATAGCAGGGAGGTAGTGGAGAGATGAGTTTGGGAATAGAAGGTTCCAGTGTTGGTTTGCTAAGCCTCTATCAAGTCTGAGTTTAATGTTCTCTTCATCAGGTCTATTGTTGCTCCAAGTGTATATTTTACCTTTAAAGCCAATGTCAGTTAAATCAAGAGAATCCATAGCATTTCTAAACACACAGTTAGATGAGTTTGTAAAAATGTTTCCACCTTTCTTCTCATCTTGAGACAAAATGGAGTTAAAATCTCCCATCAACAGCCAATGAGTGTCATCAGTCATATTCAACTCAGATATAGAATTCCAGGATTGCTTTTGTTCTTCATTACAGGGACAGTAACAACCAGTGAACATCCAGGAAGAAGGATTATTTGAGAGAGGGAAGTTTATGCTGCAGTGAATTAACCAAGAATTTGAGGTCACAAGTTTAAGAGAAACATTAGAATTCCAGGCAAGGCAAATACCTCCTGAAATCCCAATGGGGGGAGAGAGAGAAGAGTGAATAAGATTATGCTGGAGGAGAGAATTAAAGACAGGAGTTAAGTTGCTAGTTTTGAGTTCAGAGAGAAAGATGATGTCTGGTCTTTCAGAGAAGAGGAGAGCTTCCAAAGCTCTCACTGCCTTAGGCTGACCAAGCCCTTGGCAGTTCCATGCAATAATTTTAAGAGACATTAGTTCTTGTCCCCCTCTGGGGCCTTGATAGAGTTGCAAGAATCAGTTTCTGCTCCATTTTGAGAAGTTGGAATCTTCATTGATGTATCAGCATTGATTTGGTTCTCATCATTTTCTATTTCTTCAATGATCACTGTGGATTTGGATTTGAATTATCTCAGTCTTCTTGTAATCTTATCACCTTCCAGAGAGATATTTAGAGTCAAATCTATTAAGTCCTTGGTTTCAGCATAGTTAATAGGATTGTTAAGTAAGAAAGGATTAGGGCAGAGGTTGTTGTTCAGTGGAGATTGATAATGAGGTTTTTTGGTTAACCTGGGATTAGGACCATTGTCCAATGTTCTTTTTGTTTGAAATTTTGGATTGTCAGGTTCTAGGTTGCTTAAAACTTTTTGCGGATCAGAGGGGCCTGTAGCATTGTCTTGTGTACTGTCTAAAGGGAGTTTGGTGATTGACTTGACAGGGATATTAGGTAAACAATTGTTTGACTTAAGCAAAGTCAGTTGTTTTACTTTCTCAATCAGCCTACTGTTTTCAAGATACAACTGGCAAATTGATTTCCTTGGTTCATGCAAGATATTACTTTCCACTTGGCATGTTTCTATTTGCTTGTCCTTATCAGACCTCTCCTTATTTTCAGACAACCTAGACTCATGTGCAGAATTAACAATGGGATTATCACTGGGATTAATAGTAATTGCATTAG